>JAHLJS010000083.1:0-239722 GCA_038502445.1 Eremochloa ophiuroides
GGGCGAGTCGGAGACTTGGGCGCCGTGGGTGCCGTTCTCTCCGAGCTCTCCCGGGAGGCTCGGGCGCTCGGGCCGCTCTCCCGAGCTCTCCCGAGGAGACGGCGAGTCGGAGACTTGGGCGCCGTGGGTGCCGTTCTCCCGAGCTCTCCCGGAAGGCTCGGGCGAATCGGAGGTTTGGGCGCCGAGGATGCCGCTCTCCCGAGCTCTCCTGAGGAGGCTCGGGCGCTCGGGCAACCTCTCCGAGCTCTTCCCGAGGGGATTCGCGTGTCGGAGACTTGGGCGCCGTGGGTGCCGCTCGCCCGAGCTCTCCCGGGAGGCTCGGGCGAATCGGAGGTTTGGGCGCCGAGGATGCCGCTCTCCCGAGGATGCCGCTCTCCCAAGGAGGCTTCGGACGCTCGGGCCGCTCTCCCGAGCTCTTCCCGAGGAGACTCGGGCGAGTCGGAGACTTGGGCGCCGTGGGTGCCGGCTCTCCCGAGCTCTCCCGAGGAACTCGGCGAGTCGGAGACTTGGGCGCCGTGGTTGCCGCTCTCCCCCGAGGAGGCTCGGGCGCTCGGGCCGCTCTCCCGAGTCGACTCGGGCGAGTCGAGACTTGGGCGCCGTGGGTGCCGCTCTCCTCGAGCTCTTCCCGAGGGACTCGGGCGAGTCGGAGACTTGGGCGCCGTGGTTGCCGCTCTCCCCAGCTCTCCCGAGGAGGCTCGGGCGCTCGGGCCGCTCTCCGAGGAGACTCGGGCGAGTCGATACTTGGGCGCCGTGGGTGCCGGTCTCCCGAGCACTCCCGGGGAGGCTCGGACGAATCGGAGGTTTGGGAGCCGAGGATGCCGCTCTCCCGAGCTCTCCCAGGGAGGCTCGGGCGCTCGGGCAACTCTCCCGAGCTCTTCCCGAGGGGACTCGGGCGTGTCGGAGACTTGGGCGCCGTGGGTGCCGCTCGCCCGAGCTCTCCCGGGAGGCTCGGGCGAATCAGGAGGTTTGGCGCCGAGGATGCCGCTCTCCCGAGCTCTCCCGAGGAGGCTCGGGCGCTCGGGGAACTCTCCCGAGCTCTTCCCGAGGGACTTGGGCTGTCGGAGACTTGGGGCCGTGGGTGCCGCTCGCCCGAGCTCTCCTGGGGAGGCTCGGGCGAATCGGAGGTTTGGGCGGAGGAGGCTGCTCTCTCCCGAGCTCTCCCGTGAGGCTCGGGCGAATCGGAGGTTTTGGGCGCCGAGGACGCCGCTCTCCCGAGCACTCCCGAGGGAGACTCGGGCGAGTCGGAGACTTGGCGCCGGGCGCCGCTCTCCCTCTCCCGAGGAGGCTCGGGCGCTCGGGCCGCTCTCCCGAGCTCTTCCCGAGGAGCCTTGGGCGAGTCGGAGACTTGGGCGCCGAGGACGCCGCTCTCCCGAGCTCTCCCGAGGAGGCTCGGGCGAATCGGAGCGAGCTCTCCCGAGGAGGCTGTCATTAGTGGAATGATGTCGTGGGCCTCTGTAGACGCGGCCTTTGGGGCTTCCACTGGCCTTACTTGGGCCAGGCCATGTTGGGAATGAGCGTTTTACATCGAAGTTGGGTAGCCCTAACTTTGGTACCCGACAGAGGTGCTGGATGGCACGGGAGAGTATCCCCTAAGTGAAGATGCCTGCTTGGTCAAACCTAGGACGACTAGTTTCAGGTTCATGGAAATCCTTTTTCTACTCACTCGCTTCTGATGGGCGGAAGACGGCTGGACTACTTGGTAGGACGGTGCCACTACTGCTAGGTTGAGAGGTGATAAGGGTGGGGCGGAGACGGTCGATGGGTTCCCGTTCCGTTCTAGATGCGCAGTACCACTGGATGGGTCCGGTACTATGTCTCCCAGTCTCAGCATAACGGTGTAGGATCCGGAATATCCCAGGGCTGAGTGGTAGGGTGGCATCGACCTAGGCAAGCAAGCACCCGGAATTCTGCCTAGGTGTTGCGCAACACCTATGATGGCTAATCTTGTGGGTAGTGAAACCTCTGCAGAGTGTACGGTTGATCGATCGATACATATGCCAACTCGTTGCTATGGACCTTTCCTGTGAAGCTTCTACTAGTGTAGTGAGTGTTCTCTTCTCCCCCTGGATGACATTTTTCCGGCAGTGTACCCGCTGTGATAGTGTGCCGCTGAGATAGGCCCGAGAGGGAGTTGGGCCTGTCGAATGAGAGCGAGGTGTGGGTAAGTGAGATGTGGTGATGGGAAAAGGGATGATGGTGTTAACTGGAGATAAAACTTGACTAATTAAACATTGATTACAGCTGCATAGGAAACCTCAGCCTATAGGTCTGCTTGTATAGCCTTGCATCCACTTTCCACAAAGCAAATGCTGCATAGGTGGGCTCCGTGGCCAGTACAAATCGTACTGATAAATTTGCTGTCAGGTGACGAGAATGAGTACGACTTCGAGGAAGACGATGGCGAGGAATAGGGTCACGTGCTATACTCAAGTTGGCCGTGAAGGATGAAATGTTTCCGCATCTTCTAAAGCTTCTCTGAATGTTGATTCCGCCAGTGTGGCGATGTAATAAATGTTTATGTAAGACTTAATTACCGTTGTATGGATCCTGGTGTCAACTGAGATATGGGTAATTTCATGGATTGTCCCAAGCAATCTGTTGAATTACAATTCGAGCCTGTGGATTTCCCATCATGGAAACGAGGTCGTTTCACCTATAATAAGATAAATAAAAGATTTTTGTGAATTGAAAAAAATGATCCGAGCGCCGGGTAAAATATGAGATGTCTTTCCTTAGGAGGTATGTTTGAATGGATGTGTGTCGAGAATTTCATTAATATTTCTCCATTGTATGTAAAAATTGTTTTTATAAACACATATATACGGCATATATATATATATATATATATATATATATATATATATATATATATATATATATATTTCATAAAAAGATGAAAAAACACACACAACTCCACCTTTTTTTTTGAGCATCAACACAACACCACCTGAAAGATCGACGAGCTTTTGGGCTGGACACTGAGTAGTCGTTCGTTCACGCTGGCGCGCTGCTAATGAGGTGTGGCTTCGGCCCATTTGGAGTGGCCCACGGCCCACTGTAAAGCCGAGCATTTTACATCAAACCTAGATGTCCAGTTCCCAATATCCTCTCCCCTCCCTCACCTCGGCGCCGCCACTCTGGTCCGGCACCGGTGGAGCAGCACGCCGGCACTTCCCCTCCCCGACCGGGCTATCCAGGTTCGCCGCTTGTACATGTGCTGCACTTCGTCCTGTCTGATCGAAAGCCATCGTCTTTGGTTTCGTTTAATCTGTTTTCTCCGTGATTCTCGTTACGCTTTAGTGATGCCCTATTCCCTTTGAAGGCTGAAGCAGGCTCCTGGTTGTAGGTTGTTGGCACAGGATTTGATAGTCGGATCTCTTTGCTGCCTTCTTCTGGAGGTACACTTTCTTCGTTCCTCATACTTCTAGATCTATCGTCGGCGTCGCTAATTCTTCTGTCGAACTGAATGCATCTCTATTACTACTAATTTCTTTCTTTTCCCGATGTTTTTTTCCCTCCCCAATTGGCAGAGATCGAACTTGGAGTTGACGTCCGATCAACCATGGGCCTCTCGCGGCGTTTTCTGAATCTGATCATGGAAAGCCACGAGCCTGCCCTTAAATCGCTGCGCTGCATCAATCTGAAGCGCCTGCAACTCTTTTATCCAACCCCACCGCCAGCAACACGGCCAGCTACCATGGAGACCTTTGGGCTTCCCTCTCCGGACTCCAACTTCCATGCCTGCAGCGTGGATGCTGGGCACCAGTGGAGAGTCGCCTGCTACCCACTCGCGCAACGGAAGGTGCTCTGCACGGATCAGTGTGGGCGCAACTTTCTCTATGATGCCAGCACGCACGAAGTGGCAACTATGCCCGAGTTCCACAGGCCTAGGTTGAATTCCCTCTCGCTCTTCATCCCCAGTGGCGAAGGCAAAGACGACAAACGTGAAGAGGGGCCCAGCGAGGGTGAAGACGACAACCATGAAGAGGGCAGGGAAGATGAAGAACAATGTGGAGGCGAAGGCAGCCTCTTTCTGATGGAGAAGATTCTCAAACCAGTAACAAGCCTAGGCACTGGGCACCAAACTGGTGATCTAGAGGTCTTGTTCTATGGCAATGGCAGCAGTATGTCGCACTGCAAACTGTTGCCACTACCACCCTGCTCCTGGAATGCACCTTCTAAGATCGAATCCTACGCTGTGGTTGGCAATGGCTCTCATGTTTGCATATCCGTCGACGGCAGAGGCACCTATTTCCTGGACACGGCAAGGCACACATGGGACAAGGTTGGCGACTGGACTCATCCCTTCCTTGGCAAGGCTGAGTACGTACCTGAGCTTAAACTCTGGTTTGGCCTCTCTGCCGATGGCCAGCACTTGGCTGCTGCTGACCTCTCCACCACGGAGTCCCAGCCACAACAGCTAGTTGACGGTTGGAAGGAGTTCCAGCCCCCAGAGGAATGGGTTGAACTTAAAGACGCTCAACTTGTGAACCTGGGCTCAGGCAGATTTTGCATGACAAGGTTCTTCAGATATGACAACTTTGAAGATGACTATTCCCAGGATGTTGCTGTGTTGACTGGTTTGGAGGTGCTCCCTGAACTCAATGGCAATGGAAAAGCGAAACTCAAAATGATCCCTCACAAATCGATGTGTCACCGCTCTTCGCCTGGCAGCCGATCTTCCATCAGTTTAGTGTCCTAATGAATATAAGAATGGGCTTTCTTCCAAACTCTCTTATCGCCATGTGCGGTCTGAATGATTCTGGGACTAGACAGTTAAAATCGACTGTGTGCGCTTTTGTATTTTTCTTTTAAGTTTTAAGGGCTTGCACATGAAGTCTCAGCATCGACTGTTGATTTAGTTGCATGTATTCTGATATAAGCTGGTTTGTGATGTGATGTTTGTTGACCACTTTGAGCAAAGCCGGTCTAAACAAATATTATGTTAGCCTATAATTTATATGACATCTAGTTTTATGCATTATTCCTCCAATAGTAAGTTTCATGATTGTTCGTGTGCTGAAGCAGGCTCATCATTCTGGTGTTGTCGACCTAGCTAATGCCCTGGTTGGATCTAGGAGGCTAATAGTACTCGACTAACAACTATTTTACTAGGTGTTTAAGATGTTTGGCTTAGCAGCTGTAAACTTAATCAGGAAATCTGGAATATATTTTATCGTTTTGTTGTTTGCAGACCGACCTTCTACCTTGTGTTTGGTTCAACATTTGTAAACTCAATGAGAAGTGGCATTGTTCTCCTCGGATCCTGACGCCTCGGGGACACCGCATCTCCGTCCTAGCCAGCACTTGACCTTCCGCCCTCCCAACACCAACTTCTCCTAGTGAGTTTCTTTGATCCCATCATCCTAAATGGCTGCCTGACTGAGTGACTGGGGATCTGGAAGCAGACGCGCGACAAGCTGACGCGCGACAAGCTACTAGATCTGCCCTCCGCCGTTCACTCTCCCCTGCTGCAGCTTCAAGGCTGCCTTGGGCCCTTGGCTGCCATTTAGGATAGCTCACTCTGCTGGGCACTGCTGACTGCCCACTGCTAGGTCGGCGCAAGCTCCAGAGGCACCGCATCAACATCCCCTGCTTACCATAGCATAGCTCACGCCTCACGGTGAGAGTTGGCCTAGTTTCATCATATGCTATTCAATTTTGATTTTTTAATGAACATCCCCTGCTTACCATAGCATAGCTCACGCCTCACGGTGAGAGTTGGCCTAGTTTCATCATATGCTATTCAATTTTGATTTTTTAATGAGTGGAGACAAATGTCTAGTTTCTAACGATCGTGATTTCATTTGAAACATTTCATATCGTAGGACATATTATGCTAGGATACAAAGATATTTTAGTAAGATTAATATTTCTACGAATTACTTGAACACTTTAAATTGATATTGACATTTGTATTTCGTTATATGTCTTATTAATGCATGGCTGGTACTATTTTTAGCCCTACATTATTATTTGCCCCCCTCTTAACTCGTTTTTGGATCCGCTACTGGTGTTGGTTCGTTCAGTTCAGGTAAAGCAATGAGCTATCAGAAAGCAAGCAAACGCCTGAGCCATCACCAGTGCTAGTACTATTAGAATTACTGGATTATGATATATAGGATTAGTACTAGACTACTGGGTTACTGCCTGGTCCAAAACACACAAAAAAAAAATAAACACGCTAAGAACCCTATAACACGCTATACACCATGATGAGGCCGTTCCATCGAGGCATCGAACAATCAGTTGGGCTTCAACACAAAACACAGGTATGGAGGCTATTAATACAGCTGGACTGCATTAATAGCCTCCATACCTGTGTTTTGTGTGTTGTACTCCGGCTGTTGCAATAGGCCTCTTTGTTGCCTCAGCTGCATCCCAGTGGTAGTGATCTATACTCCATTTGCAGTGATTACGGGGGAAACATTGTTGCGTACCTGCGTATGCATATGGGTGTGTTGAGGGTGTGCATTCCTGTGGTTCTTGTTTGTGTTTCTGGAGTCTGTTCACCATCTGCAGTTCGTAGTGATTTCGATGTATGCATATCTGCTGCTACAGCATGATGTACTTGCCAAGTATTCCATTTTTTTTATCGTTTCTAGCCTTCCAAATATACCACAAAGTTGTAAAGATTTTTTTCAAAGTGATCATCAGTAACTGAAGGCTGCAGGATAGAGCCTATTATGTGTTATACACCATCATGTTCATTACAAAGAAGTGAGGTGCAAAATCACAATGACAAAAAAGATGAGCATCCAAATGTTTAGGGTTTATTAGTGTTAGGGTTTAGTGTTTAGGGATATGGATATGGGATTTTCGGGCTATTTTGTTGTACTTGTATCCATCTCATTTGCATGTATTGGAGTGAACTGAGATTAAAATTAGTTAATTTTATCTTAACATACTTTTATGCATATGGATTGAGATAAATGTGAGTGTAGTCAAACAATATGTGAGGAGGATTTGAGCTAGCAGGAGAAAAAAAAATCCCCATAACTCTCTCTGCTAGGACAAAAGGCTTTGCGAAACAGGTTCAAACGACGGCCCATTTTAAGCGTCTGCACTAGGCCCATTCAAAGCAGCTTGCACGGGGTTTTAGAGGTCCATAAACCCTAGAGAGACGTCCCCGCCGCCATCCTGCCTCGCATCGCACCGGCCGCTCTCTCCCTTTTCGCGCCGGCCGCGCGTCTCAGGTTCGTCAAGATCTACTCCTTGATTCATCAGAAGACAATTGCTTGCCTGTTTCTTATGTTGGTTATATGTAATCTGCGGTATTTGTGACGCATCTCAGATTTAATTTGAAGGCACCGCTGCAGGAAAGGACGAGTAAGGGACTTGGATCAAATCTGATTGCCGCGGCTAATCTAGTCTAGTCTAGCTTCTGGTTGTTCGTCGCAGGTACACTCTTTCGTCCTTGAGGCCATTCATCACAGTTGCGCTAGACCTAATATTATCAACAAATCCTCGTTCTTTACTAACTAATTTCCCTCCACGTTCTCGATACCCGTGGCGGTCGGTAAGGCAGCTTGAAATTGGGAGGACTATGGGTGTCTTGGCGCGGCGGTTTCTGAATTTGATCGTGCCTGGCCGTGCCCCTAGCGTCAAATCGCTGCGCCGAATCGACCTGACGAGCCAGCAGCTGTTTTACCAAGTCGGATCAGCACCACCACCAGCGCCTCAGGGAGACGGATCTGAACCTGCAGGAGGGCAAGACGCCATCTCTCGCCCCTCGGCTCTAGAGATGGGGACGGTCCCGTTTCCTGGTCCGAGCTTCACCTTCCGAGGTTTAAAGAACAATTGGAAGATTGACTGCTTTCCACTCGGGGGTTACAACGACTGCAAGCTCATCTGTGCCGACCAGTCCGGGCGCGGCTTCGTCTTCGACCTGTTTGATTCATCCAAGGTGGGCACCATCCCTGCCCTCCGCAAGCACTGGTTGGTGCAGCCCATCTCCATCTTCGTCCACAAACCCCACGTCGACGGTAACTTGCACAATGATAACAACGGCAGCAGTCTCTTCCTCATGGAGAAGGTTCCCCAACCAGAGGCCAGACTTGGTGGTGGTAGTGTGCAGGAGAGCGAGCAGTTTGTGGGCTTCATCAACCGCTGTACGGATACCCGCGGCGCTGGCAAAACCTGGCACTACCACCTCCTTCCTCCACCACCGTTTGTACAAGAGACATTTCACTGGTCCAACAAGTGCCCCCAGATCACAACCTATGGCGTGGTTGGTGGTGGCTCGCATGTTTGCATATCCGTCGAGGACGTTGGCACCTACTGCCTAGACACAGAAAGCCTCGCGTGGAACAAAGTCGGTGACTGGACGCTCCCCTTCCATGGCAAGGTTGAGTATGTACCTGAGCTCAAGCTCTGGTTTGGGCTCTCCACTGGTGCCCGGCACTTGGCTGCTGCTGACCTCTCTGGCATGCTGGATTCTTCTCTGCCACAGCGGCTGGTGGGCGGCCCTTGGCAGGAGCTTGTTGATCTGCCAGAGGAATGGATGGAGAGCAAGGATCCTCAGTTTGTCAGCCTGGGTTCCGGCAGGTTCTGCATTGCAAGGTTCTTCGAAGAAACAGGCTCTAGGGATGGAGTGGCCCACAAAAATTTTACTGTCTTGACTGGAGTGGAGGTCAATAGCAGGGTCAAAGGTGAAGGTGGCTCACAGGAATTGGAACTCAAAATGACCCCTCACAGATCAAGACGTGTCAACGACGCTAACATTGAGTCATTGTTCTAACTGTCTACGGTGCTTTGCTCACCAGGCTCACTGTTTTATCCATTATCAATCGCCTCGAGGAATTTGGGGACTTTGTAGGAGGCAACTTAAATTTATCATAGAACTTAGAAATTATAAATGGAAGCCTAAGGTTGTTGGCCCATTTAATATGTATGTCTTGTGCTGTCTCCTGCAGTGATGCTACATACACCATTAAGCTATCTTGTTTAGTTGATTCCCGTACTGTTTATATGCATGGTTATCTTGATTTGTACATTGTCTCATGTGATGATTAGTTCTACATCTGTTCCGAATTATTACAAGACGTTTTGGCTTAACTAGAAAAATAGATTTTGTTATGCATTTAGATATACATTGTTTAGATAATAACAAACAATGTATATAGAAAAAGCCAAAATGTCTTAATTTGGAGCGGAAGGAGTAATATAAAGAATGTATCATCTTTTACTTTCTCCACTAGTCATTTAGTCATCTGTATCGGTCGGTCACAAGCACGTGCCATGTCTCTTACCGTTTGTATGCGGTAATGAAATTTACTTCTGGGAACAACGGTGTTCCGTGGTTCACAAAGCACAGAAATCTATCAGGTGTTGTCCAACCATCTCTGTTACGATTTGATAATTTGATCTGCAACACCTGCACAAGGTAGTGTTTTGTAGTTCACAAGACACAAATCTATCAGGTCCTGACCAGACACAGCCATGTCTGTTACAATTTGATCTGCAACACCTTCGGAGATAGGTCTTAATGATGTCGAAATACTCTGCTGACAAAGGTAGTTTGATCAAAGACTTCGATTTGGGCCCATATTGCAGAGAAGATTTAATATTTTATGATTTCATCTGGAATACAACAGCTATTTTAACGTGGGAAACTTGGAGAGTAAGTCTGGAGCGTTTCCTACTGGGATAAGACCACCCCTCTATATATATGGAGGATCATGGCCGATTGAGATCTTAACCATCCAATCGTCAAAACACATCTACCAAGTAGATTCTCGCGGTGGTTCATCTCTATCCTGCTGTTCGGCTCGACTCTCCGCGAGTTTAGTCGGCGTTCTAGGTGATCTCCGCGATCCCTAGGGCAACCTCTACGTGCATCTCTCCGACGGATCTTTCCGAGGGGTGTTCGGGAGTTTCCGGCGAAGGACGGGCGCTACATCGACCACCAAACGTCCTCTGCTGCTGAAGACGGTCGTCCCGACGACCAGAAGACCGGAACCCTAGCTTCCTCGGCGAACCCGAGGAAACCGGCTCAGCTATCAAAGTCGGCCAGGCCGGGTAGGCGGCTCGGCCGGGTTCTGAAACCGGCCAGGCCGGGTTTCGCGGGTGTGCTGCTCCGTGCTGTTTCGTTTCGTGCGCGACTGCGATCTAGCACCTTGCTGTGTGTTGTCCCGTTTCGGCGTCAACACACTTTTTGGCGACTCCGCTGGGGAAGAAAGCTCAATCCCAGATCCAATCTACTAGCGGCATGGCGGCCGACGACGGAAAGAAGACCGACAAGAACGTCAATGAAGACAACGTCGTCCGCCCCAAGACTATCGACGAGCTTCCTGAGGAGCTCCGGAAAAAGCTGGAGGCCAAGCTTGCTGCCGATACCCAAGCCTTCCTGGATAGCTGTACTAAGGACCGGCGCAACAAGGTCACCCAAGTCTCCGAGCCTAACTTCGGCGACTCGTCTTCTTCATCCGGCGGAGGAGGCGGGAAGACCGAAGCGGAGAGGGCTACTAAGGAGGAGGAAAAGCTCAAGGCTAAGGTAAATAATGATGAGAACCCCTCCACTACTACCCATGATGGTCTTGCATATTTAGTTGAAGATATGGGTAAGCAAATTAAAATTTCTATTGATGCATCCGAAGCTAAAATCGGCAAGCGCATATCTAAAATTGAGGAAAAGTTAGTTGGTTTTTCAGATCCTGATAATCAACCTGAATTTGGTATGCCTTTCGATTTTTTGAAAATCAACCTGATTTTGCTATAGCTAGCCAACTTCAATCGGGTCCTTCGGCGCATGAAACCGATAGAACCGATCGCGGCATGGCTAGCTCTTCAGCTAGGCAGGTGAATCCGACTAGGCCATCGGCGGGTCGTAACACTGTTTTACCTAATCCCCCGCCGTCACCTAGTCAGATTCCAGTGGCTAATAATGCGGTCACCGATTCCTCCAAGACCGATGTAGACGCTATCGTAAATCGGTTTAAAGCTGAGATGACTAAATCCATTGAGAGGAATCTGGGGATAACCATTAAGCCTATTCAGAGCTCATACCAAAAACCATATCCTTCCACCTATGATGTTTTGCGGGCACCGATTGGGTGGAAGATGCCCGATTTCCAGAAATTTAATGGTGATGATAGTAAAACCACTATGGAGCATATTGGCATGTATCTGGCTCAGTTAGGAGAAGCTAGTGCTCATGATTACATGAAAATTAGATGTTTTCCTTTATCTTTGTCTGGTACAGCATTTGCATGGTTTTCTTCATTGCCACCATATTCAATTAGTACCTGGAATGATTTGGAGGAAAAATTTCATAACTATTTCTTTACTGGTGTTCAAGAAACTAAACTGTCACATCTCACATCGGTTCGTCAAGGGCGTGATTCCGTACTTGATTATGCTAAACGTTTTAGGGACGTTAAGAACCGATGCTTTAATTTGAATATTTCTGATAGAGATTTGGCAGATTTATTTCTTAACGGTATGAACTCTAATATTAGAGAGAAATTGGAGCACTATGAATTCTATAGCATTAATCAATTATTGCAAAAGGCTATTGCTGTAGAATCTCGTTTAGCAAGTGAATCCAAGAAATCTTATCGGACCCATGTGTTGGAATGCTCTGACAACGAGGACGATGAGAATTTGGAGTGTAACTCTGCTGAATTTGTTTGGTCTCCAAATAAAAAAGGAATTTCTTGCCCATCTCTGAAACCGATTTCTAAAAATCGGCAGGATGAAATTAAATTTACTTTTGATGTTTCTAAATGTGATCGGATCTTTGATGAATTGCTTAGAACCGGTAACATTAGAATTACTCATACCTTGCCGTCTAGTGAAGAATTAAAAAAAGGGTATTGCAAATTTCATAATTCTTCTAGTCATGCTACTAATGATTGCAACTATTTTCGTCGACAGATACAATCGGCCCTCAACGAAGGACGATTGAACTTAGCTGAGATGATGGTTGACAAAGTGCCTTTTCCGATGAATGTCATCGAGAAAGGGGAGCCCGCTATTTTGATTCGTCCAGAGCAAGCCGACACCACAAGGCAAGAACGTGATTATCGGCGAACCACGGGAGGCACCGAAACAAGTTTCGGGGCGTCAAGTGGTGCTTGAGAAGGACGAAGACGGCAAGACGAAGCTGACAATCTCTGCAGGGTCGTCGCAGTACTTATCTCGGCAGCGGCGCTGGGAGGCCACGGCGGCACAGCAGAGGCCGGCCAGGCCGGTTCCAGGAACCGGCCCAGCCGGGAACACGGCCCAGCCGGCTACAGAAGCCGGCCAGGCCGGTTCTGGCGCCAACCCGGCCAGGCCGGGTACAGTAGCCGGCTCGGCCGTTTTGTCGGGGTGGTCTTCTTCCTCTGCTGCTCCCAGGGCCGCCAGCGCTGGTGGTGCCCAGGTGATCAGGACGTTCGTCCCAAAGCGTCCAGAAATTGGCACTTGGAAGACGAACGCAAGTTCAAACAAGGGGAAGGTCGTTCCAAAGAAGCTTTGCACGTTTGACCGGCTCATGGAAAAGTACCGGCAAGAAAAGGCCGATTCCCAGAATCGGCCCATAAAAAAAAAGAGGCTACACCGCCAAAGCGAGATGAGCAACCAAAGAAGATGACGGTGGCTCCGGCAGCGTCTCCGGCGCAGGAGGTTGCTCGCCCTCGCGTCTCTCGTTGGGGTCCCCCACCTCCACCTCAGCCGCATTGGGGCCCCAACGGGGTGTTCGTGCCATATCCCTTCCTCATGCAGCAGCAGCCGATGAACGGAGCGTCTTCATCATCGGTGTTTAGCCGATTGGGCTACGGTCAATCGGGCTACGGCGGCCAAGGGGCGTCGCTCCCGCCGCCGCCAGCGAGGTTGGTGATTGGTGATGGAAGAGAGAAGGCTCCACCGCGACAAGTCTATGTGCCTAAGAGGGTCGTGGAGTCTCCCATTGTTCCTATTGCTCCTACTGCACCGCCGCCGAAGGAGGCACCTTCGGCAACAATTCTTATCGGCTCTCAAGAGGTGCCTATCGTTGACAACGACGAGCCGATGAGGATTGAGGAGCCATCATCCACCGCTCCGGAGGTCGCCGCTAAGGTTGTGGAGAAGAAGCCGATTGATCCAAAATATTTGCAACCGAAGTGGTGCCCACCGGGATTGACCAAGACGCAGCGGCGGAAGTTACAGCGAGCGCGCCAAACTCAGCAAAAGCGGGAGAAGTTGGAAAAAATGAGAGAGGAGATCTTCAATGCTGCACACCCAATTTTTCCGCAAACTCAGAAAGGAAGTGATCCGGCGTGCTTCGCAAAATCTGCAGAGAAGGTTGCTGGGCAGAAAGATCTGCCAGAAGCGAAGTCTGCACAGGTCGCAGAAACCGGCCAGGCCGGGTCAGAGCCGGCCCAGCCGGGTTTCCCAGGAACCGGCCAGGCCGGGTCAGAGCCGGCCAGGCCGGGTCTGCCTGAAGCCGGCCAGGCCGGGTCAAACCCGGCTAGGCCGGGTTTTGCGGCTTCGTCTCCCGCCGCCGCCGACGCCGGTTCACTGGAATCGGCTGTCGCTGCTGTTTCTTCTGTTGTTGCAGGTTCTGGTGACGCAGAAGATGAGGAGATGGTCGATTATGAGCCGACGCCGCGCCGCGCCGAACTTAATGTCGTTTACCTGTCTTCCGATTACTATGTAATCGATGAAGATGAAGGTTCGCGACGGCTCAGTTTTGCTTCGCCGCCGAGGATGCCGTCTTCAAGAAGCCGGAGGATTCCGTCAACCACCTTCGGCCGCTCCATATCAAGGGGCATATCAACGGCACGCCGGTTCATCATATGTTGGTGGATAGCGGCGCGATTGTCAATCTAATGCCGCATTCGCTCTACAAGAAGCTCGGCGGCACGGAGGGGGAGCTAGTGAAGACCAACATGACGATCACCGGAGTTGGAGGCGGCGAGCCAATTCCAGCTTTGGGCGTAGCGACGATGGAGTTGACCGTCGGCAGCAAAACGTTGGCAACCGCGTTCTTCGTCGCCGAGGTACAAGGTAGCTATAATCTCATCCTTGGTCGCGATTGGATTCATGCCAATCGTTGCGTTCCATCCAGTTTGCACCAGACTTTAATTCAATGGGTGGGGGATCAAGTTGAGGTTATTCATGCTGATTCATCGGCCTCCATTGCTACGGCCGATGCTCCTTCGCTCGGGGGGCACGATGGTATTGCTTGCTTATCTGGTCATGACTTGTCTGGCGTTGAGTTTATTAGCGTCACTAAGGAAGGATTTGTGCCTGTGTCATTGAAGCCGATTGATAATCGGCTCAATATCATCGTGTAATTAATTTTTTGCAATGGATGCTAATGTTGAATGGTTGAAACATCGTGTGGATCAATATCGGGCTTCTATGACCGATGTCTGTGAAACAATTGATGATTTTGATGAGCTCAATAAGTTGGGCCAAGGTTTCACGTCGGCCGACCCATTGGAAGAAGTTGACATTGGGGATGGTTCTACACCAAGGCCGACGTTCATTAATAAAAATTTGAAAGCCGATTATAAAGCTGAATTAATCGCGCTTTTAAAAGAATATGCTGATTGTTTGCATGGAGCTATAATGAGATGCCCGGATTGAGCCGAGAGCTTGTTGAGCATCGGCTTCCCATTAAGCCTGGATTCCGGCCTCATAAGCAACGTCCTCGCTTCTTTCATGCTAAAATTTACGACCGCATTAAAGAAGAAATTAATCGGTTGTTGGAAGCGGGATTTATTCGCCCATGCAGGTATGCGGAGTGGATCTCTAATATTGTGCCCGTTGAAAAGAAAGGATCGGGCAAGATTAGAGTTTGCATTGATTTTAGAGATTTGAATAGAGCCACTCCAAAAGATGAATATCCTATGCCTATTGCCGATATGCTTATTAATGATGCTTCAGGACATAAAATTCTTAGCTTTCTTGATGGTAACGCTGGTTACAATCAAATATTTATGGCCGAAGAGGACACGTCTAAAATGGCCTTTGTTTGTCCTGGGTTTGTTGGATTATTTGAGTGGATTGTCATGACATTTGGATTGAAAAATGCCGGTGCTACCTATCAACGTGCTATGAACTTAATCTTTCATGATTTAATTGGCGTGATCATGGAAGTATATATTGATGATATTGTGATCAAATCGGCTGCCAATAATTCTCACTTGGCCGATTTGCGTCTTGCTTTTGAGAGGATGCGCCGGTATGGTTTAAAGATGAATCCGCTTAAATTTGCTTTTGGTGTATTGGCGGGCAAGTTCTTGAGATTTATTATTCATGAGAAGGGCATAGAAGTTGATCCCAAGAGAATAGAGAGTATCAAGCAAGTTCAGGCGCCTGCATGTAAAAAAGACTTACAAAAGTTTCTGGGAAAGGTGAACTACTTGAGAAGATTTATTGCTAACTTGTCCGGGAAAGTTATTCCTTTCACCCCCATATTGAGATTGAAAGATGAGAGTGAGTTTGCTTGGGGGGCAAAGCAACAAGAGGCATTTGAGAAGATCAAGGAATACTTGTCGAAGCCACCGGTTCTTCGTGCTCCAAGGAGAGGAGTTCCTTTTAAATTATATATTGCTGCCGAAAAAAGAATAATTGGTGCGGTTTTGACTCAAGAGGATGATGGCAAGGAGTATGTTATTGCTTATATTGGTCGTCGTCTTCTTGATCCCGAGACAAGGTATGTCCATATTGAAAAATTATGCTTATCATTATACTTTGCTTGTACTAAGATGAGACATTACTTGTTAGCTAGTACATGCATTGTTGCTTGCCAGGCCGATGTAATTAAACATATGTTATATCGGCCAATCCTTAGTGGAAGGATCGGTAAATAGGCATATGCATTGGTTGAATATGACTTGACTTTTGAGCCTTTGAGAGCCATGAAAGGTCAAGTTCTTGCTGATTTTATTGTTGAGCATGCAATTGATTTAGGAGATGAGATCAATTACATAACTTTTACTCCATGGAAACTTTATTTTGATGGATCGGTTTGCAAACAAGGCCAAGGTGTTGGTATTGTTATTATTTCACCACATGGTGCTGAGATGGATGTGTCAAACCGATTAGAAAATTATTGCACTAATAATCAAGCCGAATATTTAGCTCTTTATTGCGGCTTGGAGATGTTGAATTCCATGGGAGTAAAACATGTTGAGGCTTATGGTGATTCTTTATTAGTGGTGCAACAAGTTTCTGGTGAATGCCAATGTTTAGGGGAATCACTTAATGCTCATCTTGATACTTGTCTTGATTTAATTGCATCTTTCGAATTTAAAATTCGGAATCACATACCGAGACATGAAAATTCAAGAGCCAACATGTTAGCTCAGCGAGCATCAGGCTTTGACGTCGGTGGGCGTAAAGATTTAAAGCCGGTGCAAAGCATCTTTTCTGGTTTCTGTGCAGGTACGTGGAAACCGGCCCAGCCGGGTCTAGGAGTCGGCCAGGCCGGCTCTGGACCAAACCCGGCCAGGCCGGGTACAGAAGGCGGCCAGGCCGGTTCTGGCCAGGAACCGGCCAGGCCGGGTGTTGAAGCCGGCTCGGGATATTGCGGCTTTGATCCAAATCGGCCAGAATTGTGCCAAGTTGATGGGCAGGCCGATTTGGAGGATTGGAGGACTCCCTTGTTAAATTTCCTGCAAGATCCCACCCCACTAAAGCCGATAAAAGTATTCGGCGGATTGCGTTTAAGTTCACTTTGCATATGATGATGGTTTATCGGAGGACCCCGATGATTTGTTGCTCAAGTGCTTGGGACCTGATGAAGCTAAAGTGGCTATGGGGGAAGTCCATAAAGGTGTTTGTGGTACGCATCAATCGGCTCCTAAGATGAAATGGCTTTTGAGAAGGGCTGGTTTTTATTAGCCTATTATGATAGCCGATTGTTTTCGTTACTACAAAGGGTGTGAGGAGTGCCAACGGTTTGGTAATATTCAGTTAGTGTCTGCTGCAATGCTTCATCTTATAATCAAACCGTGGCCTTTTCGTGGTTGGGGACTAGACTTCATTGGCCAATTCATCATCCCCCTTCTTCAAAGGGTCATTGCTTCGTGTTGGTGGCCACAGATTATTTTACTAAGTGGACCGAAGCGATGCCTTTGAAGAATATGACACATAAGGAGGTGATTGAGTTTGTGACTGAGCATATTATTTATAGATTTGGCATTCCTCAGACTTTGTCTACGGACCAGGGGAAGTCTTTCATATCAAAAGAGGTGCGAGAATTTGCCGATCATATAAGATTAAGTTGCTCAATTCATCTCCATACTATGCTCAAGCCAGTGGCCAGGCTGAGTCTAGTAACAAGACCTTGATTAGATTATCAAGAAAAAGATAGAGGACAATCCAAGAAGGTGGCACGAGGTATTATCAGAGGCTCTGTGGGCTCATCGTATATCTCGTCATGGTGCTACAAAGGTGACTTCTTTTGAGCTAGTATATGGACAAGAGCCGTGTTACCCGTCGAAGTGAATTTAAATGCATATCGGCTCGCTAAGCAAGATGACTGTCTGCCGTTATGTATCATGATTTAATGATGGACAATATTGATGAGGTGACAGATACAATGTTAATGGCTCTAAAGGAGATAGAGAAGGACAAAGCACGAGTTGCCAAAGCTTATAATAAGAAAGTGAAGATCAAGTCGTTCCAAGTTGGAGAACTAGTATGGAAAACAATATTACCAATTGGGATCAGAGCAATAAGTTCGGCAAGTGGTCGCCTAGTTGGGAAGGTCCTTACAAAGTGGTCAAGGTGATATTCGGTAATTCTTATATGCTAGAGACATTTCAAGGTGATCGTGAAGCTCCAAAACCGGGTAAAGCTAGGTGAAGCTCTATTTTTTGCTCCACTCTCCATATGTTATCTGTGAGAGCATGATTTAAGAGGCTCCTTTGGTGGCAAGCCATTTGGTTTTACCTTGTTTGGGCCAGAAAACGGCTCCAAACGGTTTCCTGAAACCGGTCGAGAGCCCTGCCAAACATGGCCTAAGGCGCGGCTGCTAACTAGTACAACCATGTATGGACATTAGAATGTATGTTTTCTGGACTATTGACTATATCAGCCTTTATAGACTATCTATATATACACCATTAAAAATAATACTAAAGACCAAAGGTTTCTTCCATCAGCTCTTTTAGTTCCTAAAAAGTTGCATGGTCCTGTCTTATATGTGATCCGAACTCATGACTCTCGCTCGTAAGAATTAGAACAACTGGTGTCTAGCATTTTGATTGAGTTCCATTCCAAGACGTATTGGGTTCTTTTGCAATGCACAAACATCCATGACAATAATGCAGGTAAGTTGTACCAAATATAGTCTATGACCAAAAATCCTTATTTAAACCAAAATCCGCAAATAAAAAGGCAATATAATAAACACAAGAGTTCCAACTTACCTAGAGATGAAAAAAGTGTAGCAACTACAAGAAGATCATATTTTAAAAGTGAAAACTAGAATCATAATGTCATGAACAATGAACCTCAACCAGAGCCACTGGCACTTAAAACAAGGTTTCAATTGAATGCTTTTTTTTTAGAAAGGTGGCAAAAGTTTTGTCGTATTGTTATTAGACGGAATAAAGAGAGGAAAAACAAAAGTTATGTACAAACTATAGCCTATTTAAGGGGAAAAAAAAACAAAACGTCCACAACTCAACTAATTCCTGGGACTTCCCGCCGGGGCTAGCACTCCTAGAAATTTGTACAAAACTTCCACAGCTCAACTAATCACTTCTACATCTAGTTTTCTACGTTGGGACAGGAGTTCGCCACATGGTACTGATTGAATGCATATTGAAGACACATATAGATATGTCATACAGAGAGAAACTAGGAACTTAGAAGGTACACATAGATATATCCACAAGTTTATCATAAGCCGGGTACATATTTTAGAGTATCTGTGTATTAGAAAACTAACAAAGAGAGTGTGTGACTGTGTGGGAAGCCCCAGTGAGGGCCAGAGCGAGGAGATCGACCTGCACCCAAAGAAAACATGTGGTCCGTCACAACTTCAGCACTTGTTGTCATCAAGAACAACTCAGTCTGTTGTGTTGTCAAAAAAAAAAAAAAAAAAAAAAAAACTCAGTCTGTTCTGGAAGTAGAGCCAGGAATCGTTTGGGAACGTACCGCGCGCTGACTCCCAAGTTAGCCTGCTATATGGGGATGCAAGAAATATCTAAGTATTTGCTTGACAAGATTGTAGCTCATGCGGTAACATGGCTTGATGGACTATTATAGTACTATCGTGAGTAAGAATTTGCAAATCCCACCTCTCCTATTTTGAACATTTATTTGATCTTATGTTAAGTTCCAACGGCCCTAGGGTTGACCCTTATTCTCATCTCTCTCTGACTCTCTCCCCTTCACAGAAAACATCTCTAGGTTTGCAACATCTAAGGCGACCTAGATCTACCAAATCATGCACTAATTGAGATCTTCTATCATATAGATAGATAGAAACCGAGTATTTTTGGATTCCCTCTTTGTCATGTAGTTTGACTCATCCACGCAAACTGGTCCAAGAACAATGTTGCCGCGTGACGATGCACATGGGGACCAGCAGCAAGGATTCAAATGGAATGACGCGTCAACGTTGCAAGTCAAGTCAATCGGCCTCTTCAAAATTTTATTATTTCTAATCTAATTAAAATATTAAAAAATAAAGGATTTCTTGTCTCATTTTTTTGACTTTCCAAACTGTCTCCCATCCTTTGTACTCCCTCCATTCTAATTTATAAGTCGTTTGACTTTTTTGCCCCAACTTTGATCACCCGTCTTATTCAAAAATTTATATAAAATATTTTTTTTTGTTATAGCCTGCTTTATTAATAAAAGTTCTTCAAGAATAACTTAAATTTAACTCTTTCTACGCAAATGTTTTGAATAAGACGAGTAGTCAAACTTAGGGTTGAAAAGGTCAAACGACTTATAAATTAGGACGGATTAAGTATCTCATATATATGTCCCGCTTATAACTTGTGATCGTATATAAGAGTTAGACTAACTTGTGTTTAGTTGAGTCTGATTTAAATTGTATTGGATTTCGTTGTAACGTACAGACACATTGCTCGTAGAGAAAAACATGAATGTCATTGAGAAAAATGGCCACATTTGAACGGGAAAGAAGTCATTGCGCCCGCCCATCCCGTCTTCCTTCCCAGTCAGCGACCGTGCAGCACCCGCCTCTATGCCACATAGCCATCCCAGCCCCTCCTCGTCCCATCCAGCCACAGATCCGAGATCCCACGGCTCCTAATCTATCCATCCATGGGGAGCTCGTGGTGGCTTCGTCGAGCACTGGAGTTTCCCCAACCCATTTGGTTGCTTCTTTCCTAGAGATCTCGAGTTCCAACCCGCCGGAAGCCGCTGTAGCTCCCAGCAGCCACCCCCCGCCCCTCTCCAGGCCTGTGCCCGTGGGGCCTCCTCCCTCTCCCCCACTGCCACTCCTTACCATCCTGAGCTGAGGTGGACAAAAGACTACTCCTTCGACGAGTCCGACGAGGAAGCTCCACTGGCCTCCTCACCTCCCCATTTTGTTGTCGTACGTCAGACGCCACCGGTGCGGACCCAGCTGTGCTACAACGACGAGGAGGTCGTCAAGATGGGTGACCATAGCCGCAGCATTGGGGTCGTGGCCCATGAGAAGGCGGCCTCGTTGTTGTCGCAAGAGCTCGCACGTTCACCATGATGCTGCTGGACGGGTCATGAAGGGGTGGTGCGAAACATGTGCCGGCCACGGAGACTCGAACCTCGAGTTTACCACAAGCTGCCGCCACCGTCTCTTTGCTCCTAATAGGATGGTTGGCATGACGTGTTTGCCGCGCATGGGGAGTGCCGGTCATAGCAGCTCCAAGCTGATAGAGGTGCGGTCGCCAGACCAACCACTGAGTCACATCCGAGGTCCTGCACGGCAAATGCCTTAACTGTATTGCTTCCTCCCACCCCGCGAGGCAACCTGTATGTTGTCCCAATGTTGTCTGTGCAATTGTGGTTTCTGTCACATCGCCTCGACTGCAAGTGGCGGCACAAGAACGCCACTAGTGGCTTCGGTATGACAGACGCCTGCAATGGTCTGCCGTCTAGTCGTCGCTTGTCAGCGATCGAGCGTCAGGGGTAGCCGGAGCCTGTGCAGCACTGCGTCTGCTCGTCGATGATCACTCATGGACAAGATCTTGAGGCTATGGTTGTTTCCAAGCCACAGTTGCCCGACATCCCTTGGGATCCAATGTCCTGTGACTGGGGTGTGTGGTCAATGTCAGTTCCACTGGCCATCGCTCTGCATCGATGTGCCAAGCAGTTGGGTGCGGGGCATTTAGACCTAGAGTTCACAGTGGACTATTGCTCAGAGGTTACGCACTGGGCCTTTGATCCCATGTTGGCTCAAGTGGAGGCATGCCTGACCAAAAAGTCACCTCCCGACTTTTCTTTAGATGATGATGCCATGTAGCCATGTTCACTGAAGTTGACAACGTCTACGGCACCTGCTAACTTGATGGATTGGTCTCCTCAGATCATGCATCAACGTCGGTCTCACTGAATGTCGTCATCGGCTTCGCTTCGCCACAGCGGCCGTCTCACGGGCAAACCTCTTCATGCGTCTGTTGCCCGGGGTGGACCTTGCCTCGAGCAAGGAGTTCTAGATGTTCAACAAGATTCAGTCACTGTCATGTCGTGCACGATCCAGGACGGAGTCTACTTGGCCAATCTCTTGTGCTTCAGGGAAGACCCACACTTAGGGTGCCTCGGGCTAAACCTAGCATCAGAACACCAAGTAGGAGTACTCGCCTGGCTGCTACACTTCGTGCGGCCAAGCCAACAATTCACGAGCAGCAAGTTCTTATGGTCAAGTTGGGGCTCACAGATTCAACTCAGCCCATTGACTCTGCAGCTATGCAGAAGTAGTATGACTCCTTTGCTGAACCACTTTCGAAGTCCAAGCAAGAGGCATTCAAGGTCCTCTTTCAGGAGAACACATTCCTAGATGACTTCACCCCAGTGGTTGACATGCTTCTAGCTGAGTAATGTTAAGGAGCTAGACTTTGCGCTGCCTAAGCGGCCGAGCACGACATCGAGTGGTTAGAGTGCTCGTAGCCCCGGTAGACTTTGCTTGGGCGTTGGTAGGCTTTCTGCAGTCGGTGTTCGCCTCTAACCATGTTATAATGCTTAGCCTCTTGTGGTTCACTTTTCTTTCTTGTGTTTTTGTCCTCCTTCTCCTTGCCAAGCTCGGCGCTTACCATCGATGGGGGTAGCTTTGTATTGTTTTCCCTACTTCCCCTTAATACAATATGCATCTAAGGCACGGACTTGAAAAGACCATTTGCTCTTAGAAAGAAACAAGTACATTTGTTCTGATTTTGTGATTCTACCCATATGATGTTTGGTTGCAAACACCCATCCCAATGACCAAGGGTGAACTAAAAGTAAGGAGGGGTCAATGACAAAACTATTGATGTGGTATTAGCTACCTAAACTTCTCAGATTTGACCATATGTGCAATACTATAAAGCGTCCAAGGGAATCATGCTATCAAAAGCTACAATATATTGTCACCGCTGCTAGGGCCAAAAGAGAAGACGACGTCACCATAAAAAAACTATCCCACTCCTCGCTGTCGTGTTGCCTCTGCCTAGGGCCTCTCTCCTTCGTCCTCGCGAGTGCATCTACTAGAGACAAGAAGAGAGGGGACCTATCCGTCTCGTAGTTTCTAGTGTCATAGCGTAAGTCCAAATAAATTTCCAATAAAATCAGATGATTTTCTGTTGAGATCATGTCATGTGATGACTTCGCTAACTGCCACAACGAGATTGTCAATTTCATCAGTAGGAGGCCAATTTGTGGCCTTTGTCTACAAGAGGAGGGGTGCTTCTCGGAGCCCCCTACAAGGACAACGACTCTAGGTCATCGAGGTTATATATCCGCATCATATGTCATATGTGACGATGCAAATGTAGATATTCTTTTAGCGATTTACATATGTTTTGAACTAGTTCCGAAGTGTTGGATCTTGTGACATGCCCAATGTTTTGGGGTTGCTCATTAGATTCGGCATAATTACACTTTAGCTCCGGCGTTTGAAAGAAGCCATTGGAGAAGAAGACGATGGAAGAATCTGGATAGAATATTTCAAATTTTTATTTAAATTTTTCATGTGTAATTTCGGTGTGTATTGTGCCAAGATGTAACACAAGTCTACCTTCCCTTCGCAAAAAAGGGCTACTACTGTTAGAGGACGGGAGGTGGAGGCCTAGGGTGTGTTTGGTTGAGGCGTGGCTTCTTTTGTGAGTTATGAGCTATGAAAAACTGATGTGATTGTGGGCTATGGAAACGTTATAAGTTATTTGGTTCAAAAAGGTATAAACCTACCTCGTATATCTATCTTGAAACAACTGTGGAATAGCTCTCTATTTTCATGATTTGAAAAACAGAAAGCCAAAAGCAAGGTCCAAAATACTTTTGAAACTGTACTCTTCTATTCCTACCCTTTAGTTGGCTTTCGTTTTTTTAAGAAAAACAGCTCCAAAAACCTTTACCCCTTTCCCATCCCCAACTCGGTTTTGTCCAAAGATCCAGCACACTACCTGCGGTAACTAATAAGCCAATTATACCATTTTCTGCCTGCTAGAAGTTAAACGTCGTAT
The DNA here is from genome assembly GCA_038502445.1 of Eremochloa ophiuroides. NCBI lineage: Eukaryota > Viridiplantae > Streptophyta > Magnoliopsida > Poales > Poaceae > Eremochloa > Eremochloa ophiuroides. The sequence goes on from JAHLJS010000083.1 coordinate 23,592, forward strand.
TTATGCAGTTGTGTTATAGTTATTAAATACTATAAAATCATGCCCATATGTTGCAATGAGGAAAAATAATATCTTGATAACCAAGACTTTATAAGATTTATAGCCAAATGCGTAAATCAAATTGGAAGAAAATAATATGAATTTATTTATGATTTCTATTTGTACCTATAGAGGTGTACATATATGGCAAGCTTCATGGTCTCTTTCCCGGAGCGTTGTCTAGTAACTCTCGCATAGAGTTCTTCTCGTGGCGTTGGCCTTCCCTAATTAATATATATCTGCTCCATGGGATCTAGCATATATAGGCATTTCGATACAAGTATATGTTAGGTTGATCTCCCACTAGTTGGTTCAACGGCCACTTGGGCTTTGGTCTCGCTCAAAAGCGCTATAAAGAGGAGGTGGAGGCCGGAACACAAGACACGAGATTCGTCATAGCCGCCACAACCCCACTGTCCAACTAATTCGATTTCGAGGGTCGTGCTACCAGCGACGAGAAGTCCATCGCCACACCATCGCTGGACGTCACCGTCACCGGCACTTCACCGACCGGCGTTGCCGGTGAGCAGCCCCTACTAACGAACCTGGCCGGATCCTCCTCCACCAAGCCCGAAGGTCTGCCTCTCTATCTCTCTCTCTCCATCGTCTCTTTGTCTCTGAGCACATGCATGTTTATTCAATAAAGAAGAGAATCCCAACTCTACACCCTAGGCGATCCCACAGTCCAACAGTTTATGCAAGAGCAGCACCCCAAAGAACACGCGCGGTTTCATTCCAAGAAATCAGCTGCCACTTATGGAGGGCGCCTCAGGCTGCGGCGTCCACGTCGTCTCACGGAGCATGGTGCGCCATCGAGCGGTCTGGGACTTCTTCCCCTAGCACTGGTGCTCGGCGCTGATGCCGCCATCGAGCGGCGGCTTCCCGTGCTCGCCGTGCAGGTCACCGTGCTCGCCGACGCCGTCTTCGTCGCCATGTCGTTGAACCACTCCGTCGGCGACGGCACCGCATTCTGGCACTTCTTCAACACCTGGTCGGAGATCAACCGAGCGTCGTCGTTGTCCGGCGGCGGCGTTGGCATCGTCAGTGCCGACCTGCTTGGCGATCTCTCCACGCCGCCGCCGGTGTTCGACAGGTGGTTGCCCGAGACATGCCCGGTGCCGATCCCCATGCCATTCCGCAAGCTGAAGGACATGGTGCGACGGTTCGAGCGCACGCCGGTGAAAGAGTGCTTCTTCACCTTCTCCGTCGCCAGCGTCAAGAAGCTCAAGGCGCGGGCCAACGACGAGATGGCCGGCACCGGCAGCGCCATGACCACGGCCACCATCTCGTCGCTCCAGGCTGTGCTGGCGCACTTCTGGCGCGCCGTGTGCCGAGCCCGGCACCTCCCTCCGGAGCACGACACGTTCTACTCGGTCGTCGTCGGCTGCCGGGGGCGCGTGAACGTCGGCAACGCCATGGCGTTCGGGAAGGCGGAGGCCACCGCCGGCGAGATCGAGGAGAAGGGGCTGGGGTGGACGGCGTGGCGTCGTTCGACGAGGCGAGCATGAGGGAGTCACTGGCGCAGTGAGTCCGGGAGCCGGACTTCATGTACATGGACAAGCTGTCCTCCACCGGCAGAGGCCGGCAGCATGGCCTTGGAGGTTAATCGCCGATGAGGAGTTCATGGAGGCCGTGAGCGCCTCTACTGGTAGTGCATGTACATGGACAAGGCGTGATGCATCATCGTTGCCGGACAATATCTGCTGGTAGTGCGCGCCTTCTACTGCTTTTGCTAAGTGCTTATAAAATAATGTTGTGTTCATTGATTCGATAGGTAATTTTTTTTTTCTGTATACTTTGTTGAAAAAACTGTATGCTTCTTTTGTGCTGTTATATACGAAGTCAGGTAATGCTGTTCTAACTATTTTAGTTAAAAAAAATGCTGTTATACCTATCCTTGTGCTCTCCTTTATGTTCATTTTTTTACACAAAAATGAATATACTAGATGTTATGTAATATCTATGCGGGTATACTAAATTTATCAATTACTTTGTAGGTTTTTCCAACCATATCATAGAATTTTATTTTGCATCACCCTCTACGTGTCTTCTGTACACAAACATACACGTGTCTTGCGTACGCAAACATACACTTAGTTAAAAAAAAAAATCTTAGGTTATGACGGCTCTTTTTCTTAATGGTTGTTATTGCATCTTGTTGCAACTCGAGTCTGATGATGTTACAGATGTTTTTATCCCATGTTAATTTCAAAAAACTCTTGTACTTATATGGCACCTTTTATTAAAAAATCCATTTTTTATTTTATCTGAATGAAGAAATGGCCTAACGACTAACTGTTTTCAGCTTGTCCCCCTCTAAATTTAAAGGGAGAGAAATAAAAAAAGAAGAATTTTTCAAAGAAATGTGTGAAAGAAAAACGGCCCAAATGAAGGCCCGTGTGCGGATGAGCTCTCGCTGCGCCCAACAAACCCCCAACTGGGCCGGCCGTCGCTGCGTTCCCCCATCCCTCCGCTCCATCCCTCCCAGTCCCGCCGCCGCCGCCCAAAGCCAGGTGCTGAGGCTTTCGTCCGTCTCTTCGCCGGCGACGAGCGAGAATCTACCAGGTACTCCCACTCCTTCTCTTCCGTCCCCTTCCCTTTCATGCTGTGCGAAGCTGAGCACCGAAACCCTGACCTAAAGCTATCTACCGGATACGCCCCTGCCCAACGACATGCATATAACTCCGATTTTTTTTTGGCAAAAATTCGATTCGCCCGTGGTATACTGAGCAGATTCTTCGCAGGGCTCGGGCCTCAGGATGCAATCTTTGGTCCGGAATATCTGCCGAGCCGGAAGCCGTGGAGCGGCGGCGAGGCTACTGGAGCTTGCCGCTGCTCCTGTAGCCGCCGCTCATCCGGGGGCGGCGCAGCCATCCTCGGCCGTCAAGCACCTCGGGCAGCCTTACGTATTAGCGCGCCCGATCTGCGTAGATCAATCCGTGCGTGTGCAGAGCGGGGCCATTTCGCGTGATGGCCGCGTTCCTGCCGCAGCTGCCGCCGCCGCCTTTATATATATATATATATATATATATATATATATATATATATATATATATGTTGGTTATATGTAATCTGCGGTATTTGTGACGCATCTCAGATTTAATTTGAAGGCACCGCTGCAGGAAAGGACGAGTAAGGGACTTGGATCAAATCTGATTGCCGCGGCTAATCTAGTCTAGTCTAGCTTCTGGTTGTTCGTCGCAGGTACACTCTTTCGTCCTTAAGGCCATTCATCACAGTTGCGCTAGACCTAATATTATCAACAAATCCTCGTTCTTCACTAACTAATTTCCCTCCACGTTCTCGATACCCGTGGCGGTCGGTAAGGCAGCTTGAAATTGGGAGGACTATGGGTGTCTTGGCGCGGCGGTTTCTGAATTTGATCGTGCCTGGCCGTGCCCCTAGCGTCAAATCGCTGCGCCGAATCGACCTGACGAGCCAGCAGCTGTTTTACCAAGTCGGATCAGCACCACCACCAGCGCCTCAGGGAGACGGATCTGAACCTGCAGGAGGGCAAGACGCCATCTCTCGCCCCTCGGCTCTAGAGATGGGGACGGTCCCGTTTCCTGGTCCGAGCTTCACCTTCCGAGGTTTAAAGAACGATTGGAAGATTGACTGCTTCCCACTCGGGGGTTACAACGACTGCAAGCTCATCTGTGCCGACCAGTCCGGGCGTGGCTTCGTCTTCGACCTGTTTGATTCATCCAAGGTGGGCACCATCCCTGCCCTCCGCAAGCGCTGGTTGGTGCAGCCCATCTCCATCTTCGTCCACAAACCCCACGTCGACGGTAACTTGCACAATGATAACAACGGCAGCAGTCTCTTCCTCATGGAGAAGGTTCCCCAACCAGAGGCCAGACTTGGTGGTGGTAGTGTGCAGGAGAGCGAGCAGTTTGTGGGCTTCATCAACCGCTGTACGGATACCCGCGGCGCTGGCAAAACCTGGCACTACCACCTCCTTCCTCCACCACCGTTTGTACAAGAGACATTTCACTGGTCCAACAAGTGCCCCCAGATCACAGCCCATGGCGTGGTTGGTGGTGGCTCGCATGTTTGCATATCCGTCCAGGACGTTGGCACCTACTGCCTCGACACAGAAAGCCTCGCGTGGAACAAAGTCGGTGACTGGACGCTCCCCTTCCATGGCAAGGTTGAGTATGTACCTGAGCTCAAGCTCTGGTTTGGGCTCTCCACTGGTGCCCGGCACTTGGCTGCTGCTGACCTCTCTGGCATGCTGGATTCTTCTCAGCCACAGCGGCTGGTGGGCGGCCCTTGGCAGGAGCTTGTTGATCTGCCAGAGGAATGGAAGGAGAGCAAGGATCCTCAGTTTGTCAGCCTGGGTTCCGGCAGGTTCTGCATTGCAAGGTTCTTCGAAGAAACAGGCTCTAGGGATGGAGTGGCCCACAAAAATTTTACTGTCTTGACTGGAGTGGAGGTCAATAGCAGGGTCAAAGGTGAAGGTGGCACACAGGAATTGGAACTCAAAATGACCCCTCACAGATCAAGACGTGTCAACGACGCTAGCATTGAGTCATTGTTCTAACTGTCTACGGTGCTTTGCTCACCAGGCTCACTGTTTTATCCATTATCAATCGCCTCGAGGAATTTGGGGACTTTGTAGGAGGCAACATAAATTTATCATAGAACTTAGAAATTATAAATGGAAGCCTAAGGTTGTTGGCCCATTTAATATGTATGTCTTGTGCTGTCTCCTGCAGTGATGCTACATACACCATTAAGCTATCTTGTTTAGTTGATTCCCGTACTGTTTATATGCATGGTTATCTTGATTTGTACATTGTCTCATGTGATGATTAGTTCTACATCTGTTCCGAATTATTACAAGACGTTTTGGCTTAACTAGAAAAATAGATTTTGTTATGCATTGAGATATACATTGTTTCGATAATAACAAAACAATGTATATAGAAAAAGCCAAAATGTCTTAATTTGGAGCGGAAGGAGTAATATAAAGAATGTATCATCTTTTTACTTTCTCCACTAGTCATTTAGTCATCTGTATCGGTCGGTCACAAGCACGTGCCATGTCTCTTACCGTTTGTATGCGGTAATGCAATTTACTTCTGGGAACAACGGTGTTCCGTGGTTCACAAAGCACAGAAATCTATCAGGTGTTGTCCAACCATCTCTGTTACGATTTGATAATTTGATCTGCAACACCTGCACAAGGTAGTGTTTTGTAGTTCACAAGACACAAATCTATCAGGAGCCAAAAACACACCACATCAAACACAGCCACAGCCGAGACGCTACACAGCCAAGACACTACACAGCGCGAGTTGACAGAAGTGCGATGACTTCATCCGTCTTATCCTTCAGCGTCGGCTTGAGAAGTGGCTTCCAAGCTTTGGTGATCGTCAGCATTTTGAAGATACGCGCCTTCGGTGAACTCACCACCTTCTTATTGAACACCACATCATTATGTGTCTTCCAAATCGTCCAGAGACTTAATATAGTCATATATAGATTATATTTGTATAATATTATTAGCTATACGAGAGAGATATTTATATGTTGTATTTTTATCGTGTGGGAGTGAGTTGAAGAGTGTGCTATAAATTGCAAAGTAGAAATATAGCATGGTGATATATAGAATCAAAATATATCTCTTACTCTATGAATTTGAGGTAGGCTATAAAGTGATGGGGGAGGTAACGTGGATTGTGCGCGAAGCTAGTAGAACCAGACGCCGGGCAGCGGGAGGAGCGAGGCCCGGCCCACTTTCACCGCGCTGCAAATCCATTCAATTGGCCTTGCGGGATCGGGTTTCAAGTAGCCAGCAGCTGCATGAACGGCCCATTTGTATATATCTATCACCTGAATCAAGTATGTGGGCTCTGGGCTCAAACTGAAAGCTTTCAATTTCGAAGACGTTGCAACTTGAACATCTCGTACGCAGCACCAGCACCACATTATAATGTCATCAATATCCGAGCAAGCCTTGGGATATAATTAAAAAGAACTCGACCCGCGGGGGCCAAGACAGGCCCCAGGCTTTGTGCTCAAGATGAAAAACTTCTCTTGCAGGTCGACAAAACCCCAGAACAAAAGCAAAAGTAAGTCTCACTAAAGAAAGAGGGGGTATTGCTGTCTTCTTTCAGGCCACTTGTATGTACGTAGTCATCTTGACCTTTGCCGCATGTAAACATATGCATATGAACAAGTTAGTCCGTGTCATTATTCTTGAATCTTCTTCTCTCTGAATATATAAATAGAGAGAGATAATAAGCACTACGTAAGGTTTACACCTCATCACGCACGTACGTTCCATGTTCAGCTGATGATGGAGTCATGGAGTAGGTAATTTGGCCGATGCGACCATGTATGAAATTTTCTCCCTCCCATCCAATCAAAGGCTAGCGATCTCCCCACTGGCTGAAACTTTCAGACTCTCCAAATAAATGGCGGCAACGTAACGGCGCCAACTCTCCTTTCAATATTTCGTTAGTATTTGTCGATCATATAGTACTTAGAAGGCGGCTGTTAGTGCTCAACAATCAATCAACGTATACACGTGCACGCATCATGTCGTCATGATACTTCTAGTCATTTGCAAGGTCAAGGTCATGGTCCGGCCCTATAGTTTTGAGGACTGTTTGATGAACATGACACCATATGTGGCTAAGGCTAGATTTTTTTTTTCTTTTGTAATATGGTGACACCATGGAGAAGAATATGCTAACCAAAATAAATACTTAATCCGTCTCAATTTATAAGTCGTTTGACTTTTTTAACCCTAAGTTTGACCACTCGTCTTATTCAAAAAATTTGCAAAAAAAGAGTTAAATTTAACTTATTCTTGAAGAAGTTTTATTAATAAAGCAGGTCATAGCAAAATAAGTGATATTGTGCATAAATTTTTGAATAAGACGAGTGGTCAAACTTGGAGCCAAAAAAATCAAACGACCTATAAATTAAAACGGATGGAGTAATAAGCAAACCAATGATGTAGCATGCTGCTACCATACAATTAGCAATCAACAATGACTGATTACGCGGGCATGATGATGAGGCATTTGTCAACCGACCAGATTAGGGGCAGAACTAGAGCAGTCCTCATTTTATACACACACACACACACACGCGATGAAAATTTGAAGGTAGTAATGGAAAACCTCCACACATTCTCCAAGGCTTTGCCCCGACTTACCTGGTTTTCTTCATTTTTGAACTCCATGCTTAATGGAACCTCCACATACTCCAAGGTTTCTGTTTGTTTAAGCTTTTGGCTACTTTTAGACAACTAGTTTTTGGAATTTTCAAAAGCCAAATAACTTTCAATTTAGAAGGCAAAAGCTCAAAAGCTCACCATGGCTTTTGGTTCCCGTGAGTTTTTTTTTCCCCAAAGGTCTAAAAACTGAGATCTAAAAACGCTTAGAAAGTTCAAACAAACAGGCTCTCAAGTAGGCTCCAGGCAAATAAACTTCTCTATGACCACTAGTAGAGAAACGGCTTTTGATCCACATCAAGTTTTGGCTTTAGTCCCGGTATTTTATTGTGTTCGAGACTAATGATCTTTAGTCCCGGTTGGTAACATTAACCGAGACTAAAGGTTAAATATTAGTCCCGGTTGGTATTACGATCCGGGACTAAAGGTTCTTTTAGTTCATCTACGCGTTAGTTCAAAAGGAAAACATTCTATGTAAAGTCACATGTGCTAAATTTTAGTTGCCTCAAGTTTAGGAGTAGAATTCATTACTACTGATTTTATTTTACTGTACAAAGCGTTAGGGCCTGTTTAGTTACTCTATTTTGTAAAAGGTTTTGGTGTTTTGACTCATTATTTAGTAAAATGGATCTAAACACCATGGTATAAAACAACAAAATTTTTAGCATTTTATATTTTGCACTTAGTACCCAAGAGGCTCAAAAGAGGATAAAAAATTGTCATGGAGACACCTGTTGTATTTGCATGGCTAAACTTTTTGGCATGCAACTAAACACCCAGATGTAAAGTTTGAATGCCAAAAGTTTATGGCCAAAATTTTTTGGATATAAAGTTTTTGCATTCCAAATAAATGTCAACAGGCCCTTAGTTGTCCCGAAATCACACAATCTTTTCACGCAGTGGCCTCAGGCCTCGCACATTATATTAGTCCCCGAATTGCTCCATCCATGTAACACTTGTGTCCAATTGGAATATTGGTTCTCCTCATCTTATGGCCAATTCGATTTTGAAATGAGTACCCTAAGCAAATTCAAATGAAATGTTAACTACAAAGTTTTATAACTTTTTGAGATCTACAAATTTGGTTTTAATCCTTTCTCTATACAAGGCCATTTAAAATTTTTAAATTTCAAATGTAAGAAATTCAAACATAATTTTCCATGCATAGAAAAATTCAATTGACAAAGTTGTCAACTACAAAGTTCCGCAGCTTTTTTACATCTACAACTTTTGTTTTGGTCGTTTATCCATCCGAGATCGATTGAAAAATTGAAATTTATAACGTGAGAAATTTAAATATAATTTTCCTTGAATAGTTGATTGCAAATGAAAAAAAAGTATGGGGGAAATTTATCAGCTAGCTAGCAACGATCCAAATACGAGTCAAGTTAATTGGTCTCCCGGCGGCAAGTCAAGCAAATTAAAGGAGCCCAAAGAACACGACGACAGCTAGCTTCCAACACTGCAGCTGCCACTGCCATTGCCACATGGAGGTCGTCGTCGTCGTCTCCTAGCCCGGCGCATGGTGCGGTGTGGGCTGCATGTGCATGGAGGTCGTCGTCGAGTGTGATCGATGTGATCCACATGTGACCTATACGCCTGACGTACGTCTTTGTTGGGTGGGCGGCGACGGACGTGCACTAAATTTATTTTCTGCCCATTCTCCGGCCGGCCGGCTTGCCAATTGCCATTGCCAGGAGGGTAGCGGCTGGCTTTGCGGTGCGCCAGCCGGCCGGCGAACATTATTTCCAGAACTGTGGAAAAGAAGAGTATAACACGGACTCAAAACAAGTCTCTAATCTTATACTACCCCCTCCCCCTCTTTTATCCGTTATTTTTGTAACTTATGGCTAGTTTTTTTAAACGTTAATTTAACCAGTAGGGGCCTGCCCCTCCTGTTTCACTTCAAAAAAAGTCTCTAATCTTATATTATACTCTGTTTCTAATTAGATGAGTCTCTAATTAGATGTTGTCCATGATCTATAAACTAAACGCGTTAATAATGACAAGATAATTTTAAGAGACTTTTTCCAACTAGATCAGTCTTCTCAGATAATAGGGACACGGGTACAGGAACTCGCGTCTCTAATCATGTCACCCCTATCCGGTCCTGTCCTCCTCCACTCCACTACAGCTATCTCTCTTATTTCCTCTTCCACGCAGCTGCAGCCCCTCTTCTACAGTTGTTTCAAATAGAGAACAATTCAAATGTAATTGAAGTTTTGACGTGAAAACAAAACAATATATTTCATAGCGTAACAACCATACTCATTATGGCTAATATTCTACCTCATCTTCTTCTTTGATGCACTTAGACATAACTAATATACAAGTCAAATATATATATATATATATATATATATATATATATATATATATATATATATATATATATATATATGTTGTACAAGTGGAGAGATGAAGTATTACAAATTGAACTTAGCTTTACGTATAGCTGGCCACTAAGAGTTACAATTCTATACTAAGTTTATCTTGTAATGAATCTAAATGCATGTCACAACTTCTTAACATCATTGTAAAAGTATTGCAGACGTGATAAGAACCATCAGCCAAATATCACTAAAAATATCATCCTGCATATAAGTGATTTATTAATACTTATTGCTAAATAATATTGATTATCATGAAGAAAAAATATAATGGGAGATATTGCCTTGTTTATGGAGCTAGCACCTCTTTATAAAAAAAATAATTTGTGTATGTACCATTATTGAGATTTGTTTCTTCTTCCCCTTGTTCACGTCCTTAACCATTGTCATGACCAAGATTCTAATGCTAGATCTTGTTGTTGTTCTACGCAGTGCTACTTACAATTGGTCATATGAGAACATTGGTTCTGGCAAATAGATCCCTATGCCAGCGACGGAAGGGCTAATGGAGATGGAGCCCTTGACCACTACTTTTTTTCTCGGGTGTCCAATCTTTTTTCTTTCAATGTATATATACCTAATATTAAGGAGACAAACTTTCTCTCCATTACATTTTTTTTTCACCTTCCCCTAACTATCCGTACGGTGGAGAGTTCTCTTTGAATCTCATATGTGACATGGACTTACGACCCACACCCACACTCCTATGAGTTAGGACTTGCATCTATTGATGATGAATACGAAATCTGATTTGGAGGAAAAATTTCATAACTATTTCTTTACTGGTGTTCAAGAAACTAAACTGTCACATCTCACATCGGTTCGTCAAGGGCGTGATTCCGTACTTGATTATGCTAAAGTTTTAGGGACGTTAAGAACCGATGCTTTAATTTGAATATTTCTGATAGAGATTTGGCAGATTTATTTCTTAACGGTATGAACTCTAATATTAGAGAGAAATTAGAGCACTATGAATTCTATAGTATTAATCAATTATTGCAAAAGGCTATTGCTGTAGAATCTCGTTTTGCAAGTGAATCCAAGAAATCTTATCGGACCCATGTGTTGGAATGCTCTGACAACGAGGACGATGAGAATTTGGAGTGTAACTCTGCTGAATTTGTTTGGTCTCCAAATAAAAAAGGAATTTCTTGACCATCTCTGAAACCGATTTCTAAAAATCGGCAGGGTGAAATTAAATTTACTTTTGATGTTTCTAAATGTGATCGGATCTTTGATGAATTGCTTAGAATCGGTAACATTAGAATTACTCATACCTTGCCGTCTAGTGAAGAATTGAAAAAACGGGTGTATTGCAAATTTCATAATTCTTCTAGTCATGCTACTAATGATTGCAACTATTTTCGTCGATAGATACAATCGGCCCTCAATGAAGGACGATTGAATTTAGCTGAGATGATAGTTGACAAAGTGCCTTTTCCAATGAATGTCATCGAGAAAGGGGAGCTCGCTATTTTGATTCGTCCAGAGCAAGCCGACACCACGTAAGGCAAGAATGTGATTATCGGCGAACCACGGGAGGCACCGAAACAAGTTTCGGGGCGTCAAGTGGTGCTTGAGAAGGACGAAGACGGCAAGACGAAGCTGACAATCTCTGCAGGGTCGTCGCAGCACTTATCTCGGCAGCGGCGCTGGGAGGCCACGGCGGCACAGCAGAGGCCGGCCAGGCCGGTTCCAGGAACCGGCCCAGCCGGGAACACGGCCCAGCCGGCTACAGAAGCCGGCTAGGCCGGTTCTGGCGCCAACCCGGTCAGGCCGGGTACAGTAGCCGGCTCGGCCAGTTTTGTCAGGGGTGGTGGCTCTTCTTCCTCTGCTGCTCCTAGGGCCGCCAGCGCTGGTGGTGCCCAGGTGATCAGGACGTTCGTCCCAAAGCGTCCAGAAATTGGCACTTGGAAGACGAACGCAAGTTCAAACAAGGGGAAGGTCGTTCCAAAGAAGCTTTGCACGTTTGACCGGCTCATGGAAAAATACCGGCAAGAAAAGGCCGATTCCCAGAATCGGCCCATAAAAAAAGAGGCTACACCGCCAAAGCGAGATGAGCAACCAAAGAATATGACGGTGGCTCCGGCAGCGTCTCCGGCGCAGGAGGTTGCTCGCCCTCGCGTCTCTCGTTGGGGTCCCCCACCTCCACCTCAGCCGCATTGGGGCCCCAACGGGGTGTTCGTGCCATATCCCTTCCTCATGTAGCAGCAGCCGATGAACGGAGCGTCTTCATCATCGGTGTTTAGCCGATTGGGCTACGGTCAATCGGGCTACGGCAGCTAAGGGGCGTCTCTCCCGCCGCCGCCAGCGAGGTTGGTGATTGGTGATGGAAGAGAGAAGGCTCCACCGCGACAAGTCTATGTGCCTAAGAGGGTCGTGGAGTCTTCCATTGTTCCTATTGCTCCTACTGCACCGCCTCCGAAGGAGGCACCTTCGGCAAGAATTCTGATCGGCTCTCAAGAGGTGCTTATCGTTGACAACGACGAGCCGATGAGGATTGATGAGCCATCATCCACCGCTCCGGAGGTTGCCGCTAAGGTTGTGGAGAAGAAACCGATTGATCCAAAATATTTGCAACCGAAGTGGTGCCCACCGGGATTGACCAAGACGCAGCGGCGGAAGTTACAGCGAGCGCGCCAAACTCAGCAAAAGCGGGAGAAGTTGGAAAAAATGAGAGAGGAGATCTTCAATGCTGCACACCCAATTTTTCCGCAAACTCAGAAAGGAAGTGATCCGGCGTGCTTCACAAAATCTGCAGAGAAGGTTGCTGGGCAGAAAGATCTGCCAGAAGCGAAGTCTGCACAGGTCACAGAAACCGGCCAGGCCGGGTCAGAGCCGGCCCAGCCGGGTTTCCCAGGAACCGGCCAGGCCGGGTCAAACCCGGCTAGGCCGGGTTTTGCGGCTTCGTCTCCCGCCGCCGCCGCCGCCGCCGCCGCCGCCGGTTCACTGGAATCGGCTGTCGCTACTGTTTCTTCTGTTGTTGCAGGTTCTGGTGACGCAGAAGATGTGGAGATGGTCGATTATGAGCCGACGCCGCCGCGCGCCGAACTTAATGTCGTTTACTTATCTTCCGATTACTATGTAATCGATGAAGATGAAGGTTCGCCGACGGCTCAGTTTTGCTTCGCCGCCGAGGATGCCGTCTTCAAGAAGTCGGATGATTCCGTCAACCACCTTCGGCCGCTCCATATCAACGGGCATATCAACGGCACGCCGGTTCATCATATGTTGGTGGATAGCGACGCGATTGTCAATCTAATGCCGCATTCGCTCTACAAGAAGCTAGGCGGCACGGAGGGAGAGCTAGTGAAGACCAACATGACGATCACCGGAGTTGGAGGCGGCGAGCCAATTCCAGCTTTGGGCGTAGCGACGATGGAGTTGACCGTCGGCAGCAAAACGTTGGCAACCGCGTTCTTCGTCGCCGAGGTACAAGGTAGCTATAATCTCATCCTTGGTCGCGATTGGATTCATGTCAACCGTTGCGTTCCATCCAGTTTGCACCAGACTTTAATTCAATGGGTGGGGGATCAAGTTGAGGTTATTCATGCTGATTCATCGGCCTCCATTGCTACGGCCGATGCTCCTTCGCTCGGGGGGCACGATGGTATTGCTTTCTTATCTGGTCATGACTTGTCTGACGTTGAGTTTATTAGCGTCATTAAGGAAGGATTTGTGCCTGTGTCATTGAAGTCGATTGATAATCGGCTCAATATCATCGTGTAATTAATTTTTTGTAATGGATGCTAATGTTGAATGGTTGAAACATCTTGTGGATTAATATCGGGCTTCTATGACCGATGTCTGTGAAACAATTGATGATTTTGATGAGCTCAATAAGTTAGGCCAAGGTTTCACGTCGGCCAACCCATTGGAAGAAGTTGACATTGGGGATGGTTCTACACCAAGACCGACATTCATTAATAAAAATTTTAAAGCCGATTATAAAGCTGAATTAATCGCGCTTTTAAAAGAATATGCTGATTGTTTTGCATGGAGCTATAATGAGATGCCCGGATTGAGCCGAGAGCTTATCGAGCATCGGCTTCCCATTAAGCCTGGATTCCGGCCTCATAAGCAACGTTCTCGCTTCTTTCATGCTAAAATTTACGACCGCATTAAAGAAAAAATTAATCGGTTGTTGGAAGCGGGATTTATTCGCCCATGCAGGTATGCGGAGTGGATCTCTAATATTGTGCCCGTTGAAAAGAAAGGATCGGGCAAGATTAGAGTTTGCATTGATTTTAAAGATTTGAATAGAGCCACTCCAAAAGATGAATATCCTATGCCTATTACCGATATGCTTATTAATGATGCTTCAGGACATAAAATTCTTAACATTCTTGATGGTAACGTTGGTTACAATCAAATATTTATGGCCGAAGAGGACACGTCTAAAATGGCCTTTGTTTGTCCTGGGTTTGTTGGATTATTTGAGTGGATTCTCATGACATTTGGATTGAAAAATGCCGGTGCTACCTATCAACGTGCTATGAACTTAGTCTTTCATGATTTAATTGGCATGATCATGGAAGTATATATTGATGATATTGTGATCAAATCAACTGCCAATAATTCTCACTTGGCCGATTTGCGTCTTGCTTTTGAGAGGATGTGCCGGTATGGTTTAAAGATGAATCCGCTTAAATGTGCTTTTGGTGTATCGGCGGGCAAGTTCTTAGGATTTATTATTCATGAGAAGGGCATACAAGTTGATCCCAAGAGAATAGAGAGTATCAAGCAAGTTCAGGCGCCTGCATATAAAAAAGACTTACAAAAGTTTCTGGTAAAGGTGAACTACTTGAGAAGATTTATTGCTAACTTGTCCGGGAAAGTTATTCCTTTCACCCCCATATTGAGATTGAAAGATGAGAGTGAGTTTGCTTGGGGGGCAAAGCAACAAGAGGAATTTGAGAAGATCAAGGAATACTTGTCGAAGCCACCAGTTCTTCGTGCTCCAAGGAGAGGAGTTCCTTTTAAATTATATATTGCTGCCGAAGAAAAAATAATTGGTGCGGTTTTGACTCAATAGGATGATGGCAAGGAGTATGTTATTGCTTATATTGGTCGTCGTCTTCTTGATCCCGAGACAAGGTATGCCTATATTGAAAAATTATGATTATCATTATATTTTACTTGTACTAAGGTGAGACATTACTTGTTAGCTAGTACATGCATTGTTGCTTACCAGGCCGATGTAATTAAACATATGTTATATCGGCCAATCCTTAGTGGAAGGTTCGGTAAATGGGCATATGCATTGGTTGAATATGACTTAACTTTTGAGCCTTTGAGAGCCATAAAAGGTCAAGTTCTTGCTGATTTTATTGTTGAGCATGCAATTGATTTAGAAGATGAGATCAATTACATAACTTTTACTCCATGAAAACTTTATTTTAATGGATCGCTTTGCAAACAAGGCCAAGGTGTTGGTATTGTTATTATTTCACCACATAGTGCTGAGATGGATGTGTCAAACCGATTAGAAAATTATTGCACTAATAATCAAGCCGAATATTTAGCTTTTTATTGCGGCTTGGAGATGTTGAATTCCATGGGAGTAAAACATGTTGAGGCTTATGGTGATTTTTTATTAGTGGTGCAACAAGTTTCTGGCGAATGCCAATGTTTAGGGGAATCACTTAATGCTCATCTTGATACTTGCCTTGATTTAATTGCATCTTTTGCCGAATTTAAAATTTGGCACGTACCGAGACATGAAAATTCAAGAGCCAACATGTTAGCTCAGCGAGCATTAGGCTTTGACGTCGGTGGGCGTAAAGATTTAAAGCCGGTGCAAAGCATCTTTTCTGTTTCTGTGCAGGTACGTGGAAACCGGCCCAGCCGGGTCTAGGAATCGGCCAGGCCGGCTCTGGACCAAACCCGGCCAGGCCGGGTACAGAAGGCAGCCAGGCCGGTTCTGGCCAGGAACCGGCCAGGCCGGGTGTTGAAGCCGGCTCGGCCGGATATTGTGGCTTTGATCCAAATCGGCCAGAATTGTGCCAAATTGATGGGCAGGCCAATTTGGAGGATTGGAGGACTCCCTTGTTAAATTTTCTACGAGATCCCAGCACTAAAGCCGATAAAAGTATTCGGCGGATTGCGTTTAAGTTCACTTTGCATAATGATGAGGTTTATTGGAGGACCGCCGATGATTTGTTGCTCAAGTGCTTGGGACCTGATGAAACTAAAGTGGCTATGGGGGAAGTCCATAAAGGTGTTTATGGTACGCATCAATCGGCTCCTAAGATGAAATGGCTTTTGAGAAGGGCTGGTTTTTATTCGCCTACTATGATAGCCGATTGTTTTCGCTACTACAAAGGATGTGAGGAGTGCCAACGGTTTGGTAATGAAACGACCTCGATTTCCGCGAAGGGAAATCCACAGACTCGAATTGTAATTCAACAGATTGCTTGGGACAATCCATGAAATTACCCATAACTCAGTTGACACCAGGATCCATACAACAGTAATTAAGTCTTACATAAACACTTATTACATCGCCACACTGGCGGAATCAACATTCAGAGAAGCTTTTAGAAGATGCGGAAACGTTTCATCCTTCACGGCCAACTTGAGTGTAGCACGTGACCCTATTCCTCGCCATCATCTTCCTCGAAGTCATACTCATTCTCGCCACCTGACAGCAAATTTATCAGTACGATATGTACTAGCCACGGAGCCCACCTATGCAGCATTTGCTTTGTGGAAAGTGGATACAAGGCTATACAAGCAGACCTATAGGCTGAGGTTTCCTATGCAGCTGTAATCAATGTTTAATTAGTCAAGTTTTATTTCCAGTTAACACCATCATCCCTTTTCCCATCACCACATCTCACTTACCCACACCTCGCTCTCATTTGACAGGCCCAACTCCCTCTCGGGCCTATCTCAGCGGCACACTACCACAACGGGTACACTGCCGGAAAAATGTCATCCAGGGGGAGAAGAGAACACTCACTACACTAGTAGAAGCTTCACAGGAAAGGTCCATAGCCAACGAGTTGGCATATGTATCGATCGATCAACCGTACACTCTGCAGAGGTTTCACTACCCACAAGATTAGCCATCATAGGTGTTGCGCAAACACCTAGGCAGAATTCCGGGTGCTTGCTTGCCTAGATCGATGCCACCCTACCACTTAGCCCTGGGATATTCCGGATCCTACACCGTTATGCTGAGACTGGGAGACACAGTACCGGGCCCATCCAGTGGTACTGCGCATCTAGAACGGAACGGGAACCCATCGACCGTCTCCGCCCACCCTTATCACCTCTCAACCAAGCAGTAGTGGCACCGTCCTACCAAGTAGTCTAGCCGTCTCCCGCCCATCAGAAGCGAGTAAGTAGAAAAGGATTCCTATGAACCTAAAACTAGTCCGTCCTAGGTTTGACCAAGCAGGCATCTTCACTTAGGGGATACTCTCCCCGTGCCATCACAGCACCTCCATCCACAGGCTTCAAACCACCAAGGCTATCCCACCCGGAACCTCCTCAACAACTTTACCCACCACAGGTATCTCGCTTGGGGATGCCCCGGTTGCACCCCCGGCACGACTTGCCCCATGGGCTTGTCTCACATCCCACTTGGTCGACATCAACCCTTAACACGCACCCAAGACGCACGCAGCACTCTCTCCCAGTGGTTATAATCAGTTATACACCGTCCCAATTCCACCACATAGCATATAACAAGTAGAAAGTAGTGCAAGAGTAACAGTAAATTAAGCAGCAGCTAACCTAGCAGCGGATAGCAGGGTATAGTCTTATCAAGGCAGGGAATTCAAATATACTACCATGCAACCAATCCATACATAATCATAAAGCAATAGCAACAATGTCATTTACAATGCGTAAATAGGATCTAAGGATTTGGTGGGACGTGACACCTTCGTAGTCGTGTCCTAGCTCCTGAAGGTACTCGTGGTCGTCTTCATTAGTCAGATCCTCCTCCGGCTCTGAAATCGAACACGAAATAGTCGCGCCAGCGACTCCTATAGAGTATTTCAGAAAAATCCAATAAAATAAAGAGCCAAATGCACACAAACATAGTCTTAAATTGTAGATCTCATTTTTCTAAGAATTTTGATATATGGTGCATAATTTTTGGACATCGTATGAATAAGTTATGAATTTCCGAAGATTATCCTATTTTCTGAAAATGGAAAATGGTTGATTAATCAGGGGCAGCTTGGGATTGGTCCACGTGGCGCGCGGGTTCAGTAGTGCGGTATGTGGCGCCTCATCAGAACACAGACCCGATGGTCGCCCACCAGGTGTTCGATGCTGGTTCCCAGAGAGTCGCCGGCGTCGGCGTAGCTCGGCGGAGCTCGACGTAGCTCGGGCGAATCGGAGATTCGGGGCGCCGAGGGTGCCGCTCTCCCGAGCTCTTCCGGGGAGGCTCGGGCGAATCGGACATTTGGGCGCCGAGGGTGCCGCTCTCCCGAGCTCTCCCGGGGAGGCTCGGGCGAATCGGAGATTTGGTGCGCCGAGGCTGCCGCTCTCCCGAGCTCTCCCGGGGAGGCTCGGGCAAACCGGAATTTTGGGCGCCGAGGGTGCCGCTCTCCCGAGCTCTCCCGGGGAGGCTCGGGCGAATCGGAGATTTGGTGCGCCGAGGGTGCCGCTCTCAGAGGTCGGGGCTGGTTCTCAGAGGTCGGGGGGCGTCGGCGTAGCTCGGCGGTGGTCGGGCGAGCTCGGCGGTGGTCGGGGGTGGTTTGAGACCTTGGCCGACCATTCGGCGTGCCATGACGGCCGGCGGCGAGCTGCCGCAGGGCTAAAGCTCCGGTAGGCTACGTTGCAGCTCACAGCGAGGCAATTTCTCCCCTGCGGGCCCCAATATTCGTTTCTAAGGGATCCAATTTGGCTAACAGGGTCCCTTTTGGTGCTCGGCCACGGCACAGGTGCTTCTCCGGCGAGGCGGGCGGCGGTGTGGTGGCCGGGGTTCAGTTTTGGCACGAACGGGTGTGGTTCCCTTCTATCCCACGGCATACGGCGGTTCTCCGACGAGGTGGAGGCGCACGTAGCCAAGGCGACAGACATGATTCGGGGCTCGGCTATCTAGTGGCGGTGCCGAGGCAGACTTGGCGAACCTCGTCGGCCTTTCTCCGCAGCGCGAGGCGATCGGGGGTACTCGGAATGGATTTTAGGCGAGGCGGAACGTGTCGGCGGCGATCACGTTTCCCCGAGAACGCACCTCTCGGTGTTCCGGGCTATGGAGGTTCGATCTTCCGCAACTAAGCTTGTCCGAGGTGGTCGGTTTTTGTTCCTGGTCGCGGTATTGAGATGCTCCGGTCATCGGCGGCGATGTCGCCGCGACTGTGAGGTTCCGGCGGGGCTAAGGAGGTCTTCTAGGAGATGTATACGCCTCCAGGGTCTATGGCGATGGTATACCAACTACCAATTTTGGCTACCGAGATTCCCAAGGTGCTCGGTTGTGGCGGCGGCGTGTCGCCGACGACGGCAGTAGGCGGCAACACGGCTACGACCATGTTTTGGTTCAATCGAATGCGGTCTTGTCAAATTGGTGAGGCCAGAGAAGCATACAACACTCTAGTGGCGAACTTTAGCCATGGCATGGCCTTCTTTTGGCGACGGCTCGCGGCGGCGCTCCGGTAAGGTCGCGGCGCACGCGGCCAAGGCGATTCAGGTGGTTCCGGCTTCAATCCCGCGAGGCGGGTTCGTTCGCGAGGTCTCGGTGTACCATCTTGGCTCCCTCCTACCGCGCGAGATACTTAGCTAGACCCTGAACGGACTTCGCCGCGCCAGAACGTGCCATGGCGAGCATGTCTTCCCGCGAGCGCGTCGCGCTACGCTCCGGGGCCATGGATGGTCGGTCTTTGCGATTCAGGCTAGTCCGTCGTGCCCGCGGAGCTAGTGGTCGTGCCGATGGGTGGCAGGACGATGCTACTGGCTCAGGTGCTCGGGAACGCCGACGAGACGGCGGCGCTCCGAACGCCCATGACTGTGGTGCCCGTCGAAGTCACTCCAGTGTATATGCGCGTCACCCGTTTGGCTTGGCAGGTCTTGTGTGTGTGTGCGCGGTGTTCCAGGGTCGGAATCGACCCGTGGCCTATGCGCTCGTGAAGCCGAGCGCCATGGCCGAAAGCACGGCGAGGTTGGCAAGGTGCTCGGGTGGCTCACCGCGGTGTCGGTGAAGATAGGATGGCGATGCAGTGGCGAGTCGGAGCCGTGCAGAGCGTACGCAGTGCCGTGCCGAACCGCGACGGGGCTCCGGCTTCTCCTCCGTGTCCGGCTCGGCGCGCTCCGCGGCGGCAACGCTCCGGTAGCTCCTCCTCCTCTGCTCCGCCTTTCTCCTACGCTCTCTCTCTCGGTGTGGTGGAGTGTGCCGGTCTGTGCCGCGGTGGCGGCGAGGGGAAATGAGGGTAGGGCTTCGGGGTGAGCTCCTTTTTATAGGCGAGCTTGGCCAGCTCCAATGGCGAACGGTCCTGATCGCGCTCGACCGATCGAAGGGCCATGGCTCGAGTGGATCTAGGGCTCCGGATGGGCGCGGGTTCGCTTGGCGGCCAAGGAAGGAGGGGACAGGAGGGGGACAGCTCTGCGGGGCGTGGTGCTGTCGGCTTGGTGGGGCCGGGGTCACGCAATTCACGTGTTCTTCCCCCTCCGGCTCGGCGGTGAAGAAGAACAGGGAGGGAAGGCGTGGTGCTGACACGCGGGCCCGGGTTGGCAGCGAGCGCGAGCGCGAGCGCGTGTGTACCGGTCGCACGCGCGCGTTGCCGGGCCACAACGTGGGCCGCGCGCGGTGAAGAGGAGGATGGGGCAGCCTGGCTGGGCCGGCGCGGCGCGTGGGTGAGGCCAAGCAGGCCGGTTGGGCCGAATGGCTGGCCTAACTCCCTCTCCCTTTTCATTTTCATTTTCTTTTTCTATTTTCATTTTAGTGTATATATACATATATTGCCCATTTTAAATATTGAGGAAATACAAACATAAATTGCAATAAATCCCAAATGTGATGCATAAGTTATTATTCTATGTGAATAGAATTAAAATGCAAACTATACTCCTTTATTTACCAAATTTATCATGAAACCTATATGCTTGCACAAGAAAAATGGATTTTCATAATAAATAAATGAAAAATTTTAATTGATTGGGATTTTTAGGTTGTGTGGGTTTTTAGGGTTGTAACATGTTCAGTTAGTGTCTGCTGCAATGCTTCATCCTATAATCAAACCGTGGCCTTTTCGTGGTTGGGGACTAGACTTCATTGGCCAAATTCATCCCCCTTCTTCAAAGGGTCATTGCTTCGTATTGGTGGCCACAGATTATTTTACTAAGTGGACCGAAGCGATGCCTTTGAAGAATATGACACATAAGGAGGTGATTGAGTTTGTGACTGAGCATATTATTCATAGATTTGGCATTCCTCAGACTTTGTCTACGGACCAGGGGAAGTCTTTCATATCAAAAGAGGTGCGAGAATTTGCCGAATCATATAAGATTAAGTTGCTCAATTCATCTCCATACTATGCTCAAGCCAGTGGCCAGGCTGAGTCTAGTAACAAGACCTTGATTAAGCCTATCAAGAAAAAGATAGAGGACAATCTAAGAAGGTGGCACGAGGTATTATCAGAGGCTCTGTGGGCTCATCGTATATCTCGTCATGGTGCTACAAAGGTGACTCCTTTTGAGCTAGTATATGGACAAGAGGCCGTGTTACCCGTCGAAGTGAATTTAAATGCATATCGGCTCGCTAAGCAAGATGACTTGTCTGCAGTTATGTATCATGATTTAATGATGAACAATATTGATGAGGTGACAGATAAAAGGTTAATGGCTCTAAAGGAGATAGAGAAGGACAAAGCACGAGTTGCCAAAGCTTATAATAAGAAAGTGAAGATCAAGTCGTTCCAAGTTGGAGAACTAGTATGGAAAACAGTATTACCAATTGGGATCAAGAGCAATAAGTTCGGCAAGTGGTCGCCTAATTGGAAAAGTCCTTACAAAGTGGTCAAGGTGATATTCGGTAATTCTTATATGCTAGAGACATTTCAAGGTGATCGTCTCCCAAGGGCAATTAACGGGAGGTATTTGAAAAAAATACTTTCCAAGTGTTTGGCAAGAACCCTAGGTGCTCTCCAAGCAATGGCCGGTACATGTATCGCCCTTAGAACAAAAAATGGCCGATGTATACATCGTCCTTAGTCACTAAACAGCCGTTGGGTTAAGTATCGTTGCTGTTTGATTTTATCTATGTTTTCAGGTTCATGAACATTGATTCACCTGAAACAGGGGGGTATATGTTGACAACCAAAATATATCCATTTTTATGAAGTTGTCAAAATGTAAAATGGACATCACCATTGCGTCCGTCTCGTCAAGCTGATTGAAAAATATATATGGTTTGCATCGTTCGATGTCCGGACGAAGGAGTTACGCCCTCACGAATATTCTGTCACGTCAGAAGTTCCGACCAAACTTCCAACACAACTTCCGACGTGTCGGGAGTTTCGACCTAAGTCGGAAGTTCCGACCCTCCGGAAGTTCCGACAGGTGCCGTAACTTTCGACTGAATAGGCTAGGCCGGGTTTGGGACCCGGCTAGGCCGGGTTTGGCCCCTGTGCCGGGCCCCGGCAGCATGCCACGTGTCATCATCAGAGGCCCTGTGAAGCCCGGCTTGGCCGGATTTGGTCGAGTCCGATCCGATTAATAGATCTAATCGGTTTTTGGTAATATTTTAACGTGGGAAACTTGGAGAGTAAGTCTTGGAGCGGTTTCCTACTGGGATAAGACCACCCCCCCTCTATATATATGGAGGATCATGGCCGATTGAGATCTTAACCATCCAATCGTCAAAACACATCTACCAAGTAGATTCTCGCGGTGGTTCATCTCTATCCTGCTGTTCGGCTCGACTCTCCGCGAGTTTAGTCGGTGTTCTAGGTGATCTTCGCGATCCCTAGGGCAACCTCTACGTGCATCTCTCCGACGGATCTTTCTGAGGGGTGTTCGGGAGTTTTTGGCGAAGGACGGGCGCTACATCGACCACCAAATGTCCTCTACTGCGGAAGACGGTCGTCCCGACGACCAGAAGACCGGAACCCTAGCTTCCTCGGCGAATCCGAGGAATCCGGCTCAGCCGACTTTCAAAGTCGGCCAGGCCGGGTAGGCGGCTCGGCCAGGTTCTGAAACCGGCCAGGCCGGGTTTCGCGGACGTGCTGCTCCGTGCTGTTTTGTTTCGTGCGCGACCGTGCGATCTAGCACCTTACTGTGTGTTGTTCCATTTCGGCATTAACAAGATTACTAGGAGTCTAAGACCCCCGGCCTAGATTCTTTGAATAAAGTTCATCTGTATCTTTGTCTTGCAGTCACAGTTGAGATGCACACACATATGGATGATCGAGTTTATCAATGTCATTTTTAATATTTCTTTCTCAAAAGATAAACACGCAAGCGTGTACACGTAGACCTCATGACGTCGTTGTCGATGTTGAGATGCCGTCGTGGGTGAAATATTCTCTCTCCCAGCCAATTAATCCTCATCCCCACGTACTGAAGCTTTGGAGTTTCCAAATGGCGTCAACGTAACGCCGTCAACTTTGTTGTCATTTGTTACTAATGTCCCACTTGGCATGGCTCCACTTCACCAGTGTGGCCATTATTCTTTTTGGCCTCGGTTCCATGAACAACTTCATAAGTGAAAGTGAAGCTGTTTTAGTAAATCGTTTAGCAAAACGGCTCCACATGTAAAGTTTTCTAAAATATGCTCTCATAAAACCACATGCAGGACCCACCAAAACCGGGTAAAGCTGGGTGAAGCTCTATTTTTTGCTCTACTCTCCATATGTTATCTGTGAAAGCATGATTTAAGAGGCTCCTTTGGTGGAGCCATTTGGTTTTACCTTGTTTGGCAGAAAACGGCTCCAAACGGTTCCTGAAACCGGTCGAGAAGCCCTGCCAAACATGGCCTAAGGCGCGGCTAACTATACAACCATGTATGACATTAGAATGTATGTTTCTAGACTATTGACTATATCAGCCTTTATAGACTATCTATATATACACCATTAAAAATAATACTAAAGACCAAAGGTTTCTTCCATCCAGCTCTTTTAGTTCCTAAAAAGTTGCATGGTCCTGTCTTATATGTGATCCCAACTCATGACTCTCGCTCGTAAGAATTAGAACAACTGGTGTCTAGCATTGAGATTGAGTTCCATTCCAAGACGTATTGGGTTCTTTTGCAATGCACAAACATCCATGACAATAATGCAGGTAAGTTGTACAAATATAGTCTATGACCAAAAATCCTTATTTAAACCAAAATCCGCAAATAAAAAGGCAATATAATAAACACAAGAGTTCCAACTTAACCTAGAGATGAAAAAAGTGTAGCAACTACAAGAAGATCATATTTTAAAAGTGAAAACTAGAATCATAATGTCATGAACAATGAACCTCAACCAGAGCCACTGGCACTTAAAACAAGGTTTCAATTGAATGCTTTTTTTAGAAAGGTGGCAAAAGTTTTGTCGTATTGTTATTAGACGGATAAAGAGAGAAAAACAAAAGTTATGTACAAACTATAGCCTATTTAAGGAAAAAAAAACAAAACGTCCACAACTCAACTAATTCCTGGGACTCCCGCCGGGGCTAGCACTCCTAGAAATTTGTACAAAACTTCCACAGCTCAACTAATCACTTCTACATCTAGTTTTCTACGTTGGGACAGGAGTTCGCCACATGGTACTGATTGAATGCATATTGAAGACACATATAGATATGTCATACAGAGAGAAACTAGGAACTTAGAAGGTACACATAGATATATCCACAAGTTTATCATAAGCCGGGTACATATTTTAGAGTATCTGTGTATTAGAAAACTAACAAAGAGAGTGTGTGACTGTGTGGGAAGCCCCAGTGAGGGCCAGAGCGAGGAGATCGAACTGCACCCAAAGAAAACATGTGGTCCGTCACAACTTCAGCACTTGTTGTCATCAAGAACAACTCAGAAAAAAAAAAAAAAAAAAAAAAAAAAAAAAAAAAAACCCTCAGTCTGTTCTGGAAGTAGAGCCAGGAATCGTTTGGGAACGTACCGCGCGCTGACTCCCAAGTTAGCCTGCTATATGGGGATGCAAGAATATCTAAGTATTTGCTTGACAAGATTGTAGCTCATGCGGTAACATGGCTTGATGGACTATTATAGTACTATCGTGAGTAAGAATTTGCAAATCCCACCTCTCCTATTTTGAACATTTATTTGATCTTATGTTAAGTTCCAACGGCCTAGGGTTGACCCTTATTCTCATCTCTCTCTGACTCTCTCCCCTTCACAGAAAACATCTCTAGGTTTTGCAACATCTAAGGCGACCTAGATCTACCAAATCATGCACTAATTGAGATCTTCTATCATATAGATAGATAGAAACCGAGTATTTTGGATTCCCTCTTTGTCATGTAGTTTGACTCCACGCAAACTGGTCCAAGAACAATGTTGCCGCGTGACGATGCACATGGGGACCAGCAGCAAGGATTCAAATGGAATGACGCGTCAACGTTGCAAGTCAAGTCAATCGGCCTCTTCAAAATTTTATTATTTCTAATCTAATTAAAATATTAAAAAATAAAGGATTTCTTGTCTCATTTTTTTTTTTACTTTCCAAACTGTCTCCCATCCTTTGTACTCCCTCCATTCTAATTTATAAGTCGTTTGACTTTTTTGCCCCAACTTTGATCACCCGTCTTATTCAAAAATTTATGTAAAATATTTTTTTTTGTTATAGCCTGCTTTATTTATAAAAGTTCTTCAAGAATAACTTAAATTTAACTCTTTCTACGCAAATGTTTTGAATAAGACGAGTAGTCAAACTTAGGGTTGAAAAGGTCAAACGACTTATAAATTAGGACGGATTAAGTATCTCATATATATGTCCCGCTTATAACTTGTGATCGTATATAAGAGTTAGAGTAACTTGTGTTTAGTTGAGTCTGATTTTAAATTGTATTGGATTTCGTTGTAACGTACAGACACATTTGCTCGTAGAGAAAAACATGAATGTCATTGAGAAAAATGGCACATTTGAACGGGAAGAAGTCATGCGCCCGCCCGTCCCGTCTTCCTTCCCAGACAGCGACCGTGCAGCACCCGCCTCTATGCCACACAGCCATCCCAGCCCCTCCTCGTCCCATCCAGCCACAGATCCGAGATCCACGGCTCCTAATCTATCCATCCATGGGGAGCTCGTGGTGGCTTCGTCGAGCACTGGAGTTTCCCCAACCCATTTGGTTGCTTCTTTCCTAGAGATCTCGAGTTCCAACCCGCCGGAAGCCGCTGTAGCTCCAGCAGCCACCCCCCGCCCCTCTCCAGGCCTGTGCCCGTGGGGCCTCCTCCCTCTCCCCCACTGCCACTCCTTACATCCTGAGCTGAGGTGGACAAAAGACTACTCCTTCGACGAGTCCGACGAGGAAGCTCCACTGGCCTCCTCACCTCCCCATTTTGTTATCGTACGTCAGACGCCACCGGTGCGGACCCAGCTGTGCTACAACGACGAGGAGGTCGTCAGGATGGGTGACCATAGCCGCAGCATTGGGGTCGTTGGCCCATGAGAAGGCGGCCTCGTTGTTGTCGCAAGAGCTCGCACGTTCACCATGATGCTGCTGGACGGGTCATGAAGGGTGGTGCGAAACATGTGCCGGCCCACGGAGACTCGAACCTCGAGTTACCACAAGCTGCCGCCACCGTCTCTTTGCTCCTAATGAGGATGGTTGGCATGACGTGTTGCCGCGCATGGGGAGTGCCGGTCATAGCAGCTCCAAGCTGATAGAGGTGCGGTCGCCAAGACGCAACCACTGAGTCACATCCCGGAGGTCCTGCACGGCAAATGCCTTAACTGTATTGCTTCCTCCCACCGCGAGGCAACCTGTATGCTGTCCCAATGTTGTCTGTGCAATTGTGGTTTCTGTCACATCGCCTCGACTGCAAGTGGCGGCACAAGAACGCCACTAGTGGCTTCGGTATGACAGACGCCTGCAATGGTCTGCCGTCTAGTCGTCGCTTGTCAGCGATCGAGCGTCAGGGGTAGCCGGAGCCTGTGCAGCACTGCGTCTGCTCGTCGATGATCACTCATGGACAAGATCTTGAGGCTATGGTTGTTTCCAAGCCACAGTTGCCCGACATCCCTTGGGATCCAATGTCCTGTGACTGGGGTGTGTGGTCAATGTCAGTTCCACTGGCCATCGCTCTGCATCGATGTGCCAAGCAGTTGGGTGCGGGGCATTTAGACCTAGAGTTCACAGTGGACTATTGCTCAGAGGTTACGCACTGGGCCTTTGATCCCATGTTGGCTCAAGTGGAGGCATGCCTGACCAAAAAGTCACCTCCCGACTTTTCTTTAGATGATGATGCCATGTAGCCATGTTCACTGAAGTTGACAACGTCTACGGCACCTGCTAACTTGATGGATTGGTCTCCTCAGATCATGCATCAACGTCGGTCTCACTGAATGTCGTCATCGGCTTCGCTTCGCCACAGCGGCCGTCTCACGGGCAAACCTCTTCATGCGTCTGTTGCCCAGGGTGGACCTTGCCTCGAGCAAGGAGTTCTAGATGTTCAACAAGATTCAGTCACTGTCATGTCGTGCACGATCCAGGACGGAGTCTACTTGGCCAATCTCTTGTGCTTCAGGGAAGACCCACACTTAGGGTGCCTCGGGCTAAACCTAGCATCAGAAAACCAAGTAGGAGTACTCGCCTGGCTGCTACACTTCGTGCGGCCAAGCCAACAATTCACGAGCAGCAAGTTCTTATGGTCAAGTTGGGGCTCATAGATTCAACTCAGCCCATTGACTCTGCAGCTATGCAGAAGTAGTATGACTCCTTTGCTGAACCACTTTCGAAGTCCAAGCAAGAGGCATTCAAGGTCCTCTTTCAGGAGAACACATTCCTAGATGACTTCACCCCAGTGGTTGACATGCTTCTAGCTGAGTAATGTTAAGGAGCTAGACTTTGCGCTGCCTAAGCGGCCGAGCACGACATCGAGTGGTTAGAGTGCTCGTAGCCCCGGTAGACTTTGCTTGGGCGTTGGTAGGCTTTCTGCAGTCGGTGTCGCCTCTAACCATGTTATAATGCTTAGCCTCTTGTGGTTCACTTTTCTTTCTTGTGTTTTTGTCCTCCTTCTCCTTGCCAAGCTCGGCGCTTACCATCGATGGGGTAGCTTTGTATTGTTTCCCTACTTCCCCTTAATACAATATGCATCTAAGGCACGGACTTGAAAAGACCATTTGCTCTTAGAAAGAAACAAGTACATTTGTTCTGATTTTGTGATTCTACCCATATGATGTTTGGTTGCAAACACCCATCCCAATGACCAAGGGTGAACTAAAAGTAAGGAGGGGTCAATGACAAAACTATTGATGTGGTATTAGCTACCTAAACTTCTCAAATTTGACCATATGTGCAATACTATAAAGCGTCCAAGGGAATCATGCTATCAAAAGCTACAATATATTGTCACCGCCGCTAGGGCCAAAAGAGAAGACGACGTCACCATAAAAAAACTATCCCACTCCTCGCTGTCGTGTTGCTTCTGCCTAGGGCCTCTCTCCTTCGTCCTCGCGAGTGCATCTACTAGAGACAAGAAGGGAGGGGACCTATCCGTCTCGTAGTTTCTAGTGTCATAGCGTAAGTCCAAATAAATTTCCAATAAAATCAGATGATTTTCTGTTGAGATCATGTCATGTGATGACTTCGCTAACTGCCACAACGAGATTGTCAATTTCATCAGTAGGAGGCCAATTTGTGGCCTTTGTCTACAAGAGGAGGGGTTCTTCTCGGAGCCCCCTACAAGGACAACGACTCTAGGTCATCGAGGTTATATATCCGCATCATATGTCATATGTGACGATGCAAATGTAGATATTCTTTTAGCGATTTACATATGTTTTGAACTAGTTCCGAAGTGTTGGATCTTGTGACATGCCCAATGTTTTGGGGTTGCTCGTTAGATTCGGCATAATTACACTTTAGCTCCGGCGTTTGAAAGCCATTGGAGAAGAAGATGATGGAAGAATCTGGATAGAATATTTCAAATTTTTATTTAAATTTTTCATGTGTAATTTCGGTGTGTATTGTGCCAAGATGTAACACAAGTCTACCTTCCCTTCGCAAAAAAGGGCTACTACTGTTAGAGGACGGGAGGTGGAGGCCTAGGGTGTGTTTGGTTGAGGCGTGGCTTCTTTTGTGAGTTATGATCTATGAAAAACTGATGTGATTGTGGGCTATGGAAAAGTTATAAGTTATTTGGTTCAAAAAGGTATAAACCTACCTCGTATATCTATCTTGAAACAACTGTGGAATAGCTCTCTATTTTCATGATTTGAAAAACAGAAAGCCAAAAGCAAGGTCCAAAATACTTTTGAAACTGTACTCTTCTATTCCTACCCTTTAGTTGGCTTTCGTTTTTTTTAAGAAAAACAGCTCCAAAAACCTTTACCCCTTTCCCATCCCCAACTCGGTTTTGTCCAAAGATCCAGCGCACTACCTGCGGTAACTAATAAGCCAATTATACCATTTTCTGCCTGCTAGAAGTTAAACGTCCTATTTATGCAGTTGTGCTATAGTTATTAAATACTATAAAATCATGCCCATATGTTGCAATGAGGAAAAATAATATCTTGATAACCAAGACTTTATAAGATTTATAGCCAAATGCATAAATCAAATTGGAAGAAAATAATGTGAATTTATTTATGATTTCTATTTGTACCTATAGAGGTGTACATATATGGCAAGCTTCATGGTCTCTTTCCCCGAGCGTTGTCTAGTAACTCTCGCATAGAGTTCTTCTCGTGGCGTTGGCCTTCCCTAATTAATATATATCTGCTCCATGGGATCTAGCATATATAGGCATTTCGATACAAGTATATGTTAGGTTGATCTCTCACTAGTTGGTTCAACGGCCACTTGGGCTTTGGTCTCGCTCAAAAGCGCTATAAAGAGGAGGTGGAGGCCGGAACACAAGACACGAGGTTCGTCATAGCCGCCACAACCCCACTGTCCAACTAATCCGATTTCGAGGGTCGTGCTACCAGCGACGAGAAGTCCATCGTCACACCATCGCTGGACGTCACCATCACCGGCACTTCACCGACCGGCGTTGCCGGTGAGCAGCCCCTACTAACGAACCTGGCCGGATCCTCCTCCACTGTAACAACCCTAAAAACCCACACAACCTAAAAATCCCAACCAATTAAAATTTTTCATTTATTTATTATGAAAATCTATTTTTCTTGTGCAAGCATATAAGTTTCATGATGAATTTGGTAAATAAAGGAGTATAGTTTGCATTTTAATTCCATTCACATAGAATAATAACTTATGCATCACATTTGGGATTTATTGCAATTTATATTTGTATTTACTCAATATTTAAAATGGGCAATATATGTATATATACACTAAAATGAAAATAGAAAAAGAAAATGAAAATGAAAAGGGAGAGGGAGTTAGGCCAGCCATTCGGCCCAACCGGCCTGCTTGGCCTCACCCACGCGCCGCGCCGGCCCAGCCAGGCTGCCCCATCCTCCTCTTCACCGCGCGCGGCCCACGTTGCGGCCCGGCAACGCGCGCGTGCGACCGGTACACACGCGCTCGCGCTCGCGCTCGCGCTCGCGCTCGCGCGCGCTGCCAACCCGGGCCCGCGTGTCAGCACCACGCCTTCCCTCCCTGTTCTTCTTCACCGCCGAGCCGGAGGGGGAAGAACACGTGAATTGCGTGACCCCGGCCCCACCAAGCCGACAGCACCACGCCCCGCAGAGCTGTCCCCCTCCTGTCCCCTCCTTCCTTGGCCGCCAAGCGAACCCGCGCCCATCCGGAGCCCTAGATCCACTCGAGCCATGGCCCTTCGATCGGTCGAGCGCGATCAGGACCGTTCGCCATTGGAGCTGGCCAAGCTCGCCTATAAAAAGGAGCTCACCCCGAAGCCCTACCCTCATTTCCCCTCGCCGCCACCGCGGCACAGACCGGCACACTCCACCACACCGAGAGAGAGAGCGTAGGAGAAAGGCGGAGCAGAGTAGGAGGAGCTGCCGGAGCGTTGCCGCCGCGGAGCGCGCCGAGCCGGACACGGAGGAGAAGCCGGAGCCCCGTCGCGGTTCGGCACGGCACTGCGTACGCTCTGCACGGCTCCGACTCGCCACTGCATCGCCATCCTATCTTCACCGACACCGCGGTGAGCCACCCGAGCACCTTGCCAACCTCGCCGTGCTTTCGGCCATGGCGCTCGGCTTCACGAGCGCATAGGCCACGGGTCGATTCCGACCCTGGAACACCGCGCACACACACACAAGACCTGCCAAGCCAAACGGGTGACGCGCATATACACTGGAGTGACTTCGACGGGCACCACAGTCATGGGCGTTCGGAGCGCCGCCGTCTCGTCGGCGTTCCCGAGCACCTGAGCCAGTAGCATCGTCCTGCCACCCATCGGCACGACCACTAGCTCCGCGGGCACGACGGACTAGCCTGAATCGCAAAGACCGACCATCCATGGCCCCGGAGCGCAGCACGACGCGCTCGCGGGAAGACGTGCTCGCCATGGCACGTTCTGGCGTGGCGAAGTCCGTTCAGGATCTAGCTGAGTATCTCGCGCGGTAGGAGGGAGCCAAGATGGTACACCGAGACCTCGCGAACGAACCCGCCTCGCGGGATTGAAGCCGGAACCACCTGAATCACCTTGGCCGCGTGCGCCGCGACCTTACCGGAGCGCCGCCGCGAGCCGTCACCAAAAAAAGGCCATGCCATGGCTAAAGTTCGCCACTAGAGTGTTGTATGCTTTTCTGGCCTCACCAATTTGACAAGACCGCATTCGATTGAACCAAGACATGGTCGTAGCCGCGTTGCCGCCTTCCGCCGTCGTCCGCGACACGCCGCCGCCACAACCGAGCACCTTGGGAATCTCGGTAGCCAAAATTGGTAGTTGGTATACCATCGCCATAGACCCTGGAGGCGTATACATCTCCTAGAAGACCTCCTTAGCCCCGCCGGAACCTCACAGTCGCGGTGACATCGCCGCCGATGACCGGAGCATCTCAATACCGCGACCAGGAACAAAAACCGACCACCTCGGACAAGCTTAGTTGCGGAAGATCGAACCTCCATAGCCCGGAACACCGAGAGGTGCGTTCTCGGGGAAACGTGATCGCCGCCGACACGTTCTGCCTCGCCTAAAATCCGTTCCGAGTACCCCCGGTCGCCTCGCGCTGCGGAGAAAGGCCGACGAGGTTCGCCAAGTCTGCCTCGGCACCGCCGCTAGATAGACGAGCCCCGAATCATGTCTGTCGCCTTGGCTACGTGCGCCTCCACCTCGTCGGAGAACCGCCGTATGCCGTGGGATAGAAGGGAACCACACTCATTCGTGCCAAAACCGAACCCCGGCCACCACACCGCCGCCCCGCCTCGCCGGAGAAGCGCCTGTGCCGTGGCCGAGCACCAAAAGGGACCCTGTTAACCAAATTGGATCCCTTAGAAACGAATATTGGGGCCCGCAGGGGAGAAATTGCCTCGCTGTGAGCTGCAACGTAGCCTACCGGAGCTTTAGCCCTGTGGCAGCTCGCCGCCGGCCGTCATGGCACGCCGAATGGTCGGCCAAGGTCTCAAACCACCCCCGACCACCGCCGAGCTCGCCCGACCACCGCCGAGCTACGCCGACGCCCCCCGACCTCTGAGAACCAGCCCCGACCTTTGAGAGCGGCACCCTCGGCGCACCAAATCTCCGATTCGCCCGAGCCTCCCCGGGAGAGCTCGGGAGAGCGGCACCCTCGGCGCCCAAAATTCCGATTCGCCCGAGCCTCCCCGGGAGAGCTCGGGAGAGCGGCACCCTCGGCGCACCAAATCTCCGATTCGCCCGAGCCTCCCCAGGAGAGCTCGGGAGAGCGGCACCCTCGGCGCCCAAATGTCCGATTCGCCCGAGCCTCCCCGGGAGAGCTCGGGAGAGCGGCACCCTCGGCGCCCCGAATCTTCGATTCGCCCGAGCTACGCCGAGCTCCGCCGAGCTACGCCGACGCCGGCGACTCTCTGAGAACCAGCATCGAACACCTGGTGGGCGACCATCGGGTCTGTGTTCGGATAAGACGCCACATGCCGCACTACTGGACCCGCGCGCCACGTGGACCAATCCCGAGCTGCCCCTGATTAATCAACCATTTTCCATTTTCAGAAAATAGGATAATCTTCGGAAATTCATAACTTATTCATACGATGTCCAAAAATTGCGCACCATATATCAAAATTCTCAGAAAAATGAGATCTACAATCTAAGACTATGTTTGTGTGCATTTGGCTCTTTATTTTATTGGATTTTTCTGAAATACTCTATAGGAGTCGCTGACGCGACTATTTCGTGTTCGATTTCAGAGCCGGAGGAGGATCTGACTAAGGAAGACGACCACGAGTACCTTCAGGAGCTAGGACACGACTACGAAGGTGCCACGTCCCACCAAATCCTTAGATCCTATTTACGCATTGCAAATGACATTGTTGCTATTGCTTTATGATTATGTATGGATTGGTTGCATGGTAGTATATTTGAATTCCCTGCCTTGATAAGACTATACCCTGCTATCCGCTGCTAGGTTAGCTGCTGCTTAATTTACTGTTACTCTTCCACTACTTTCTACTTGCTATATGCTATGTGGTGGAATTGGGACGGTGTATAACTGATTATAACCACTGGGAGAGAGTGCTGCGTGCGTCTTGGGTGCGTGGTAAGGGTTGATGTCGACCAAGTGGGATGTGAGACAAGCCCATGGGGCAAGTCGTGCCGGGGGTGCAACCTGGGCATCCCCAAGCGAGATACCTGTGGCGGGTAAAGTTGTTGAGGAGGTTCCGGGTGGGATAGCCTTGGTGGTTTGAAGCCCGTGGACGGAGGTGCTGTGATGGCACGGGGAGAGTATCCCCTAAGTGAAGATGCCTACTTGGTCAAACTTAGGACGGACTAGTTTCAGGTTCATGGGAATCCTTTTCTACTCACTCGCTTCTGATGGGCGGGAGACGGCTGGACTACTTGGTAGGACGGTGCCACTACTGCTAGGTTGAGAGGTGATAAGGGTGGGCGGAGACGGTCGATGGGTTCCCGTTCCGTTCTAGATGCGCAGTACCACTGGATGGGCCCGGTACTGTGTCTCCCAGTCTCAGCATAACGGTGTAGGATCCGGAATATCTCAGGGCTGAGTGGTAGGGTGGCATCGACCTAGGCAAGCAAACACCCGAAATTTTGCCTAGGTGTTTGCGCAACACCTATGATGGCTAATCTTGTGGGTAATGAAACCTCTGCAGAGTGTACGGTTGATCGATCGATACATATGCCAACCTGTTGGCTATGGACCTTTCCTGTGAAGCTTCTACTAGTGTAGTGAGTGTTCTCTTCTCCCCCTGGATGATATTTTTCCGGCAGTGTACCCGTTGTGGTAGTGTGCCGCTAAGATAGGCCCGAGAGGGAGTTGGGCCTGTCGAATGAGAGCGAGGTGTGGGTAAGTGAGATGTGGTGATGGGAAAAGGGATGATGGTGTTAACTGGAGATAAAACTTGACTAATTAAACATTGATTACAGCTGCATAGGAAACCTCAGCCTATAGGTCTGCTTGTATAGCCTTGCATCCACTTTCCACAAAGCAAATGCTGCATAGGTGGGCTCCGTGGCCAGTACATATCGTACTGATAAATTTGCTGTCAGGTGGCGAGAATGAGTACGACTTCGAGGAAGATGATGGCGAGGAATAGGGTCACGTGCTACACTCAAGTTGGCCATGAAGGATGAAACGTTTCCGCATCTTCTAAAAGCTTCTCTGAATGTTGATTCCGCCAGTATGGCGATGTAATAAGTGTTTATGTAAGACTTAATTACCGTTGTATGGATCCTGGTGTCAACTGAGATATGGGTAATTTCATGGATTGTCCCAAGCAATCTGTTGTATTACAATTCGAGCCTGTGGATTTCCCTTCGCGAAAATCGAGGTCGTTTCATCCACCAAGCCCGAAGGTCTGCCTCTCTATCTCTCTCTCCATCGTCTCTTTGTCTCTGAGCACATGCATGTTTATTCAATAAAGAAGAGAATCCCAACTCTACACCCTAGGCGATCCCACAGTCCAACAGTTTATGCAAGAGCAGCACCCCAAAGAACACGCGCGGTTTCATTCCAAGAAATCAGCTGCCACTTATGGAGGGCGCCTCAGGCTGCGGCGTCCACGTCGTCTCACGGAGCATGGTGCGCCATCGAGCGGTCTGGGACTTCTTCCCCCTAGCACTGGTGCTCGGCGCTGATGCCGCCATCGAGTGGCGGCTTCCCGTGCTCGCCGTGCAGGTCACCGTGCTCGCCGACGCCGTCTTCGTCGCCATGTCGTTGAACCACTCCGTCGGCGACGGCACCGCATTCTGGCACTTCTTGAACACCTGGTCGGAGATCAACCGAGCGTCGTCGTTGTCCGGCGGCGGCGTTGGCATCGTCAGTGCCGACCTGCTTGGCGATCTCTCCACGCCGCCGCCGGTGTTCGACAGGTGGTTTCCCGAGACATGCCCGGTGCCGATCCCCATGCCATTCCGCAAGCTGGAGGACATGGTGCGACGGTTCGAGCGCACGCCGGTGAAAGAGTGCTTCTTCACCTTCTCCGTCGCCAGCGTCAAGAAGCTCAAGGCGCGGGCCAACGACGAGATGGCCGGCACCGGCAGCGCCACGACCACGGCCACCATCTCGTCGCTCCAGGCTGTGCTCGCGCACTTCTGGCGCGCCGTGTGCCGAGCCCGGCACCTCCCTCCGGAGCACGGCACGTTCTACTCGGTCGTCGTCGGCTGCCGGGGGCGCGTGAACGGCATACCGCCGGGCTACGTCGGCAACGCCATGGCGTTCGGGAAGGCGGAGGCCACCGCCGGCGAGATCGAGGAGAAGGAGCTGGGGTGGACGGCGTGGCGTCGTTCGACGAGGCGAGCATGAGGGAGTCACTGGCGCGGTGGGTCCGGGAGCCGGACTTCATGTACATGGACAAGCTGTCCTCCGCCGGCACGGCGCTGATCACCGGGAGCTCGCCGAGGTTCGACGTGTTCGGGAACGACTTCGGGTGGGGGAGGCCGCTCGCCGTCCGGAGCGGCGCCGGGAACAAGGCCGACGGCAAGGCCACGGTGTTCGAGGGGCCGGAGCGGGGAGGGAGTATATCGCTAGAGGTGTGCATCGCGCCGGACGCGCTGGAGAGGCTCGTCGGCGAAGGCAAATGCTGAGATGGCCGGACATGCAACGGCCACCATCTCCTCGCTGCAGTCTCTGCTCGCTCACCTTTGGCGAGCGGTATGCCGAGCCCGGGGGCTCGCACCGCACATGGAGTACATGGGCAACGCTGTGGTACTTGATGTCGCAGAATCCACTGTTGGCGACATCTTGGACAAAGGGCTCGGCTGGGCGGCGTGGCTCCGTTTGACATCTTGGTACATGGGCAACCGCGTTGTGGCGTCGTTTGACGAGGCGAAGGTGAGGAACAATCTCTTGTGTTGGGCCCAGAAGCCAAACCTGCTGTACCTGAAACCCTCCAGGATACCGTGACCGGGAGCTCGCCACGGTTCGACGTGACGCGCCGGCGGAGGCAGCATGGCCTTGGAGGTTAATCGCCGATGAGGAGTTCATGGAGGCCGTGAGCGCCGTGTGAAGGCGTGATGCATCATCGTTGCCGGACAATATCTGCTGGTAGTGCGCGCCTTCTACTGCTTTTGCTAAGTGCTTATAAAATAATGTTGTGTTCATTGATTCGATAGGTAATTTATCTTTTTTTTTCTGTATACTTTGTTGAAAAAACTGTATGCTTCTTTTGTGCTGTTATATACGAAGTCAGGTAATGCTGTTCTAACTATTTTAGTTAAAAAAAATGCTGTTATACCTATCCTTGTGCTCTCCTTTATGTTCACTTTTTTACACAAAAATGAATATACTAGATGTTATGTAATATCTATGCGGGTATACTAAATTTATCAATTACTTTGTAGGTTTTTCCAACCATATCATAGAATTTTATTTTGCATCACCCTCTACGTGTCTTCTGTACACAAACATACACGTGTCTTGCGTACGCAAACATACACTTAGTAAAAAAAAATCTTAGGTTATGATGGCTCTTTTTCTTAATGGTTGTTATTGCATCTTGTTGCAACTCGAGTCTGATGATGTTACAGATGTTTTTATCCCATGTTAATTTCAAAAAACTCTTGTACTTATATGGCACCTTTTATTAAAAAATCCATTTTTTATTTTATCTGAATGAAGAAATGGCCTAACGACTAACTGTTTTCAGCTTGTCCCCCTCTAAATTTAAAGGGAGAGAAATAAAAAGAAGAAGAATTTTTCAAAGAAATGTGTGAAAGAAAAACGGCCCAAATGAAGGCCCGTGTGCGGATGAGCTCTCGCTGCGCCCAACAAACCCCCAACTGGGCCGGCCGTCGCTGCGTTCCCCCATCCCTCCGCTCCATCCCTCCCAGTCCCGCCGCCGCCGCCCAAAGCCAGGTGCTGAGGCTTTCGTCGGTCTCT
Source organism: Eremochloa ophiuroides (assembly GCA_038502445.1). NCBI lineage: Eukaryota > Viridiplantae > Streptophyta > Magnoliopsida > Poales > Poaceae > Eremochloa > Eremochloa ophiuroides. The sequence goes on from JAHLJS010000083.1 coordinate 60,731, forward strand.
TCGCCGGCGACGAGCGAGAATCTACCAGGTACTCCCACTCCTTCTCTTCCGTCCCCTTCCCTTTCATGCTGTGCGAAGCTGAGCACCGAAACCCTGACCTAAAGCTATCTACCGGATACGCCCCTGCCCAACGACATGCATATAACTCCGATTTTTTTTTGGCAAAAATTCGATTCGCCCGTGGTATACTGAGCAGATTCTTCGCAGGGCTCGGGCCTCAGGATGCAATCTTTGGTCCGGAATATCTGCCGAGCCGGAAGCCGTGGAGCGGCGGCGAGGCTACTGGAGCTTGCCGCTGCTCCTGTAGCCGGCGCTCATCCGGGGGCGGCGCAGCCATCCTCGGCCGTCAAGCACCTCGGGCAGCCTTACGTATTAGCGCGCCCGATCGGCGTAGATCAATCCGTGCGTGTGCAGAGCGGGGCCATTTCGCGTGATGGCCGCGTTCCTGCCGCAGCCGCCGCCGCCGCCGCCCCCGGTTTCGGTCTCTGCGCGAAAGTTCTCGTTGCGACGAGGGGTTTGTCGACGGTGGGGGATGTGGCTGAGGTTGCTTCTGATTCGGACGATTCCACCGCTCCTGCGGTTGAGCACCCCCCGCGCATCAAGTTCAAGAGACCCGACAAGACCGCCAGGCACATTATGAATGTAAGTAAGCTGAGTGAGTGTTACGTAATTGCAGGGACTATATTGTTAGTTGTTACATCCAGTGACAGGTACAAAATCACCATGGAAACAATAAAGCTGCTTGTTGTTTGACTATATGCAGATCCTGAACAAAGAGGCAGTCGAAAAAGTCCGCTCAGAGAGGGAGATTCCTGATGTGCAGCCTGGATGCATGATTCAGATGAGATTGGTAATACCATTTCTTCATGTCCCTGCTTTAGCACTGTTCGGATATCTTTCTGGTACTGATCCTTCCTGTGAATAAACAGCAAGTTCCCGAGAACAAAAGGCGCGAGTTGACATTGAAAGGGATTGTGCTAGGAAGGCGCAACGCTGGGATCAATACAACATTCAGATTGCGTAGATTAGTAGCTGGTGTTGGAGTCGAGTCTGTCTTTCCACTGTAAGTCAGTCCAAACGTTTGCCCCTCTACTCTAATTTTTGGGATGCTTTTATGCGGCTTTGTTTTGGAACATATCATGCTGAGGTTGAAGTGCTTCTGCTATAGATTCTTTAATATCCTTGAGCTGCGATGCTGCCAGAACTAATTTCTTGTTCATTGATACCTGATAATTATTCAACAACCACTAAGTTTCGTGTTTCTACTATCTAGTGGGCATTTCTCCCTATCCGTTATGATAGCAGACATGGAGTTCTTGTCTTCTGTCTGTGCATAACTTTGCAATATACTCGTATAAAATAATGTGTGGTTTCTGCATGAGAAATGTAGTTGGATGTTTGCAAAACTGGGAAAACTGTGCTCAGGAAATCGTTTTTTTTCCCCCCTTCTGTTTGTTGTAAATCCATGAAAACTATATTCATCAGAACCATGCTGACACATAGCTAATGACCCTGAAGCAAGTTAATGATGATATACCAAACAGTAGGCAGTTTGGCCATTTTGCAGAATGATGGACATAACCTCTTGTGACGTGTTCGCAAGCATCCTAGTACGAGTGGAGATTATAGTTTCAGAAACACATCATCCAGTTGTGTTCATACCCCAGTTCTGAATTCGTAGCATATTGTGCGGGGTGTTCGGCAGCAAGAAAAAGCTGCTTCTGCTGCAAACTTTTGCTGTGCCTACAGTATTTCACCGAGACAAAGACAGCACAGCTGCTGCAAGCTCAAGTGTGACAAAATTCTGTTAGTACTTTATATTTTTCCCTTTTTTTTTTATTGTCAGGATCGTTGTGCTTTGTTCAGCATTCAACTTTTAATATTTAGAGCTAGCATAACCATGGAAAGATACCACTACGTATGGCTGCATATACAATACTAGATTGATTTGAGATTTCACCAAATTTTGTTTTATGGTTTGAATGGAAACCTGCCGCTGTTATCTTTCGTTTTTTGAATGTCCACATGCCTTTCTTCTAATTAGCTATTAACTATTTTCTTGATACGAGTTTCCCTATTTTGTTCAGTTACTCGCCAAACATCAAAGAAATCAAGATCTTGGACAGGAAGAAAGTCAGGAGAGCTAAGCTGTACTACCTGAGGGACAGGGTGAATGCACTTAAAAAATGAGGCTGTCCACTTGTTGTTTCTAGGTTTTTTTTTTTTTTTTTTTTTTTTGCCCTGTGGATCAGCATGGTTTCTGAAGATACAACAGTTGCAGTCTGAGAATCGCATTATCTGATTTGATATTTGAAAAGCCATACGTTGTAGTTGTCATACTTAGATTTGAGCTGCAAGTGCTAGCAGAATATGTTTCTGACACAGTTTAACAATGCTCAGGTCTATTATATTACTTCCCCACCCTTATTTTGGATGTTCGTTTGGCATAAACAAACTGGAAACTCTACTTATCAAAGTGAAACAATTGTGTTATGCTTCATGCTATCGAGATTAGGGTTTTATATATCAAACCGTTTAGTGTATGTTCACAGAAATCTATTGATCTCAAGAATGGTGTAGGCGTATCTGTTTCTGTCCAGCTTGACCTGCTGTTAATAAGAACTGGTATAAGCTCTATGGACACCTATGGAACTGAATTTTATTGGAGTTTTTATGGCTCAGTATGCGTGGTGCGAGATCGTAAGTGACCGTTACTGTAACAACAATTCAGGTCGGCTAAAGTTTTTTTTTTTTTTCAAAAAATATAAAACTGACAAAACTTTCATGGCCGTCGCTTTACTCCGTGTGCAGGGGAGGGGAGCCTTCAGTTATTACAAATTGGCAGCCTTTCTCCGTCTTGGAGAAAAATGAGAATAACTGCATCGTTTTGCTTTTACATAGGAAATTTGCTGATGAAGTGATGTCAAGGTGGACCACGCAACAATCACTTGTTTCATTACACACATACAATACATTATTATATAGCAAGCAAAGCAATCCCATGAGCGCAGCTGTCAAACCGCAAGACTGGTGCGGATGACGCGCCTCTTATTACAAGCATCTGGGCTGAGGTAGCAGATACACATACACACGGACTGACACTTATTGTTCGTCAAGCTGAAACACACACACAAACGCAGACAACCAGGTAGGTGGCTGCCTCGCGGGACACGGCATGGCCTGCACTTAACACCGGCGTGCAGGCATGAGGCACCAAATAATAGGCGCCTGGCCGTCTTTTTTTATTTCAAAACCAAACCAAACACACTTAGATTTGCAGTTGCAAATTGCAATTACAAAACAGGGGGTGGTCATTCACACAACAAACAAACCGATGATCAACAGTCAGACAACATCCATCAAACCGTAGAGATGATCCGACATAGCAGCAGCGGCAATAGAGGCATACTTTGGAATGAGTTTTCCATCACCTGGGCAGAGTGAGTGATCGAGAGGCAAATAAAATCAATTAAGAGCATGTATATATATATATATAAGCTGCCTTGTTGCTATAGCAATTAGCAACAGATGTATGTATGTACTTATTGTTACCTGAGAACGGTGGTCCTGAGCATGCGCCTCTTGTAGTAGCGAGAGTGCACCGGCACCTCGTACAGGGAAGGTTGGTGACCAGCGTCCACCCCGTCCCACTCCAGCGCGTCCCACACGTCCTTCTCTATCTCCACGGCCGGCCTCCTCTTTCCTGTCTCGCGGCCCTTCAAGGCCGGCAGGCGGCGCAGGCTCCAGCACCCCCTGATCTTGATGGTCTCCAGCGCGGGAGCCAGCATCTCGGCGCCCTCGCATATCTGCTGCAGCGCCGGAAGGTCGTGTAGATGGATGGTGGTCAGCTTCGGGAACTCCACGCTTGTATGCTGGTGGTACTTCTCGTCAAACGGTACGAAGATGTGCCTGAGTTCGCCGCAGTGGATGATGTGGATGGTCTCCAGGTGTGGGAAGGATGGGCGCACGCCCATCGCAAGCCCGAACTTCAAGCTTGGACAGCAGCGCAGGTGCAGGTGCCGTAGGCTGCCGAAGCGATCATCAGAATTGTAGTATCTGGGGACACCTTTGCTCCATACACAGCGAGCCATCAGGAGATCCGATGCCCAGATGGTCTCCAGCTTACCATAATAATCCTCTGCACCCGTGTGCCTGAGTTCGCCGCAGTGGATGATGTGGATGGTCTCCAGGCTGGGGAACCAGGGGCGCACGCCCATCGCAAGCCCGAACTTCAAGCTTGTATCCTGAGAGGTCCAGTTCCTCTAGATTGGGTAGCCCACGCAAGAACAGATCCTCCAACAATGTGCAACCTTGTAGAGATATCCTGCGGGCTCTGGCATCCTCCTTATCTACATCAGATGGACGAGAACTCATTGGAGGTAGCTTGCCGGTTGATGTCCAATGGGATGCTGGTCCATAGCCATCAAAACTGAATGACCTTAGCGAGGAGTTGTGTAGCACAACATTCTCAAGCCCATCGCAACCATCTAGAACAAGTACTTGAAGTTTGTTTGCCTCTGATAAGCTTCTCGGCAGGCTTTTCATGTCACTGTTACCAGACAAATCAAGTATTTCCAGCTGTTTCTTCTCCACAAATGAGCTGTCCATCTCCATGGATGTCTCTTCCTGATGTGTAGGTTTGATTATTCGAAGTCTTTGAAGGTAAGGTAGACTTTTCTCTAATAATTGACCTGTATACTGCCAGCACCAAACTCCTCCTATATTTAGCTCCGTGAGATTAGCCATAAGACCTATCTTTTCCTCTGATAAGATCTCACCCCAGTCTGTGTAACGCATGTCAAGCACTAATAGGTTTTGCAGAAATGATGTCCACTTGGTTACATAGTCCCCTCCTTCAAGTTCACTTGTATTATTCTGATGTGTGCAGCTGCCCAGCCCAAGGAATTTTATCGTGTTGGAGTGGAGGAAAGGAGGGGATACAAAATTGAAGGCACAATTGGACAGAACTAGAACACCAAGTTTGTTGCACTGTTTAAACAAGGCATTTGGCAACCTAGGTGCACTCACAGTCTTGTCAAATGATAGGAAGATTGACGATGCCATTGCCAGTATAGTTTGCATGTTGTCATTAAGTATCTTATTCTTTGACGTGACAGAAATCCAACGGTAAGGCCTCTTTTTATATTTATCAATGTTGCCATCATCTTCACCTTCAACTAGCAGATGAGAAGACTCTGAATGTTCCGTCGTCATATCAAACACTGTACCAAGCCACAAATCATCACCGTTAAAATTGATTTCTGAATCCAATGTATTGACGATTTCCCTTGTTCTACCCCCCTCTGGAATGACCCCATCACATAACCAAAAGTTGGGAGCATGAGGTGCCCAATCCAATCCAAAGTTGCGGCGGCGCAGAAGAAATGCATAGCGCCAACAATCAATGATCATTGGTAAGTCAATGTCCCTCATAAGTGGATAGCTGGCAGCAACTACGTTGGCAGCCTCCTCAAGAAACAGTGCATTGAGCCATGAGTTTGAAAAATCGGTGAGCGAGTGTAGACAAGGAATGGAAAGGCCTGTGTATCTAAAATTCTCTGTTAGTCTATCGAGCCTTCTTCCAAACGTCCATATTATCATGCCGTAATATTCTGGAATACCAAACTCGCTTAGGGAAACCTCATCAGCACTCCCATTAATGAAAATCATCATAAATCTACTTTCCCTCAGGGTTTGGTCAATCATTGCTGTAACTTCTCGTATCACATCCCTAGATCCAGGATCCACTCCGTTGAAGTCGTCCTCCTCGTCCTGCTCCTCAAACATGGCCATGGTCTTCCGGTCAAGTCTCAGCTCCTCTGCAATTTTTCTCTGCATGGCCCTTTTACTTTCCCACCTTGAGCAATCGATGTAAATGGTTCTGCCAAAGCATAATTTTGGAGGGGGCGACTTCATAGCTGGAATTGCTTGTGCTATGGATCTAAGAACCGCGGTTGCCCCAAAGCCATTCCACCCATCAAAGTAGATTATGTTGTTCTTAAGGTTCCCCTGAATAAGATCCAGTATTTCCTCTCTGGCACCAACGACATCTGTTGCCCAGATCCTCTGAAATGTGGGGATAGATAGCCAGTTAAAATCCGCTCGGCATTTATATAAGGAATTTGGTAAAGAAAACAAAGTAGCTAGGAAATTGTATACCTTCGTTACTGGTGCCATAGTGAACGGAACTCCTCTGCTAGTGTACGAGAGGAACAAATTATATCAGCAGGGAGTACGCGCGCAGACGACGGTTATGGATGGATCAATCATATCATCAGAAGACCTATCCGATGCCCAATGTACACTGCATCATTCCCTGTATGAAGGCGCACAACATTATATATAATATTATATTTTAATAACGTGTCAGTGAGTCGATCGGGACGAGTTATAATTTATATGAAAATGTATGTTTTTTTGGGACTTATTGCATTGCACGCAACGTACGCAGCATCGACGATCTTCCATGGATTTTATTTTATTTCGATTTCGACACGGCAACCAAGCAGTGCAAAGCAGAAAGCATGCACGCACAACATTAACCAGTTTCTTAATTATCTATCTACCTATCTAGGAGTAGCTTATTAGTAACAAAATTGGCAACGTAATAAGGTACCTTGAGTCTCTGCGGAAGAGGAGGAACGGATGGAGATGAAGATGCTTGGCCGTACGCCGGAATGAATTGAACGATCCAATGCTTGACGCTTGACGAAGCAGGGAGATCGATCGATTCGAGAGGATTTATGTTAGTTGCAGTGCCGACTCGTTTCAAAAGAAAACTAATGGGTAAACCTTTTTTTTTTTTTGAATGCTCGAAACAATTAAATGGACAACAATGTACACACCTCTAGTTTGTGCGGAAGATGAAGATGAAGAGGAAGAAGCGGATCGAATTGGAATGAAGTAGCAGCCTGCTAGCTGTTGCCGATCTGACAAGGCAACAAAAAGCAAAAGCACACACTCACAAGCCAGGCACCAGTACGTACGATCCCTTGCTTGCATTGTTAGTTGCAGCATCTGATATGCATGGACGTTGCTTTTTTCTTCTTTGTTGCATTGGGAGGCCGCTTTACTTGTCTTTCCTGCAAAGCTTGGCATGCGTATATGAGCTGCCCCCTTTACTTTTTTTTTCTTTGTTTTGTTTTACACCCTCTCTTTTATAAAGTAAGGGTTAATTAGATGAGAAATTTTACTACGCATGGAAATAATAAGAGCCCACCATTTCATCAGATCGGATGGTTTAAAATAGGAGGAATTAGATGGAAGGAACTTATAACCTGTGGATCAGAATAACAAAATATGTGGACTCAGAACTGACTTCTAATTAAATTTGTAGGGCATAATAGTATTTTGACATCTCAGAGCCGTTTCTCTGAATTAAGAAAGGAGCCGCTTCTCTAAATCACAAAAATAAAAGCTGCTTCTCATCTCCATCTCTTATCCGAAGTTCTCCCCCAACTCTATTCCTCTCGATGCGCCGGCGGCAGAAGCACCCAGGATTTCATTTTTGCTGATGTGATATTTATACCCGTGATTGGTTTTTTTTAAGATCCGAGAGAACATATTGTTCAGGTGTACCTACAAATAAGAATAAGAGAATGGACACAGTTGATAAGAGAAACTGGATCCAAAAAACTAGTCAAACCACCAAGCGACAAGCGTCACCAAATCAAACGTCAACAAGATAAACAAAGTCCACAAAGGTTCTCCCTGCTAACCATCGCAACACAAACCAAGACATGGCTTCGAGTCATCGTCGCCAAGCTCATCGACACCGATGCAGCAGCTCTGACTTCCCGTGAACCACAATTGAGTGTTATCTTCAGTCAAGAGGTGCCGGACACGACATTCAATTCCCATGATGGCAACGCCTTCAGGAAGGCCATGACACCAGTTGGCGTCGCCATTGACGGCCTATGAATAGGTTGGGTTTTCACCCATGGAAATTAGCATATCGGACGGGGTGGACGCCTCCAGGGAGGAAACGACATCCGGAGACATCGCCGTCCAGGCTTTCGCCTTGACCTTAACCTTCCTATCACCGTCGATCAAGGCAGCACATCTGACATCATGGTTGTAGCACATGGAGATGGCAGAGAAAACCAAAACGGACGAATATCTTGTCGAGTTGGACCATCGCCGGCAACACCGCCGGCAACCACCAGCTGCAGCCACACATCACAACCGATGGCGTCACCACGCGCCGTCCACCTCAGCTACAGCAGCAGTGTAACACCCTAGGTGTTAATCACTTTATTGCATTGCATTTGCACACATAAACATTCATTATCATCCATAATCATGATCACATGAAAGAAATATTTTCATTTTCACAATTCCCTAAAATTATGTGTTGAATATTTCATGTTTATGTGTGATTTATTTATTTGAGTGGTTTTGATCAACCTAAACTCATGATCAAATCAAGTTGATAGTTTGTCTAGCAAAACAACATTTGGACTCACTTTAGGTTAAATGGAAAATATATTATATTCACGTGAATAAAAGCCCTAAGTTGACCCACATAGGATTTTATTTTCCTAAGCCTTTTATGAGGTTGGACCCTAAATAGAAGTGATAGAGAAAAATATTTGCTACAACTTTGATTTAACAACCCAGAGCTAAATCCAATTTCAAATTGGTGATCTTGAAAACCAAAGTTTGATCCATTAAAAGAAAAATCAAATTAATACCTATTTAAAAGGGGTAAACCATAGTTTCAAAAATAATGGGAATATGATTTTGGTGTAAAAATAAAAGTTTTTAAAATCATTATTTGGAACAACTTTCATATAGGAAATTTTTGAAGTTGTTAAACAAAAATTTGAATTTCAAATCAAATTTAAAATGGTTTACTTTAGGGCAAATGTGCATTTCAAAATCTAAAAGGAATTTGGGTATGGTTAAAAAGAAAAGCTGTAGTATTTGAAATTTTGAACAACTTTTATTTTTGTAATTTTTCAAGTTGTTACATAAATTTGGGAGTAATTGAAAAGAGGAGAAAATTTGCTTTGCTGCTACAGTAGTTCGCCTGTTCACCGCCCATACCGCCGCCTGCTCCTGCTTTCCTCGTGTCGCCGGCGAGGCCATTGGCCGCGGTTGCGCCCTGGCCACGCCTCTAGTTTAGTTAAGACCTCACCTCGCTGGCAGTGAAGTGGAGAAGCCCTTCTATCCTTCTCCCGACGCGGTGGCGGCCCGCCGTTGCCCCTCCCTCTCTGTTAACCGGCGGGGAGGTGTCACCGCCGCTTTGCTCGTCACTCCAATGCCCATACCTTCCCTAGCCATGCACCAGAGTGCAATTAAGAACCCCAGGCATGGTGTCAACCTCTGAGAGAGCCCCGGACCGGTTGTCTTCGCGGTGGCGGCTCGCCATTGCTGCCCTCTCTCTGTTCATGGAGGGGAGCTGGCGCGCCGGCATCTTCCCGGCATTTCGACCACTGGAACACGTCCCTGGCCATGTGGTCGACTTCGGGAACTCGCCTTCCACCTTACCACCCCGTCCGTGCCTATAAAAGCCGCCGGAGACCGCCGTTCTACTCCCACCACTCACCTCGGTTCGCCGCCGTCCGCCTCGGGTCGCCGGCCAAATTGGACCACTTCACTGCACCACTTCCAAATTAACCAAGCACAGAGCTTCACCACGAGCTGCACTATCCAGCGAACCCGACCTCGTCGCCGTTAGGCCGCTGGTAAGCTTCCAGCATGCTCTCGCCGTCCCTATGCTCTTGTTCTTCCTAAAACCATGCGGATGCACGAGGCTAGACCTCTCTGTGATGTTCTAGTTCGTTTTGATCTCTGTTTCATACTATACATGAGTCGTAGTACTTGTAGAACCAAGAATTTTAAACGTTACCATCACGGTTTGGCCGGAACAGGGCTTGTCCCTGCCGTGCTCTCGCCGCCGAGCCGCTGTGCATGCGTTAGGATCCCATCACTATTTAACCGAGCCCAAAAACTGATCCTACACCTTCACCAGAGCACCACGAAGCTAGAACAGTACTTGGTTGAGCTTGACGTCGCCAGAGATGGTGAGCACGACGGTGACCAGTGCCGTCGTGCCGCTTTGTTCGACGCCACCAAAGCCATAGTCCACCTTCGAGCCCCCAACCTAGCTCAAACTACACGGAAGGTCACCAGGAGCACGTTGCTGCCCTCGGTGTCGCCGGTGAGACCCTACATCGACGGGCAACTGCCGGTCAAAGGTCGTCGGCTTTGGGTCAACACGGGGGAGAGGGAAGGACTTCGAAACTAGAATTTGAAAACATCCAGGGGGTTATCTGCAACGTCAGTGACTTGAATGAATAGTTTTATAATAGACCGCGGGTTGATTCCCTTAAAACCCGAGGGCTCTTTTGCAAAGATGCCAGGCACCGCGCGGGAGGCTGGCCTGGGCTGTTTCAGTGCCGACTGGGCCGAATCCGAACCCGTGTCGTTTTCCTTTTTATTTTGTTTTATTCATTTTCTATTAAAATGAATAGTATCTGTTTTTGTTATTTTATTAACTATTTATTTATAATTGATAAAATTATGAAAAATTAGGTGTATGCTCTGCACAGTGTGTACTATTGTATAAAAATATTAAACAGGTTTTTCCAGCATTTTTGTCATGTACTAAAATTCACCCTTTTAATTAATAAAAGGGATACTTGGTGATTTTTGTAGCTTAAAATATTATTCCCAAAATTCTGAAAATTGGTGTGAGTACTATTAATGCTACTGTTTACTTTCAAAAAAATTTTGGCACTGTTTTGAATACTTCCACTGTTATAATTATTTTAAACCTAGTTTAAATAGTGTTTTTCTTTAGTAAATAAAACACGTCATACATGGAAATGATGTATAGCCAAATTAAGTGATTTTGGTATGTTGTTTGAAGACCATGAAACACCCACCCTTGCTATTCCATGGCAATAGTAGTAGTTTGCTAGTTTAACTTTGTTTTATGAATTAAAACCAACATTTTATGCTTTATTAAGCAAATAGGAATAAGTTTTGTTGGCTTGCAAATTTATCGTGAATAACATGTCATGCCTATTCAAGTGTTACTTGGTAGGATTGTAAACTTCCCTACCGAAGAAGAAATATGCACGTACTCAGTAAAATAAATAATAATAAGGTTATCATTTCATGTAAACAATTCAACATAAAACCCCATTGTGCAAACTAAGATCACATGAATGCACCTCACCACACATCATGTCATCATATCGTTATCATATAGCATATCATGGTGCATTATTTTCATGTATACATCCTATTCATACATATAGGATCGGAAGAGGAAAATCTCGTCGAGTACAAGACAATCGAGGAGAACCCACAGGAGTTGTCACCCGAAGGCGAAGAACTGAATACTGACTTACTTCCGGAGTGTCCTAATCACGGACCCTCTACCTTTCGCCGAGGCAAGCCCCGGACATTTTATCACCCCTCTATTTCTGTTTTAAAATTTCACTTAAGTATTATTAAATTACAGTTTATGCATTAAATTGATGAGTTATAGTCAAACCGTTGATGCATTACCTACCTTGTTTAGAGAGGAGAGTTTCTTGATAATACTAGTATTGGTTAGTCTTATGCTTAGCCATGCTTAGTAAATCAGGTGGATGGATATTGAGAAAGAATCATGAGATATAAATTTCAGACGGGATATGGTGTGCTATTATGGTCATTGATGTCGATTAGACATGCACCTTTGGATCCTGCCTGTGAAACTTGACTAGAAACTAAATCCGTATTTTGGTCAATGGTTAAGATTGAACGTACCTTCACATAACGGTCGAATAAGTCGTTTCGACCGTGAAGCTATAGCACTTCTAGTCGGGCTGGGATTTGAACTGCAGTGCATCGCTGGCGGAGAGAAAGGATGTGCGGTGGGACAGGGTTTGACCAAGGGCAGGCACAACCTGAGCGTCCTGGCACTGGCTGCGCCCTGAGCCTTGCACTGTGGATCAAGCCCACGGTATCCCAAATAGAGTGAAAAGCTACCCAACACAATATGAACTTTGAATGGGTTCGTAAGGGTGTGTGATACGGGCTTACTCACCTGGTGTAAATCGATTCGAATCGCCGTCTCTCCCGGTTAGGAGAAACTTATCCATGTGCCAGAAACGTAACAACAACTCATTATAAAATGTTGATATGAGAATGAGATTCTTTTCCTATCAATTATTAAGTGATTCACTTTATAAAAGGCTTGCTAATATAGATCTATTTAGCTCCATGATAATTGAAAGTTAAAACTTTGAACTAAGAATATATGTTAGTAAGTTTTTTCGTAAAATATGCTACCCTATGAATCCTACCAAATAAGGCTTGCATATCCTTGAGAGTCTTTTTATTTACTCTCTGAGGGGTAAGTCTTACTGAGTACAATTGAGTACTTAGGGTTTCATTCCCAAAGTTAGAGGTGACGTGCTGCATGAAGGCTATTGTCTTACCTGTAATAACCCTGCCATGGATGCAGAGGAGTAAAGACCACAGGGCATGGTCATATATCTTATACTCTCCTTTGCTGTGTATGGAGATATACGTGAGTATGGCAGTGTTTTATGGATTTGAATAAATGGTTTTTGAAATCAAGTACTTTTATGTATAATATTTGAACTTGATAATGTAATAACTATATTACTCTGTTTGTAATAAATTTCCGCTGTGAACTCTGTGTTTGTAATATGATGTTTTCTTAATCAGTACGATCCTGTTGTAAGTTGATTTACCGAGGTCCTTCGTGACACTCGGCGGACTACCGGGTTTATATAAGAGAGAGTATGTTTGTGCCAACGTGTTAATAGGAGGCAATCATGCTTTATCTTGTATAAATTGGTCGATTCTGTCACAGCAGCAAGGCTCTCTAGAATGTGTCCGGGTCTTCGCCGTAGCCACCAACCTGGCATCACAAGCGGATCTGCGTCCTCCACCCCAGCCTGGCATCACCAGCTAGCGCCGCCACGGCACCGCTGGAGCCTACCCAGCCAAGCCAGGGCCGACCACACCACCACAGTGTTGCCGACGAACAACCGCACCGCCACCGCCCCCTTAGGCACTGTATCGACGTCTCGCAGTACTGTAGATCAGGTCGGCCCGTCTTCCTCCACCACCACAGTCGCTGACGCACCACCACTCCACCACGCTGCCACCTCACCCGGCTATCCACGCCACCACGGCGTCACCGATGAACTGCCGCAGCAACGCCGCCTCCGCGCACTTCCACCGATGGCTCGAGGCCATGCCACCGTGCAGCAGATCAAAGCTACCGGAGCACCACACGCAACCCGCGGCCAACTCCTCTGCCAAGCCTCCACGAGCATCAACCACCGTGGCAAGATGCTACAGCACGGTCCTCCGCGCCACTGCCGCATCACCATGCCATCACCTCACCACCGGGCCGCCGCAACCACTTCCACCACCACGCTGCAGATCTGCGCGCCGACAGGCCGGATCCAGCCGAGAGGACGCCGGATCCAAGCGCAGCCGACCCGAATCCCGTTTCTATCTTACTGTTAGGCTCCTTTTAGAAACTTCTCGCCCACCCCCCGTGATTGTAATCGGGGCTCGTGCATTGCACACCAGTGTCTCTATAGGGACTCGGGTAAGCATATTTGGCATGACCCCCTCCCAAACTTTGTACCAGCACATGCACTACATGATACTGATGCATCGGTGGTGATTGAGAGTCGTGATTTTTCACAAAGAAAAAAGAAAAAAGGAGGCTGCCTGTGTTTACATGAAGAATCCATTATTTTGCTTTCCCTTTTCTGGTGTGCCAAATATGGTGATGTGTAACGACAAGTTAAATGACTTGTTATCTCCAATATTGTAATAATGTTTATTTTTGTCAGCTTCAACCTATAGGACTGCTGAGTTGTAGTGTCTGAAAATAAATATAATTTGATCGAAAAATTCCTCTTAAGTCATGCTGGCAATGGTGCCACATATATTATGGAGCCTACCATCCTGATCTTCTTGGGCAAATAATAACGTGGCAAGCAACTTCTACTGTTGTTTTCTTCAAAGTTCTCTTCCAAACCAGTGGTGGGAGCTGACAGGAAGACCAAGAGAGTGGTGAGGCTCCGCTCAACAACATTGACATCGAGAGAAACATGAGCCTGCCGGCCTCGTCCACGCATGTCCAGTGGCGTAGCTAGGATTTGTAGCTACAGTGGTCCATTGTTTAAATTTCTTTTTAACCGATATAAATTTAACAAGTCAGCGCATAAATATATGTGATTACAAGCCACAATTAATGAAAATGACTTAAAAAGTTCATAAAATAGATTAGTATCTTTCATAGCATAGAATTAAAATATTAGATACCCGCAACATCCTTCTTTTTTATTCATATTTCTAGAAAAGAGAGGCAATATCACTACTACTATTTATTTTTAACAAATCTGCAAGTGAATTATACAATGTTTCAATTTACCAAACCAATAATCCAATATTGTAGAAAACATATAATTAAAGTTAAATTAGTTTTATACACTTCTGCAGTTAGTGGCTTGCTAATTGGTGAAAGCCTGAAACATGGATCCTCTGCTCCTGGATGAAAGAAGCCAAAAGAAAAAAGACGATGAGCACATAGTAGGGCCTTTGCTTAGCATTAGCAAATACCAATTGAGTCTTCATCTTAGGTTTATGATGTACATACACAACTGTTGACTCGCGGCACACCTCTGACTGCTGAATTGCTGCGCTCCTGAATGCCTGAAAGCTCCTTTGAGTCCCTAACTGATGGCTGCATCACTCCGCTCTTGCCGTAACAGCATGCCAGCGTCGCGCCGTCGGCCGCACGGAGGATGGAAGGAGAATACGAACGGTTGCTCCGAATCTAACAGGAATATGCGGCGTCACAGCCACGCGAATCAGGAAGGCCAAGCGACATAATTCTCCGTAGCTGACTCCATCCATGGGGTTCGGTTGGGCCAAGCGCAGGGGACCACCCTGTAGCTCCGCCAGTGCGCATGTCCGACGACCTCATCAACATGCTGGAGGAGCACACCGCGATTTTTTTTTTCGATCACCATACTGAGAATTTCTGTGAAGCCACCCGGCCCTGCGATGTACCCTGTACATAGTGCCATCGTTCTGAGGAGTTTATCAAGTAGGAGATTAGTACAATTAATTAATTAACATGCGAACCATTTCACGACTCACATTCTTGCACTTCTAACGCCCAGCAGAGCAGAACCAGATCACAGCATCAATCTATATGCTAATTGAAGTGCACAAGCACCTCAAACACACCATTCTGAGTATTCATCAATTTAAGAAAGCGTAGTTCTAGGGTAGAACAGTCACGTTCACGTGTCCTTGTTACAACCTTACAAGCTCACTGAAGGACCTAAAACCCATCTCAGCAGCAGAAGTTGAGAATCCACCAAGCAGGCGGAGTTATCTTGGATAATGTAGTTCATTAGTGCAAGCCTGTCCTCGAGCTGCTTGCCCTGCCAAAATGAGGTGCTTGCTGGCCAGGACATGCCCTCCTTGTCCTGACTCTTTGCCTTCACATTGTCAGCTATATATATCCAACCTCAAAACTCAAAAGTGATATATTGTCCTGCCAGTGAGTGCATCGTCAAGGTTTGCATTCAACCCTGCATGCAAACCAGCCCACCACAACAAGTTCAGAAATCAGAAACCACAATGAAGGGTGGATTCCTTCTGGATGTTGTAATCTACCGGTGAGCGCCTTAACAAATATCCACATTTAAGCACGCAGCCAGAGGACAAGGTGAAGGGTGGACCCGTCCTGGATCTTGTAGTCAGCCAGCGTGCACCTGTCCTCGAGCTGCTTTCCGGCAAAGATGAACCGCTGCTGCTCGGGCGGAATCCCCTCCGTATCTTGAATCCTGGCCTTCACCCTGTCAACTGTGTCTGAGGACTCCACATTCAAAATTTTGGTGCTGCCTGTGAGGGTCTTCAGAAAGACCTGCATGCCACCATGTGGGTTGTGCACAAGGTGCAGGGTGGACCTGCGACGGATACCATAGTTGCGCAGCAGCTTGTATCGATCCTTAAGCTGCTTGCCGGCAAAGAAGATATTATATTGGCTCGGCAGAATACCCTCCTTACTGTGAATCTTTGCCTTGAGATCGGCGACCCTGTGACGCAACTCCATACCGTCAAGGGTAATGTACTTGCCAGCAATGGTCTTCACGAAAATCTGAAAGCTATCAGATAGCTGTCTAGAGTCAAGGCACAGGGTGGACTCATTGTCAATATTGTAATAGGCAAGTGTGTGCCTATCCTGAAGCCGCTTGCCAGAAAAGATAAGTTGCTGCTCGTCCAGAGGAATGCCTTCCTCGGCATCGATCATTTCTTTGACGTTGGCAATCGTATCAGATGACTCTACCTTGAGGGTGATATACGTGTTATTGAATGGGAACAATTCCTGTTCCACAAAGATCTTCATACCTGCACGTGGATGACGAAGGACAAGATGCAGGGTGGACTGATTCTGAACGCCATAATCAGCTAGTGTGTGCCAGTCCAAAAGCTGCTTGTCAGTAAAGATGAGCAGCTGCTGGTCTGGGGGGAATACCCTCCTCACCCTGAATCATTGCTTTGACTCTTTATATCTTGTCAGATGCATCAACCTCAAGGGTAAATATCCTGTAAGAAAGGGTCCTCACGGAAATCTGCATGCCACCACGTAGGCGCAAGGTAAGGTGCAGGGTGGACTCCTTATGGATGTTGTAATCAGCAAGCGTGCGGCCATCCTCAAGTTGCTTCCCAGCGAAGATAAGGCGCTGTTGGTCCGGGGGAATCCCCTCCTTGTCATGGATCTTTGCCTTCACAAAGTTTGTCGTGTCAAATGATTCCACGTCCAGGGTAATGGTCTTCCCAGTTAGAGTCTTCACAAAGAGCTGCATCTAAACTAAGCAACAAAACATGTTAGGATATAAAATGCCCGCATTAATTCTAGCATCATACTATAGTACCAAGTAGCAGCAGTTTGCAAAGCATCATGGTTATAACGACATACAAACCCTGTAAACCAAATAGCAGCAGAAGTGCTGCTTGAAGAACTAACTGGCTTGAAGTAGTACATATAATTATTCAAATGCATATGCCTCGTACCACCAAGTATATATGGGTATTGTAGCAGTAGCGTTGAAAAATTATACCAAGACAAATGAGAAAAATGATCACCCCAAGGTATGCTCATTTCGGAAATATGGGTAACTTAATCTGGCGCATGTGTGATGCAATCAGGGAAATGATCGATCACACTGACATATGAGGGTGTTCAAGACTGGATTTTCAACGGAAAATAATACTCATTACTCAAACAGTCCATGTGCAAAAAGAAAACTCGAACAGAATTTCTAAGCATCCTACGCTAACAAGGTTTGTGAACCCAACGCAATATACCTTATCCCGGAAGGTACATCCCTCCCAAAAAAAAAAAATCGAGATATCCTACAGCAACAGGTAGAATGTGAGAGAGAGGGTTTGGTTGCTTTCGTCTGCTCGTGGTGGTGGGCCAGGCTTGGAAGGGGTAGGAGTAGGATGGGCCAGACAGGGCCAGCCCATGCGTGGGTCTCCAGCCCAGGCTTGTTTTGTCTCTTTTCTTTTTTTTTTCTTCTTCTTCTGATGTTTTTCTCTTCACTTTTTGGGACTATCTAAAACAAAGCTATGCTCACCCAAACAAATGTCCCCCGCTGAGCGCTCCAACCTTTATGCACCCAGGAAAGTGTACACAGAGTTTTGTCTCTATCAAAATCAAAGGCCACGAGACTCTCCTATAATTGGATTTATAAACAAAGCTAGGCCCACGCAAACAAATGTCCCCCGCTGAGGGCTTCAACCTTTGTGCACCCAGAAAAATGTACATAGAGTTTTGTCTCTATCAAAATCAAAGGCCACGAGAGCATGTAATCACGATCTAAGGGCTCTCGATGAAAGTTTCTCCACAAACTCACCCCTCGACGCGATCCTCCGCGGCTCGCCCCCGCGCTTCCACCCACGCATCGCCGGTCTCGGTCAGGGTTCGAATCCCACGGACATAAAAAAAACGACGCTAGGAGGACGCGAGCAGTTATCGCGCCGCCATCTCCTCTGTGGCCGGTCTCCTCATCAGATCGCGGCGCGAGTTTGAAAAACTTGACGTGATTCCACCGACGGCAATGCTACACACCGCTGCGCGTCATCGTACATGCCTCCGAAGTCATCGAAGCCCTCCACGGTGGCAGGCGTACCAGTACCACAGGTACCTGAAGGAGGACCACGTCGATCGCGGCTCTCCGCGGCGACGGCGCCGTTGCTGCGCGCGAGCACACAGCACGCCTGCCTCTCAACGGCCGCCAGGCGGAGCAGCTAGATCTCGGCCAGCGCCTTCTACTTGTGCTCGTGCGGCTTGTACTGCTGCTGCTCCGCGTGACGGTGAGCCTCCACGCCGGCCATCTCGGTCCACTAGTAGAGAACGGACCTTTGATCCGAGGCCGGAAATGGGTTTTAGTCCCGGCTAATTTTGTGTTCGGGAGTAAAGAGACCTTTAGTCCCGGTTCCAGCCACGAACCAGGACTAAAGGTCCCTGCCCAACAGTCACTGGAAACTGACGTTATGTCAGGTGACCTTTAGTCCCGGTTAGTGCAACGACTTGATACCGACTGGGATTAAAAGTTTTACTCCCGGCTGTAGATACCGGCCGGGACGAAAAGCTTACTTTTAATCCTGGTAAGTAAGTCCAACCGGGACTAAAAGTCCCTGCGTATAAAAGCCAGCAGCTCCCTTCTTCCTCCTCTAGCCCGAGAGCTAGCTGTTCTTCCTCTCCATTGTGTTCTTTCTCTGTTCTTCGGCCGTCACCCCCATTTGTTGTAGAACTCCATCGATTTTTGAAGGTAACTAACTTTATTTTCACACCTCAATATTATATGTCATTGCATTGTCTAGAAATAGCCAAGGATGTAACATGTTGTCTTTTGTGTCCATTTCTTGATTTGTGGCCATTTAAGTTTATATTCTCTTCAAATCTGTATTTTTGGATGAAGAAAGCTTATAGTTGTTGTATTTTAGAATACCCTTCAAATCTGTGTCCATTTTAGAATGCCCTTTTTATTAGTTTTTAACTAGAATGCACCTTTTATTGGATGAAGATAGCTTGTGTTTTCATATATAGCTTTTTAGTGGTTATGAGAATTAGAAGAATTTAGTGGTTTATGCAAATATCCTTGTTTAGAAACTAAGAAAAAATAAATAACAACTGCAGTGTTTTTAAAACGAATTTATGGGTTGACATTATGTTTTGTTTGTGATTGTGTATGACAACTGCCGTTGGGGCCTCAATCGGCGTACCTCGGCAACCCAAAGATATGGCGGACTTCAATCGCAACTACATGACAATCTTTGACGTACATGAGGTCAACTTGCATACTAATGATATGCTATGCAGCTTAATACTTATGAAGGTCCCCGTGCAAGCTATCCCTGAAGAGTACCCGTATTTTGTGAGTCGCGCCACGATACAAGAAGCGCTGGTGCAGCAGTGTCAGGTCTTTGTCCCGCTAAAAAATATCTCGCATTATCTTCGGGATTACCTGGTGCTACCCTCATCTCCAACTGATTTGAATGCCATCATGTCTGCATCACATATCGATGTTGGTGTTCATGAGCTTGTCATCCTTCCATGGACATCCGACTATGGTGCCACTACAGTTGGCTTGGATCCCACCTTACCCGCCGCCTCCATGGTACAAGTAGAACCAGCATCACCGTCAGAATTGGCCGAACCACTCAAGCTTGTCATTTATGGAATGCCACCGCATCTTTTTGTGCAACCAGTCGTAGTACCTAGAATGTTCGCGAACATATGTCAAGTTCGCGACGTCCAGTACAATAGCAATGATCTCACAATCCACATGATCACATATGCTCGAAGATCAACTATACCTAGGGTTGCACATATCGGAGTCCGCAAACAGTCACCTTCCGGGGATGTCATGATGCACATATGGCCAGTTTGGATTACTGTGGACCCACTACCACCGGGTGATCAACAGGAGGCCCGTCGTCCCATGACTGGTAGGTGCACTTACAACAGAATTAACCATGTTGCGTGTATGTTACATTGTTCCTTTCTAACAATTGTCACTCTTACTACAGCCCTGCCTCCTTATCGAATCCGATACACACTGTACCCACACATGGATCGTGGAGGTGCAGGAACTTCTGGACATGGAGGTGCGGGGTCTTCTGGACATGGAGGAACAGGTCATCGACAAGCAGGCACGGGTCCAAACAGTTCATACATGGGTTTACATGTATAAAAAAATCCTGAATTACGTGATGCACAGATTACTTAATTGAGGGACCCTGTGATCCTTCATCAGAAGAAGGTTCGCCTGCACGCACCACAATGGAAGCACCGGGAGACACCACAGAAATTCCGGAGACACCACCTTCTTCAGAACATGGTTCACTGCTTCTGGACCCGGGTGTTGGATCACAGGAAGCAACCCCACAGGATGACCTCGAAGGTTCGACCCAACCATTTTCATGAGAATGGTACATTATATTTATAGTTCAGCTACAATTGTTATTTATGCAACTGGGTGGTAAATTATACATGTAAATTATACCTAATACATCACATTTAAATATGTAGGTACGAAGAATATTGAAACCAAGGATGACGAGGCACATGTGGCAAAGAAAGCGCGAACCACTGAATCCAAGAATACTTCATCCAAGGATGACGGTGCTTGATGCATATGTGATCCTCCCTTCAGTCCTTGTTTGTCGGATTTGTGAACTTGATGTGTATTTGAACTTGTTGTTGTGAACTTGTATTTTTGAACTTCTGTAACTATGATTCTGTGAACTCGCTGCGGTATTTGTGAACCTCTTTTGTACTGAATTATGAGTCTGTGAACTTAGTTGAATTATGAGTCTGTGAACTTAGTTGCTGCGGTTGCAAGTCCGTGAACTATGTTCGGGCAGCTTTAGTCCCGGTTCCAGACACTAACCGGGACTAAAGGTCCATGCGCAACGGCTAGTGCCTCGAGCATTCAATTGTGTAGGGGTCCCGGTTGGTATTACCAACCGGAAGTAAAGGTCTGTCTTTAGTCCCGGTTAGTGGCTCCAATTGGGAGTAAAGGTCTAATCCCGGTTGGTTATACCAGCCGGGGCTAAAAACAGGCATTTATTTCCAGTTGGTATTACCAACCGGGAGTAAAAGTGCCCACCTATATAAGCTCAAATTCTCCTTCTTCCACCTCCACCCCGAGCACACTCTGTTCTTGCTCTTGCTTCTGTGTTCTTCCTGTGTTCTTCGGCCACCGCACGATTTCTTCCACTTCTACATCGATTCTTTGGTTTCAGAGGTTACTAACTTCATTCTCATACCTTCATTACTTGTATATCTCATTTCATGGTCATTTATACTTGATTTTAGAGGTTATCATGCTAATTTCACACCTTTGGTTGATTTCTTGATTTGTGAGCATTTATACTTGTATTCACTTGATAGTTTGTATGTTTAGATGGTGAAAGCTTGTAGT
This sequence comes from Eremochloa ophiuroides, assembly GCA_038502445.1. Classification (NCBI taxonomy): domain Eukaryota; kingdom Viridiplantae; phylum Streptophyta; class Magnoliopsida; order Poales; family Poaceae; genus Eremochloa; species Eremochloa ophiuroides. The sequence goes on from JAHLJS010000083.1 coordinate 82,234, forward strand.
TCTTTGTTCCAACTAGTATGTACCTTTTATTTGTTTTCATATATGTAGCTTATAGTTATTTGTTTAAAATTGCTATTAGAACTAGTATTCATATATGTAGCTTAATAATCATATTATTAGTGAATATTCAGAGCAATTTATGTAGTTTATTTTTTAATTTGTGGGCCTTTAAGGTTAAATTTATAGCAATTTTAAAAATGAATATAGAGAGTAGATGGCGACTCCTTCTGGGTCCTCGAACTCTCATCGGATCTCTAAATGACTTAGGCTGCACCTCCCTCTCATTGCGTGCGGCGAGTGTAAGCAGAAGATTGTCATGGAGTTCCGAGTGAGGAAGGAGTGTCCCAACAAAGGTCGTATCTTCTACAAGTGTCCGGATTGCAATGTGAGTTATTGGATCTCATTTGACGTACTATGGTTATTTTTTTTACATTCTCCTGATGGTTTTGATTAAAGTTCTTAGTTGTTATAATTTCAGTGGGACGGCACCGGATGTAAAGGATGGTATTGGGAGGACGAGTATGTTCAACACATGCAAAACAATCTGACGGGTGACGCAGTGAGCCAGCACAAGCAGCCCACCGAGACAGAGGAAGCGAATGATTTGTCTATTCTAGTTGGGATTGGTCATCAGATCCTTATGCTGTTGAAGTGTATTTTAGTTTTAATATGTTTAGTGCTAGTTGAGATTGTGTACATTGTAGTGAGCTTAACATAAAGTGATTAGTTTGTGCCTATAGGCTAGCATTTTAATTGAACAAGATGACTGGTGTTGTGCAATTATGTAATTATCTTCAAGGTTTTCATACGGTATGTCTTGTAATGCAGATGAGCCGACACTGGATGTACAACGCTGATCGCCGCTTCGGAGAATTCATTACGGGCGTGCATATGTTCTTGAGTGTGGCCGAGGAAAACAAGCGTGATGGTTTCATGTGTTGTCCATGTGCTGTATGTAAGAATTTGAAGGAGTATACTTGCTCAAGGACTCTCTATTCACACTTGTTTAAGTCGGGTTTCATGCCAAACTATATATGTTGGACCAAGCATGGAGAAAACGGGGTTGCAATGGAAGAGTACGAAGATGAAGAAGAAGGGGATGACGATATATTTACCCAATACAGTCCCTTACATGACATTGCAATGGGGGAAGCCGAAGAAGACGTAGTTAAAGAAGATGAGCCCGCTGATGATCTTGGTCAGGCCATATGTGACGCATAGCGAGAATGCGAAAGTGAAAAAGAGAAGATCAAGTTCGATCGCATGTTAGAGGATCAAGAAATTACTTTACCCAACCTGCGATGCGGGCCAGAAAAAGTTGGGTACCATACTAGAGTTGTTACAATGGAAGGCAAAGAATGGTTTGTCCGATAAGGGATTTGGACAGTTACTGTAGATCCAAAAGAGGATGCTTCCGAAGATAACGAATTGCCCTCCACTACATATGAAGCAAAGCAGGCTGTATGTCCTTTGGGGTTAGAAATCCAAAAGATACATGCATGTCCCAATGACTGCATCCTGTACCGTGGTAAGGACTATGAGAATTTAGAAGCATGCCCCGTATGTCATGCATCACGCTATAAGATCCAAAGAGATGACCCTGGTGATGACGAGGGCGACGGAGAACGTCCCAGGAAGAAAATCCCTGCGAAGATTATGTGATATGCTCCTATAATACCACGTTTGAAACGTTTGTTCAGAAACAGAGACCATGCAAAGTTACTACGATGGCACAAAGAAGACCGTAAGGTAGACAATATGTTAAGACACCCTGCGGATGGGTCTTAGTGGAGAGCAATTGACAGAGAATTCCCTGATTTCGCAGCTGACGCAAGAAACTTAATGTAACAAACCAGGTTTTGGAGAAGCCAAAAATACGAACTTTTTAAAAATTTTCCTGCAATGTGTGAGAAGCATGTAGCTTCTAGGTTAAGCCCAAGTGTAACCACTAACAAATCATTGCATGCATGTAGGGTTTCTTGTTTGGAAGTGCCGAATCGTATTTGGTATTTTCGTCGGTGTTTGGAGTGCACAAGACCCATAGCAACTTTTCTCTGAATCCTTGGAAAATTCCTCAAGCCTCTTCTATTTTTTTTTCTTCTTTCATGTCTCAACTCTCATGTTCCTTGGGAATAAAAATCACTAAATTAAGAATCCCTTCTTTTATTTTCTCTTCTCCATGCAACCGGACAGCCCATTCACCTTCTCTCATATTCTTTCCCCTGCCGGCCCAGCATGCACGAGACAACAGGAGCAAGCCGGAAGATTGCAGACTCAAGCACGTACGTCACCATGCAAAGGCTCTACGAGTTCGTTTGGGCCTTCCAGGTGTATGTACGTATATTTATTTATACGTGCCAATGCAAATGCTTAATTGCAGCACGTAAATAGACAAGCATGCAGCTCCCTTCGGTTCTGCCGTTGTCCAGAACATGAGCATGCACCAGCGCTGATCACACCACGGCCCAAGCCGCTTGCCAGCGTCCCCCTCCGCGGCTGCCTCGCGCACGACCTGCCCATCCAAATCGGCCTGCTCCTCGCTCGCGCAACCTCCAGCCCAGCTAGCCCCACGGCCCAGCAGCCGTTCCCAGCCCCAACCCTAGCGTCGCTTGCGTGCCCCTGGGCAGTGCCGCGGCGCCGCCGCCACCGCGCGATGGCGAAGCCACGCGCGCGTGACCCGACGCTCGAGCCTACCTGCCTCGTCCGCGTGGATGCCGACACGTGCCCACCTATTGCACGGAAGCCGAGGATCGCCGTTCATCCACCCTCGAAGCCCTAGCCGTCCATGTATAAGAGCAGAAGCCGCCGCGCCGCTCCACTGTTCATCTTCCTTCTCCGGGCGCCGCCACCTCTCTGCTCCCTTCTCTCCCTCCGCCCTCCTCGTGCTCGCCTGCGCGCGTGCTCGCGACGTGACGAGCCAGCCAGCCGAGACCGCTGCTCCTACCTCGACGTCATGCGGAGCCCGCCACCACGGACGCGCTCTGCCTCGCCACCGGGCCGGCCACGACCGCGCGCACGGTACCACGGCCGTCCAGCTTCGTCCACCAAGCCGCCGCCCTGCTGCACCTCGACGCCCATGGCCACGCCACCTCGTTCGCGAGCCGGAGCCCCACCACCGCCTCGACATCGCCTCCGCGCGGCGCCACCCCACTGAGGAGCCCGACGCCGCCGCAACGGTTCGCGTCACCGCCTCGCCGAGCCCACGCCCCGGCCACCTCCTCGTCATGCTGCACCAGCTTGCTCTCGGCCGCACCCAAGACCAGCGTCTGCACCACGACGACTCCACCCCGTCCCTGCGACCTCGGCACCAGCCGACCATGTCTTTGACCCTCGCTGCTGCATGCTCTGCCGAACCAGCACGGCGCTCCCTCGTCCAGCAGTCCCGCGGAACTCGTCCAACTCGTCTCCACCCGCGCACCACCACACCCGGACGGCCCTTGCTGCACCGGCCAGGTCACCATCGGAAGCTGCAGCGCTCTCTGCGACGTCGTGCACGGCCGCGTCACCTCCATGCCATCCTCTGTTTCGGGCCGTCCTCGCCACCGTCTCAAAAGCACACCGGTGAGACACTGGAAAACCGAAGCTCCCTCCCTTCTCCTTCGTGTTGCCAGTTCATGACTAAAACCGGCCTTCGTGCCGCTGTATTTCACCCTCGCAGGAACCGGCGCACACCAACGGTGACCCGTCCACGCCCTCGTCGTCCCTATCCTGCCCTCGCTGCCCCGCCACGACGCAACAGCAGCAACATCCTACACCTACGACTCCCACGGTGAGCCACGACCTTCTCCGCCATGGTGAGCACCGTCACCTTGCTGGACCCGCCATTTGGGCCATGGCGTCCCGCACTAAGGGATGCGTAGGCCAAGCCCCTCCCGGCTCAGGACACTCGCACACACGACACGAGACTATTTTCAGCCAAATCGAACCACCGGTGTTCCAAGAACGTCGGCGTGGTCGAGGACTACCCAAACCATCACCATGATCCCGTTCCGGTTTTACCTTGTGCCTTTGGACTTCGAGACCACCGCCACTCTACACATGTCACCGAAGGACACGATGGACGCCGAACGAGAAGGGAGAAGATCTCTGGTAGACCTGCCTGGTCGCCCCGACATGCACCGACGCCCCCGTCCGAGCTCCACCATAGATACCTTGACTCCGTGATATGCCCTGACGCTCACACCGTTGAACCCGAACACATCCCGACACCTTCCGAACACTAGTAGCCATCTCCATCCAGCCTTTGGCCACTCCAGCCGGCCCCGGCCAGCCATTAGCCTCGCCCAGCCAGCCGCGACCAGCCAGTAGCAGGCCATGACTAGCCGCAGCCAGCCAATCGCAAGCCGTAGCCGGCCAGAAGGTACCAGCAGCTGGCCAAGTGAAGCCGGAGCATGTAGCAGCAAGACTCGCCACTTTTATTTGACAACGACCCTATCTGGTCTTCATATAGTAACCCCATTGCCAGATCTTGAGACCCCATAGATAATGTTGGACAGTTGGAAAGCCAAGGTGATATACGACGCTAGACTATTGGATCCCTGCTCTTACTTCTTGTACACCTGTCCACCATATTGTACCCTATCTTTACGATCTGTCCGTCAATATATCTGTTATACCCTATCCTTATGTATCTGTTGTACCCTATCCTTATACGCTGTCTGTACATTGTATCTGTGACACAGGATCCATTTATCTTCGTGCTATGGAATTGTGCTACTCCGTTGTCTTATAATGTGTCTTTTGAATCGTATCATTGGTTCTTATTGCTCGTTGTTGTGTTGTTTGTCGGTGTGCCGTGCCTTCGAGCCGGCTGGGGGATCGTATCTCGTTCGGACGTTGCGATCGCGGGATCTGTCCCGCCATGACCGTAATACCGAGTGTAACTCGACCTCGCGTTGCCACTCTCTGACTTTTCGTGCTCGACCCTCATATGCACGTACCCTGCGCGACCGTCGCATTCCTCTGATTCTTGCGGTGACAACCGCATCGCTATGGATCCGAGTAATGACTTAGTGCCAGTGCACCCAGGTCGTGGTACCCTACGAGTGGTTCGCGCACTTGCGTATTTTACATGTCGCTCTCTTCTGACGCTCCGTCTATTCTGTGGCGTGCGTGTTGGAAGAAGTAGACCACTGCTGTTTTATGTTTCTCGCTCTTCACTCCTGTATAGCCCGCTCTATTCGATCCCGACTTGTTCATGGCGACTGGATCAAAGATCGGACTAACTCGTTTTAGTTAGCAAAGCGATGGTCTATATCAAGATCTCGGATCTATACGAGTCGACTTGATCGACTACTTAAAACCATCTTCACTGAAGATGTGACTGAGAATATGATATAGATGTACCTAGCTAACTCCTCTCTCTCTCTCTGGATTCTTGGTGTTTAAGCACATGCATGATTGTACCCGTTTGAATCACAGCCTTGGTACCCTACATGTGGATTAAACACTCGCACTATTTTGTGTAACATTTATTGTTGGAAATTCCTTATTCTTTCCTGCTGATCGGCCGTCCTCCGATCCCCGTCTTCCCCGTGGCGTACGGATCGGAAGATCGTGTGCCGTGGTGTTTGCTATGGATAAGCTTTGGCCTAAACCATTTATTATAAAGCCATATTGGCTTGGCTGTGACTTATGCTTGTGCTTAGCAAACCACCACTCCTGTTTCTTTGGCCTGATGAAATCGGACATACGCCGAGAGGGCTAAGCCGTGTACCTTTTATTATTTCTTTGCTATTAATGGGTCTCCCCGCGTCCCGTCGTCTTTTGGTGTATTGGGTGTTTTATTGCCTTGTATTGCTTCGCGGAGTAGCCATTTCTGGATTAGCGACGACCGGACTGAGGCCCGCTAGAGGAGGAGAACATGGATGACGACAAGACCCGTGGAGTGGATCTAGGAGACCCAGCAGAACGACTACACTAACTGAGGAGTGCTCATACCACTACTTCCTCGACAACGCAGGTGTCATGGCAGCACCTTCTTTTAGAGAATCCTATTAGACATTGCAAATCTAGAACTGCTAGCGCTTTATATTTACTCATTTGCTAGTATATGATGCATGTTACTACCTAAGCCGTTACTGCCCCGCTTGCAACCACTCTACTATACCACCCAGCTTCGCGCTCATGCTCTTTTATACATATTCCTATCTACCTGTTTGCTTGCATGTTACATCACTATATTTATTTATTAACTCCACTCGCATTGTATCTATGATGTGATGCTGGTGGTGAACTCCTGGGAATGGTTTGGCTTGGGATGCCGGACTGGTGGTATGTGAGCGTGCTGCGTGTGTCTTGGGTGTGTGGTGAGGGTCGAGTCGACCAAGTGGGATACACGACGAGCTGTGTAAGCAAGTCTTACCGGGAGTTGCATCTGGGCATTCCCACGAGAGATACCTGTGGCGGGTAATGACTTATGAGGTGGTTCCGGGATTAGCATTGAAGTCCCGTGAATGGAGGTGCCGTGGTGGCACGGGGAGAGTATCCCCTAAGAGAAGATGCCTGCTTGGTCAAACCTAGGAAGGACTAGCACCAGGTTCATGGGAATCCTTTACTGCTCACTCGTCTTCGATGGGCGGGGAACGGCTGGACTACTTGGTAGGGCAGTGCCACTACTGCTAGGTTGTAAGGTGATAGGGTGGGCGGTGGCGGATGCAGGAAGTTCCCGCACCGTTCTAGATGCGCAGTACCACTGATTGGGCCCGGTACTGCGTCTCCCAGTCTCAGCGTTTCGGTTCGTGCCCGAAGTTACCCAGGGCTGAGTGGTAGGGTGGCATCGACCTAGGCAAGCAAGCACCCGGAATTCTGCCTAGATGATTGTACAGCATTGATGATGGCTAATCTTGTGAGTAGTAAAACCTCTGCAGAGTGTATGGTTGATCGATCGATACATATGCCGATTCGTCGGCTATGGACCTTTCCCGTGAAGCTCTGACTAGTGTAGAGAGCGATATTCTTTTCTCCCCCTGAATGATGATTGTCCGGCAGTGTGCCCGGTGTGGCAGTGTGCCGTTGAGATAGGACCCGAGAGGGAGTTGGGCCTGTTGACTGAGCGCGAGGTGTGTGTGTGTGAGGTGGTGTATGGGAGGGATGGTGGATTTGGATGGACAGATGGATGGTATTGGGATGGGTAAAACTTGACAAACTATTATAATATTTACTACTGGATACTACTTTGCATGCGCTTAGGATGCAAACCACAGCCAAATGTTAGGATCGCCAGATCCTTTGTTTTCTCTTTTACACTAAAGCTCATCGGTGCTGACCATGGCCTGCACATATCTGGCGGTGTGCAGATTACCTAACTAACAGAGACATTGAGATAAGAAGTATTAGAAGGTCTCATGCCTACGCTCAAGTTTGGTTCAGGAGATGAAGACTATGCTGCGCCAAGATTGACTATGATGATACCCATGAAGGAGGAGCCACGCTCGACAACATATCCCGCCAAACTCTGATGACGACTAGAAACGCTTCTGCTAGATTAACCCTGTAATAGGTGTATCCTCAAATGAGGTAAAACTTGTAAAGCTTGTAATCATACGCTGTATGACTATGATTTCAACTGATATATGATAATGTGATGGAATCAAACTTCGATTTGATCGCATTATAACTCATTCTGTGGATTTTCCCTTCGTGGAAAAACTAGGATGTTTCACTTAAGGTTTGCTTTAAGTACAGATGGCATGAACCCTTTTGGGGAGCAGAGCAGCAGTCATAGCACTTGGCCTGTTACGCTATGTATGTACAATCTTCCTCCATGGTTGTGCATGAAGCGAAAGTTCATGATGATGCCTGTGCTCATCCAAGGTCCAAAGCAACCCGGTAATGACATCGATGTATATCTGAGGCCTCTAGTTGACGAACTTCTAATCCTGTGGAGTAAACCTGGTGTACGTGTGTGGGACGAGCACAAGTAGGAACACTTTGACCTGCGAGCATTGTTGTTCGTAACAATTAATGATTGGCCTGCTCTAAGTAATCTTTCAAGACAGACAAACAAGGGATATAATGCTTGCACACACTGTTTTGAGGACATCGACAGCATATATTTGAAGAAATGCCAAAAGATCGTATACCTTGGCCATCGCCGGTTTCTTCCTGCGACACACCCGCTAAGAAAGAAAGGCAAGCATTTTAAAGGTAAGGCAGACACTCGGACAAAGCCTCGCAACCGAACTGGAGAGAATGTACTCAATATGGTCAAGGATGCGAAAGTAGTCTTTGGAAAGGGACTTGGCAGCGAACTGTTCCGAAGGATGCTTCCGGGCGCGCACCCATGTGGAAGAAGAAGTTCATATTTTGGGAGCTTCCAAATTGGCAACTCCTTGAGGTCCGCAGTTCGATCGACGTCATGCACCTCACGAAGAATCTTTGTGTAAACCTACTCGGCTTCATGGGTGTGTACGGGAAGTCGAAAGACACAATAATCGAAGCACGACAAGACCTGCAGTGTTTGAAAGAACGAGATAACCATCATCCAGAGAACATAAAAGATGGACGCCGTTACTTAAGACCCGCTAGCTACACTCTTAGCAAAGAACAGAAAGAAAGCATGTTCGAATGTCTAGATAGCATCAAGGTCCCATTTGGATTCTCCTCGAATGTAAAGGGTATAATCAACGTGGCAGAGAAGAAATTTCTAAACTTGAAGTCCCATGACTGTCACGTGCTTATGACACAATTGCTTCCAGTTGCTTTGAGAGGAATTCTACCTCCAAATGTACGTTTAGCCACCGTGAAGCTATGTGCATTCCTCAATGCAATTTCTCAGAAGGCAATCAATCCACTGGATCTAGCAAAGCTACAGAATGATGTGGTTCAGTGCCTTGTCAGCTTTGAGTTGGTGTTCCCCCCATCCTTCTTTAATATCATGACTCACCTCCTAGTTCATCTGGTCAAGGAGATTAGTATTCTCGGTCCTGTGTTCCTACACAACATGTTCCCCTTTGAAAGGTTCATGGGAGTCCTGAAGAAATATGTATACAATCGTGCTCGACCAGAAGGAAGCACAGCAAGTGGATACGGAGCAGAGGAGGTCATTGAGTTCTGTGTTGACTTCATTCCCGACCTTGACCCGATTGGTGTGCCTGAATCACGATATGAGGGCAAACTAAGTGGTAAGGGAACACTAGGGAAGAAAACATATATCGGTATGGAGGATGATCGTTTTAATAAAGCACACTACACGGTTCTGCAAAACTCTTCATTGGTGGCTCCGTATATCGAGACGCATATGGAACTCCTTAGAAACGAGTTTGCAGGGAAAACTGAAGCTTGGATTACACGTCACCACATGAAAACTTTCAGCGGTTGGCTGCGGAAAAAATGTCAAGGTGATGAGAGTCTTGATGAGCAACTATATTTGTTGGCTAGGGAACCATCGTGGCATATTCTCACTTATAAAGGGTATGAGATAAATGGAAAGACATTTTACACAGTGGCCCAAGATAAAAGGAGCACCAACCAAAACAGTGGTGTCCGCGTAGATGTCACAGATCCAAACATGAATAAGCAAACATATTATGGCCATATAGAGGACATATGGGAACTGGACTATGGACCTAATTTTAAGGTACCTTTGTTTCGGTATCAATGGGTGAAAGGGACCAGCGGCGGGGTAACAGTCGACAATGAGTATGGAATGACGTCTATGGATCTCAACAATATTGGGTACAAGGACGAACCATTTGTCCTTGCCAAGGATGTGACTCAGGTGTTCTATGTCAAGGATATGTCTATGAAACCAAAGAAAGGGAGAAACGACAACTCAATCAACGAGGCAAAGCGTCACATTGTTCTTTTAGGAAAAAGAAACATTGTGGGAATCGAGGATCAGTCAGACCTACCAGAGGATTATGAAAAGGATGACCGAATTCCGCCGTTCATAGTGAATAAGGACCCAAGCATCGCGCTAAATAATGAAGACAATCCATGGTTACGGCGCGATCATGATCAAGGAACATATCTCAAGAAGGTCTTCACTCCTGTTGTTGCTTCATGTAGTGATGTGTAATAATGTGTAATATATATTATGTAAAAACTATGAATGCAAAATTTTCTATATATGTTGAAATTTAATTTTATATGTTTCATGATGTCTGACGACTATTTTGGACAATAAGCACTCAAAAAACAAATTTCAAACGTTGAAATGATGCGAAAACAAATATCCTATTGAAATCCAATAGTTTCAAAATATTTAAATTAAAAACATATTTTTGCATTAATGAAATAGTGATTATTTTCTAATAAAAATGGGTATAAACAAGAATAAATAAAATACTTTTACATTTAAGATTTATCATAGTTATAGCAAAGGAAAATAAAAATAAAGATCTTTTTTATGAAAAAATATTCTAAATAATTAATTTATTATGCAATTATTACATGAAATCCGATTTATAACAAATTAAACAAATGGTGAAGGCTAAATTGGCAACTGGCGGGAACTGGGAAAAATTCACCTTTACTCCCGGTTGGTAAGGTCCCAAAACAGTAGCCCAGTCGAGCGTGAAGGGACCTTTACTACCGGTTGGTAAGTAAAGGTTGGACCTTTACTCCCGGTTCTTGTTACCAACCGGGAGTAAAGGTGCCCCGCCTATAAAAGGCGCAGTCCTCTCTTACCTTCGTCAGTTTCCACACTTAGCAAATCGATCGAGATCGCCGTCGCCGCCGCCGCTCACCTCCGTGCGCCTCCATGCCTCCGTCCGCGCGTTCTGACGATCCGCCGCCGCCCGTCCGCGCCTCCACGCCCCAGCTAGAGCCAAGCTGCTGTCGGCGGTTCTTATAGATCATTTTTAACCGCCAATTTATGCCTAAAGGGAGAGAAACTATCATACTTTAACGCATAGAAATATGCTATTAACAGAGTTCCACTTGTACCCCTAGTGTTTATGTTTTTGAAGGATTTATGGTGAAACAAGTGGAAGTGCACAACACCAATTAGAAAGCGTAAAAGAGAAACGTGAATTCAGAGAATGCGCAACCAAGAATAACAAAGAAGCCCACATTTATTACAAATCTGAGCCCATTCGTAACCATAGAAGAGGTCTAGGCCCAGAGGAGAACCAACCACGAGAAGGCGGTGGCCAAACGGGCCCACCAGGGGACCGACGGGTCCCGGGGGCGGCCGCCCCCTGGTGGGGCCTCTCGGGCCCATTTTCTCTGGCTGTTGTAGGGCGGTTCCCCAAGGACGGTCCCACCTACGATCAACATAGATGGAAAGTGAAAACCGCCCTTTGGAGGTCGGTTTGGGTCTTTCCATGTGGGGATGAACCTTTTGCAAAGAACCCCCTCCTCTCAAGCTATAAAAGGAGGTCTCCTCTCTACACCTATTCATGAAGGAATCAATTCATTCACCAACACAAGAGGTCACAATGTAGAGAGGAAGAGCAAGCTCCATTCCATTAGCTTCTAACTAATTTAGTATAGGAAGAGAGAGGGCAAGATCTGGAGAAAGAGCGGAGTCGAAGCAGTTCTGCCTCTGGGTGGACGAAGTGCCGGGCTTGTCAGCTCTCGATCCAACTTGTACCTCTATGATCGTCTTGCTACTTGAAGTAAGAAGTTCGTGTTCAACTTTGGTTTGATTCATTAAGCATGTTACTTTCATAAAGCTACTTGTTTGTGGGATCGTCGTTCGTCCTTTGGACGGATGCTCTAGTAAGAGGACTCCTGATAGAGACGGATGCTCCTGTACGCCGCTAGAGTAGTAGTCGCCTTCGTAGACGTGGTGTCTAGGTCAGAGTCTACCTTCGTATGTTGCGCGCGCCCACGGGCAGAGGGGTAGATGGCAGGTGGTGACAGCCCTGTCCACTCGTATCTGAACTCCCCCACGTTCGGCCGCGGAGTAGCGCTGATACTGGTATCGGCTGGCAGACCAGCTGCGTCAGTGGGCCTGAAGCAGACAAGTAGTGGGGAAGTTACCATCGCTTATATGCGTTTGACCTTAGAAGAACCTCTCTACCTAAGCTATCCCTTCTGTCTGTTCTGAGTAAACTAATTTAAGAGACTAAGTACAAAGACCGTTCCTCTGGAAAATTACGATACCCTTAATACTTCCGGGTGAAGGCTACAACGGTACTTCCGTGCGCTTGCGGACTTTTCTGCTGACGCTAAGAAGCGCCAACAAGCTTTCTGGCGCCGTTGCCGCGGAACGGTTGTCGTATTTATCTCCGAACCTAGTTCACCCGTATCCTTGTGTCTTATAAAAAAATTATTTCTTCTATGTTCATGACCCTCCTTCATGAAGCCTATCTTTCAAAAAGAAAAATGGCATTATTATTTTTAAAATTGCATGTTCAAATTTTTGCACATGGACAAAAAGATTTCTATTCACTCTCGTATCATCTTCTCTTTCTACAGTAATGCCCTTTTAATATTTCAAAATCAAAATATTTCTACTAAGGACGAGTTCTTGTAGCCACCATCGAAGCCAACCATAGCTTCTGGCTTCAATCTTTGCCCTAGCTTTGGCGGTCAAGCTTATGACCATAAAGAAAGCACTACCGGGAGATATCCCGGATTTTTAAAAATATATATATAGATATATTAAAATTATATATTAGTTGTTGTTCTCTTACAAAATAAAAATATAAATAAATTTTTGCTAAAGTGTTTTTAATAAATGCTAGTTTGCTTTCAAAGTTTTACATACAGCATGTTTTGGTTTGAAGTATGATTGATCATCATATCTTCATAAGCAGTTTAATTTAAGCATGGAGCTTAGGTTAAAATTGCCTACCTTGATTAAACGACATGTCTAATCATTGTTCCAAAACTGCTGGGTGTAGGCTTTAAATAAAAAAAATTTTGAGTTATTTTATTTATCAATGAAAATATTCTATAAAATGGTTAAAAAAATAAAGAGATATTTTGAAAATCTAAAATTTAAAAATTATCTTTAAAATAAGATTTTTTTTGTTCTTACAGAATGAAAATGAATCTTCATTAAAAGAAATTTGTTAATAACATCCTCCCTTGCATAATAAAGTTTCGATAGATTTTTGAAAAAAACCAACTAGCTCAATTTGCTTCCTGCATATCTTTTCCAATTCGGTGATCACAAGCGAATGGTAAGAGCCCTTGCGATCTACCAAACCATAACCATGCAGGAAAACCAGAAATGCTGGGTGCAACCCTGATCCTTTGGCTTTGAGTTAGCTTGGGGGAGGACCATAACAAGGTAACATGTATCTCTATCCCTGTCATATCCTTTTGTTACCTTGCAAAAAAAAGAAAAAGAAATGAAAATAATAATAATAATAATAATAATAATAATAATAATAATAATAAATAATTCCTTTTTTAATAAATGTAAGCACATGTTGTCAAGTTAGTATGCACCTTCGGGTATTCTTGTCACTAACCATTTCAGGTTAACAAAGAAAGGCCATACAAAGCTTGAGAACATGAGAGCAACATCAACAACACGCATTGATGATCTTTGGTGATGGAACAAACTCAAAAGGAGACCCTGACCTTGCACACTTGACTTTCAACAAAGTCCAAGTGTGGGGGAGGACGGTGCGAGTCTCACCTCAAGATCACCTTGGTTCAAAAGAAAAAGAGATGTTGGCTCTACCTTGCTTAAAAAAATAGTTAATAAGTAAAAAAATCATAATAAGCTTTAGGCTCTCTAGGGTTCAACCTAGTAGAGCCCTTGCTTGTTCACTGTTAAAATTAAAAATAGGTAAAAATATTTTTGGGGGAGATCTCTTAAGTACAATGAACACGCCCTTCAAGATCTCCCCTGGATGTTGCACAAACATCAAGCATGCCATCACATAGAGGGACAAGCCACATGACTTCCATGAACTCCTTCTTCTACACCGATGGTTTGTGCAACACCTCTCTCACTCCTTTGACCAACCATGACTCCATGCATATCTTGGATCACACTTTGTTTAAAGATTCTAAAAAACACACAACAAAGGGGAGTCATGGTCGCAATATTCCTTTTAGTTAGAAGCTTGCATGAAGTGTTCCTCCTACATTTGTCATGTATGCGAGTCACTAATATGCAGAAGTTACCAATAAACGACTTGCTATACGACGACATGCTACTAAAAGTGATGGACTCCAACCCACGCCTTGGTAGTAACCTGAGATGGAAACTAAGCCACCCTAGCGACAACTCTGATGCTTCATCCATACATGCTGTTGGTACACACATTCAGGTATGTCAAGGTAATGTTGACCAACTCATTCACTCATATTTGTCTCCATGAAAATATAATATCATGCTCTTCCTCTGTTCATGCCATATGCTCTGAGTTTGGGTGTATTCACATGAGTACACTTGTGGTACATCCATACGCTTTTTAATTTAAGCATGGTGCTTAGGTTAAACTAGCCTTCTTTAATCAAAATTGTCACATGGTGTTGCATTTTGATTAATGAAATTTGAGTTGTTATCATGAATAATGGAAGAAATTCATATTGGAGATGAAGCAAGGCATGTCTTTCTTTGCTCTCTTATCCTAGCTTTGTTTGAGTTTGAATAGATTGGCTGAGCAAACTTCTGAGTAGGTTTCTTTGTTCAAAAATCTGTCTCCGTTGAATGACTCTTGGTTATCCTGTCATATTTCATTTCTCTATGCTAGTAAGTTTCGGTTTGGAAGTGTTGGTCTTACATCTTTCTAACTAAGCACGGTGTTTAGTTTGAAGCTGGGATGTGAGATCATGCCTCTATAGGATTTTTAATGTAAGCATGGTGCTTAGATTCTTCAGCCTACCTTGACAAATTAGACGTGGTGTCTAGTTTGATCTTGGAACCAAAGCTGCTAGTATAGATTTTGGTTAATCTTATGGACTAACCCCTTGCAGAAATTTATCAACTCCATGAGGGTAAGTCTTTGATATGACAGCAGAGACAAGAATTTCTTAGGTGAACCTTGAAAAGAAAAAAATATAATGATAAATAAAATCTTGAAGAAAAAGTGTAATTTATCTTTCAACCCCAAGTTTTGTTGTCTTGTTATCTCAATACCACCATAAAAACAAGCTTGGGGGGAGCTTCCTAGCACGCTCAAGAGAGGCCACGAACTGCACATCAAGCTGAGGCACCACCAATTAGCGGGACCCCCAGCTGAACCACATTGGTAAGTCAAAAGCAAGCTTGGGGAAGGGCTCCCACAAAGGTAACTTGTATCTCATATTTCTTTTTAAAATTCTCCAACTTAAAAAAATGGTGAGATATGTTCTCCTCTCTCTTATGTGTTAAGATGTGTTAGTTTCTACCTGAAACGACCTCGATTTCCGCGAAGGGAAATCCACAGGCTCGAATTGTAATTCAACAGATTGCTTGGGACAATCCATAAAATTACCCATATCTCAGTTGACACCAGGATCCATACAACGGTAATTAAGTCTTACATAAACACTTATTACATCGCCACACTGGCGGAATCAACAATCAGAGAAGCTTTAGAAGATGCGGAAACGATTCATCCTTCACGGCCAACTTGAGTGTAGCACGTGACCCTATTCTTCGCCATCGTCTTCCTCGAAGTCGTACTCATTCTCGTCACCTGACAGCAAATTTATCAGTACAATTTGTACTGGCCACGGAGCCCACCTATGCAGCATTTGCTTTGTGGAAAGTGGATGCAAGGCTATACAAGCAGACCTATAGGCTGAGGTTTTCCTATGCAGCTGTAATCAATGTTTAATTAGTCAAGTTTTATCACCAGTTAACACCATTATCCCTTTTCCCATCACCACACCTCACATACCCACACCTCACTCTCATTCGACAGGCCCAACTCCCTCTCGGGCCTATCTCAGCGGCACACTACCACAACAGGTACACTGCCGGAAAAATGTTATCCAGGGGGAGAAAAGAATATGCTCTCATCTAATAGTGGTTGCAGAAACATTAGGAAAGGTCCATAGCCAACGAGTTGGCTTATGTATCGATCGATCAACCATACACTCTGCAGAGGTTTTACTACTCGCAAGATTAGCCATCATCGATGCTGTACAATCATCTAGGCAGAATTCCGGGTGCTTGCTTGCCTAGGTCGATGCCACCCTGCCACTCAGCCCTGGGACATTCCGGATCCAACACCATCACACTGAGACTGGGAGACGCAGTACCGGGCCCCATCAGTGGTACTGCGCATCTAGAACGGTACGGGAATCTGCCATCCGTCACCGTCCACCCTTATCACCTCTCAACCTAGCAGTAGTGGCACCGCCCTACCAAGTAGTCCAGCCGTCTCCCGCCCATCAGAAGCGAGCGAGTAGCAAGGGAATCCAGATGTTTCCGGTCACTAGTCAGATCCTAGGTTGTGACCAAGCAGGCATCTCCACTTAGGGGATACTCTCCCAGTGCTATCACAGCACCTCCGTCCACGGGCTTCAAACCACCAAGGCTATCCCACCCGGAACCTCCTCAACAACTTTACCCGCCATAGGTATCTCACTTGGGGATGCCCAGGTTGCACCCCCGGCACGACTTGCCCCATGGGCTTGTCTCACATCCCACTTGGTCGACATCAACCCTTACCACGCACCCAAGACGCACGCAGCACTCTCTCCCAGTGGTTATAATCAGTTATGCACCGTCTCAATTCCACCACATAGCATATAGCATGTAGTAAGTAGTGGAAGAGTAACAGTAAATTAAGCAGCAGCTAACCTAATAGCGGATAGTAGGGTAAAGTCTTATCAAGGCAGGGAATTCAAATATACTACCATGCAACCAATCCATTCATAATCATAAAGCAATAGCAACAATGTCATTTGCAATGCGTAAATAGGATCTAAGGATTTGGTGGGACGTGGCACCTTCGTAGTCGTCTCCTAGCTCCTGAAAGTACTCGTGGTCGTCTTCCTTAGTCAGATCCTCCTCCGGCTCTGAAATCGAACACGAAATAGTCGCGTCAGCGACTCCTATAGAGTATTTCAGAAAAATCCAATAAAATAAAGAGCCAAATGCACACAAACATAGTCTTAGATTGTAGATCTCATTTTTTCTGAGAATTTTGATATATGGTGCGTAATTTTTGGACATCGAATGAATAAGTTATGAATTTCCGAAGATTATCCTATTTTCTGAAAATGGGAAAACTGGTCGGTTAATCAGGGGCGGCTCGGGATTGGTTCACGTGGCGTGCGGGTCCAGTAGTGCGGCATGTGGCGCCTCATCAGAACACAGA
The DNA here is from genome assembly GCA_038502445.1 of Eremochloa ophiuroides. Lineage (NCBI taxonomy): Eukaryota > Viridiplantae > Streptophyta > Magnoliopsida > Poales > Poaceae > Eremochloa > Eremochloa ophiuroides. The sequence goes on from JAHLJS010000083.1 coordinate 99,402, forward strand.
CCCGATGGTTGCCCACCAGGTGTTCGATGCTGGTTCCCAGAGAGTCGCCGGCGTCGGCGTAGCTCGGCGGAGCTCGGCGGTGGTTCGGCGGTGGTCGGGGGTAGCTCGGCGGGGCTCGGCGTAGTTCGGCGGTGGTCGGGGGTAGCTCGGCGGGGCTCGGCGTAGTTCGGCGGTGGTCGGGGGTAGCTCGGCGGAGCTCGGCGTAGCTCGGCCTAGCTCGGCGTAGCTCAGCGGGGTTCGGCGTACCTCGGCGGGGCTCGGGCGAATCGGAAATTCGGGCGCCGAGGGTGCCGCTCTCCCGAGGTCTACCGGGGAGGCTCGGGCGAATCGGACATTTGGGCGCCGAGGGTGCCGCTCTCCCGAGGTCTACCGGGGAGGCTCGGGCGAATCAGACATTTGGGCGCCGAGGGTGCCGCTCTCCCGAGGTCTACCGGGGAGGCTCGGGCGAATCAGACATTTGGGCGCCGAGGGTGCCGCTCTCCCGAGGTCTACCGGGGAGGCTCGGGCGAATCGGACATTTGGGCGCCGAGGGTGCTGCTCTCCCGAGCTCTCCTGGGGAGGCTCGGGCGAATCGGAGATTTGGGTGCCGAAGGGGGCTGCTCTCCCGAGCTCTCCTGGGGAGGCTTGGGCGAATCGGAGATTTGGTGCGCCGAGGGTGCTGCTCTCCCGAGCTCTCCTGGGGAGGCTCGGGCGAATCGGAGATTTGGGTGCCGAAGGGGGCTGCTCTCCCGAGCTCTCCTGGGGAGGCTCGGGCGAATCGGAGATTTGGTGCGCCGAGGGTGCTGCTCTCCCGAGCTCTCCTGGGGAGGCTCGGGCGAATCGGAGATTTGGTGCTAGCAGGGTTGCAGGGCGTCTGTTCAAGGCGGCGGTGTCTCTCCGGTGCGGCGGATGATGACAGGGCGGCGATGTCCATATTTCGGCAAGACAGGGCTCGGCTTTCCCAAATTGGCGTGCTCAGGCAGTCGTCCGACCAGATGGTGGCGGGTTAGAGTCGTGGTATGGCCTCCTTCTCTCCCTCGGCATACGGTGGTTCTCCGACGAGGTGGAGGCGCACGTAGCCAAGGCGACAGTCGTGATTCAGGGCTCGGCTATCTAGCGGCGGTGCCGAGGCAGACTTGGCGAACCTCGGCGGCCTTTCTCCGCAGCGCGAGGCGACCGGGGTACTCGGAACGGATTTTAGGCGAGGCGGAACGTGTCGGCGGCGATGTTGCCGCGACTGTGAGGTCCCGGCGGGGCTAAGGAGGTCTTCTAGGAGATGTATACGCGTCCGGGGTCTATGGCGATGGTATACCAACTACCAATTTTGGCTACCAAGATTCCCAAGGTGCTCGGTTGTGGCAGCGGCGTGTCGCCGACGACGGCGGAAGGTGGCAACGCGGCTACGACCAAGTATTGGTTCAATCGAATGCGGTCTTGTCAAATTGGTGAGGCCAGAGAAGCATACAACACTCTGGTGGCGAACTTTAGCCATGGCATGACCTTCTTTTGGCGACGGCTCGCGGCGGCGCTCCGGTAAGGTCGCGGCGCACGCGGCCAAGGCGATTCAGGCTTCCTCTAGTGCTTAGATCCGCGTAGCTAGCTCAAGGGGTCGTGGCGGTGCTCCACGACGCTCTAACCTATACGGGTGCTAGTCGGATTGCTCGGAACGGGTGATTCGGCGTCGGAACGCGTCGGTGGTGAGCGCGCTCCGCCGAGAACGCGTCGTGCTGCGTTCTCGGTCTAGCAAGCTTGTAGTCCGGGGGTTTCGGCCGGTCGAATGAGTGCATGGTGCAGGTGATCTTCCCGAGCCGGTAAAGGCTCGTGCCTGCGCGTCCCGAGGGTGGAACGCCATGGCAAAAGCAGGGCAAGGTTCGGACATGGCGTGCGATGGCTCACCGTGGTGTCGGTGAAGCTAGGATGGCGGTGCAGTGGCGAGTCGAAGCCGTGCTGAGCGATCGCAGTGCCGTGCCGCTCCTCGTTCGCAGCTCGGGCTTCTCCTCCGTGTCCGGCTCCGGCGTGCTCCGCGGCGGCGGCGCTCCGGCAGCTTCTCCTCCTCTGCTCCGCCCTTCTCCTACGCTCTCTCTCTCGGTTTGGTGCAGTGTGCCGGTCTGTGCTGCGGTGGCGGCGAGGGGAAATGAGGGTAGGGCTTCGGGGTGAGCTTCTTTTTATAGGCGAGCTTGGCCAGCTCCAATGGCGAACGGTCCTGATCGCGCTCGACCGATCGAAGGGCCGTGGCTCGAGTGGATCTAGGGCTCCGGATGGGCGCGGGTTCGCTTGGCGGCCAAGAAAGGAGGGGACAGGAGGGGGACAGCGGGGTCAGGGCTCTGCCATGTTGTCGGCTGTGGGACCGGGGTCACGCGAATTGCGTGCACTCGTCCCCGTCGCCTCTGCGAGGAAGAAGAACAGTGGGGGGGGCGAGAGCGGCTGACAGGCGGGACCGGGTTGGCAGCGAGCGCGAGCGTGTGTGTGCCGGTCGCGCGCGCGCGCTGCCGAGCCGCAACGTGGGCCGCGCGCGGGTGAGGTGAGGAGGAGAGGGCCGGGCTGGCTTGGGCTGGCTGGCCGAATGGCTGGCCTAACTCTCTTTTTCTTTTTCTATTTTCATTTTAGTGTATATATACATATATTGCCCATTTTAAATATTGAGTAAATTCAAACATAAATTGCAATAAATCCCAAATGTGACGCATAGGCTATTATTCTATGTGAATGGAATTAAAATGCAAACTACACTCCTTTATTTACCAAATTCATAATAAAACCTATATGCTTGCACAAGAAAAATGGGTTTTCACAATAAATAAATGAAAAATTTTAATTGGTTGGGATTTTTAGATTGTGTGGATTTTTAGGGTTGTTACACTACCCTTGTTGAAATGATGAACAGTTGCTCTGTCTTATGTTTCACCTGTACCCATTTTATAATCAAGCTTTCTCTAAAGTTTGGGTTTATCAGCTAAAAATGTCTCATCCTAAAAACTTGGGCTAATGGGTTGCACATGCATAATCTTGTCTAAGTTATTGCCTGATATGATATGGTGACATGGGCTGCGCTATGACTTTGTTCTGAGAGAAACTTGACATCCGGAGTTTTATTTTCGAAAACTTTCAAAAACAAAAGTTCCTCAATTATTATGAAATACCTACCAAGGCCATATGACATGTTTCAATTATGCAAACCTTTTAGTCATATGCTGCTTGTGGAACATTGAGTTAGGTCAAATTGTTGTGACCTAAGTGAGATTATGGTCATGCACCCATGATTGAGATTCACATGCACCCACCAAATAAAGGCAACTCTCACCCCGAGAGTTGCGCACAACATGTACCCATCCATCCACCAAATAATATGCCAACTCTTACCCTGAGAGTTGCGCACTCTTCAACCAAATAAAAATGCCGACTCTTACCCTGAGAAGCCGCGCATTCATTTTTCACCATATAATTACTCCTCGCATTCCATCATGACATCTCTCCAGCCAAAGTTCTTTAAATACTAACAAGAGATATGGGTTATGCTTAAAAAAACATGCCAAGGGGCATGCAATAAACAAACAGAAAAAAAGATACCCGTTCAATAAAAAAGAGAGAAAAAGAAAAAATAATAATATGGATATATGATCTTATAGCCCATATCCCTCAAAAAAGTTTCATTCCATCCAATAAAGGAGAAATTCATGATGTATGGTGTGCCAAAATATTTAGAAATTAGGATTCCACCATCTTCATACTCCACACACTTGCACATCTCAATCAAAGTATATGACTTGTATCTCCTTGTGGTTCGGTTTTTGACTTAGCAATATATGTGATGCAAGTATGCCCACCTTTATACCTGCCTAAAACTCCACTCAAAAGCCTTAGTGGTAGGATATGAAAGGTAACGTTACAATGCCTTTGGTGAGGTATTCATACACTTTGAGCGATCGAGAGAATCATTTGAGGAACTTACATTTCTTTGCAAAAAATTTCAAAACCTCCGGAAAGATGGTTCATCTTGGGATGAATGATAAGCAATGTCTATGAATCTGTTCGGTCTTGCAATCACCCAAGACTTGAGATGGCTAAAAGGCCCCATTTGTTTCAATATAATAGCAGTGTGGATAGCATGCTGATTTATTCAAACTATGGTGAAAAACTTTGTTATAAACTGGTACATTCGAAATATGATCGACATTGTAGCAACTCCTGATCAACAACCATACTTAGCTATTTGCTCGGGACGAGTAAAGGTTAAGCTTGGGGGTCTTGTTGGTGGTCCTTATAAATCATTTTTAACCGCCAATTTATGCCTAAAGGGAGAGAAACTATCATACTTTAATACATAGACATATGCTATTAATAGAGTTCCACTTGTACCCCTAGTGTTTATGTTTTTGAAGGATTTATGGTGAAACAAGTGGAAGTGCACAACACCAATTGGAAAGCGTAAAGGAGAAATGTGAATTCAGAGAATGCGCAACCAAGAATAACAAAGAAGCCCACCTTTATTACAAATCTGGGCCCATTCGTAACCATAGAAGAGGTCTAGGCCCAGAGGAGAACCAACCACGAGAAGGCGGTGGCCAAACGGGCCCACCAGGGGACCGACGGGTCCCGGGGGCGGCCGCCCCCTGGTAGGGCCTCTCGGGCCCAGTTTTCTCTGGCGGTTGTAGGGCGGTTCCCCAAGGACGGTTCCACCTACGATCAACATAGATGGAAAGTGAAAACCGCCCTTTGAGGGTCGGTTTGCATCTTTCCATGTGGGGATGAACCTTTTGCAAAGAACCCCCTCCTCTCAAGCTATAAAAGGAGGTCTCCTCTCTACACCTATTCATGAAGGAATCAATTCATTCACCAACACAAGAGGTCACAATGTAGAGAGGAAGAGCAAGCTCCATTCCATTAGCTTCTAGCTAATTTAGTATAGGGAGTGAGAGAGGGCAAGATCTGGAGAAAGAGCGGAGTCGAAGCAGTTCTGCCTCCGGGTGGACGAAGTGCCGGGCTTGTCGGCTCTCGATCCAACTTGTACCTCTACGATCGTCTTGCTACTTGAAGTAAAAAGTTCGTGTTCAACTTTGGTTTGATTCATTAAGCATGTTACTTTCATAAAGCTACTTGTTTGTGGGATCGTCGTTCGTCCTTTGGACGGATGCTCTAGTAAGAGGACTCCTGATAGAGACGGATGTTCCAGTACGCCGCTAGAGTAGTAGTCGCCTTCGTAGACGTGGTGTCTAGGTCAGAGTCTACCTTCGTATGTTGCGCGCGCCTATGGGCAGAGGGGTAGGTGGTAGGTGGTGACAGCCACGTCCACTCGTATCTGAACTCCCCCACGTTCGGCCGCGGAGTAGCGCTGATATTGGTATCAGCTGGCAGACCAGCTGCGTCAGTGGGCCTGAAGCAGACAAGTAGTGGGGAAGTTACCATCGCTTATATGCGTTTGACCTTAGAAAAACCTCTCTACCCAAGCTATCCCTTCCGTCTCTTCTGAGTAAACTAGTTTAAGAGACTAAGTACAAAGACCGTTCCTCTGGGAAATTACGATACCCTGAATACTTCCGGGTGAAGGCTACAACGGTACTTCCATGCGTTTGCGGACTTTTCTGCTGACACTAAGAAGCGCCAACAGCTGCCCACACTCACGACCCCGCCGCCGCTGCTCGCCCGGCATCTGCGCCTGTGTGTGCGCACCGGCCTGCCCTGCGCCGCCGGCCTCGACCACGCTCCGCCGTCGGCCTCGACGCCCCCGGCCTCTCCCTTGACCCCGCGCGGCCGAGCTGCCCACGGCCTCGACGCCGCCCGGCCCCTCCCTCGACTCCGCGCGACCGAGCTTCCAATGGCTCGACGCCCGGCCCCGGCCCCGGCCCCTCCCTCGACAGTACCCCGCGCGGCCACCGCCTAGCTAGGTGAGGCGCACCACCGGCCGCGCGCGCGCGTGGTGCCGCCCTCATTTCCGATTCTCTGCTCTGTGTGCATTTGTTGCCGGCCGAGAGAACAAACAAAATGTGAAATTTAATGTGAAATTGATATATTGATATGTTAATTTGTGAATTTGATATATGTGACAGAACCGCCGTAATCATAGGGCCCACGTGCACCGTCATCGTCCCTAAGGTCCCACGATCAGTCTACACGAGTTCCCTTTGACCTAGGTGGCTTGCCGGGTTTTCTAGGAAATCCTAACCTCCTGAGGATCTCATTGTAAGCATTGCAGTCTTACAACAATTTACACAAATAATTTGAATTAGAGTACAAGCTGCGGAAGTATTACATAATCATAGATTACAAATATAAATTACATTATCCCAACCAGAGTTCCGTAGTGGAGTAGCATCCTACAACTAGACACCTTGCCCAAGGGTTATACACAGCTTCATCCATGCATGATCCGTCGACTGGCACGGTCTCATGTAAAACTGTACTCTCGGCTCACCTGCAACAGGGGTTAACAAACCCTGAGTACTGGGGTACTCCGCAAGACTTACCCGACTAAAGAAAAAGGAATGAGACTCAGGAATGCAGGATGATGGGAGTCAAGGTAAGGCTTTAGCAAGAGTCAACGTATTTTGCGGAAAAAGCAATACTAACCAATTTTCAATATTTTAAATCAATATTATTTTAATCATAATCCATAGTTTCAAATTCAGTCACATGTATCCTCATACTTTTTAATTTATTATCCATTCTCAAAACACCTAGTTCCGAACCACTTTTCGCTGAATGGTCGAAGGATCAAGTCTCCATAACCGAGGAGCAACGATGATTCGAATCGATTAGTACCCAGCTGGGGATCCCTATCCACACTGCATATGTAGCACTTAACCTTGCATATGCCAACCCCGCCTACCACGGCTTTTCATACCCCGGAACCGGTCCTGCGCCACTCGAGAGCACAGTACTCCTCTCGTCTCCAGGCACGACGGCCACGAGGGTACACGCTACTCTCGCCATCTCTCCACTCCCAGTGCGTGGTTGTCGGTTCCAGCAGTAGAGCCACCGGAGTCAGAGGCTTCCCATAGTATGTGGCTAGTTGCAAAGTCTCGATCCAGCAGGCCTACAACGAACGGTCCCTAAACCTTTTTTCGACGGCGGCAATGCATTGGGACCCTAACCCAAATACCCCCGTCCCTTCGGTTTTCAAATCCCGTTTCCGTCGGTGACAATTGTTGGGACTCTAACCCAATGCCACGATCACCGAGCAAGAAAAAAACCCTTCCTGTCAATGATAGTGTACTGATCAGGTGCACAGCCATCAAACGAGAATAATACCAATTCCCATTTGCATGATTGAATAGTGTATCACAATAGCTCGAAAATAGCATTTATGCAATCTACATTATTTAAGCAGGGCTAAACATTTTTCAATGTTTTCATTTTAAACAGGTTTCAAGGGATAATGCATCAAGGTAGGTAATGCAGCAAGTAGGTGACAATCAACTCCTATCAACCTAATGCATTAATTAAACTCAAGTTAAAAATATTTTGTAAAACATATGAAAGGGGCTGAATGCACCGGGGCTTGCCTGTGTTGTAGGTCTGTCACTTCTGTCAGAAATCGATGAAAACCCTCTTCACTTCTCATGACGAACAATATTTCCGTCGGGCATCAAGCAAGGCTTTCGGAAACCCGTTTACTACACGAAATAAAAAAATGCATGATGTGTATGTCATGATGCAGGAGATGCACTAAATTGTGAATTAATACAAGCAAACTAAATTTACGAAGTTGGGTACAACTTTCCTTCACGGTAAAGTGGTAATAATTTATTTATTGACCACTTTAACAGTCATAGAAGGCCGAGTTAACCTTCCTAATAACACTACTACACCTTTACTTAAACAAGTCACTAACCCTATTATCCTATGTGAGTAATATAATTTATTAATGTTCTAATTAGCAATTTAATTAAGAAACCAAACAACTAATTAAAGTGCCACAGATTCTCTCAAGTTAAGGACCCAGGGACATCTCGCATTCCAAAAGTCACACAAAACCCTAAATGGCTAGGGTTCCTATTTATTTTATTAAGCGATCTACAGAGTATTAATTTGTGATTAAGCAAACTATTTCTATTTGAGCCCAAACTTTACCAACAGCTAGATCTTTCCCTAAAACAACGCCTATACAAGTTTCATGATTTTTGGATTAATAGGGAAATTATAAAAATTCATTAAAGTTTTAATTTCTAATTAAAAGGCATATTTTTAGTATCAACATAAACTGTCCCAATTATACATCTAATATTTTTATAAAATTCCACACCCTACAGACAGCACAAACAATTATTTTCATGATTTTTGGAGCAATGAATAATTCTCTACAAAATAAACAAGATACACTACTATTCATATATACATAAAATGAAAAATCTTTGCACTTGACGCCGACCCGGCTGCTGGGCCGACCCAACTGACCTAGTTCGGCCCAACTCTTGCTCCCTCTCGGTTTCCAGCTACCGGACCGTAAAGCCCAGCAACAACCCGGCCCACCTCTCTCTCCATCTTCCTCCTCCCGCTCGCGCAGGCGCGCCCCCGTGCGTTCGCCCGACGGCACGGGCGCGACGGCTCGCCGCCGATGGCTATCCGGCGACGACCAGGACACCAACAGATCCCCAACCACCCGACACACCTATCTACCCGCTCACCCGGCGGCCAAGGCACTAGAGCGAGCTCTCCACCGGCCATAGCGGCTCGGCGGCGGAGGCACGGTGGCTCAGCCGCGTTCCGGCTTCTCCGAGGACCAAGAAACCTAACCAGTTATACTTAAAGCTTCCCGGAGTTTACCATGCCGCGGTGCGCGCGGCTTAGAGAGGAGACGACTACGGACGTGACCTGTTGATGCGGACCACGACCTCGGCAGCGAACTCCGGTGACGATCACAGTGTTCCGAGGCGACCTGTACACCAACAGCAGAACAGAGAGACCCTAGAGCATCACTACAATGTGGAGAAGCTTGAACAGCCGATTGGATGCGGTGAAGCTCACCCGAGATGACCAATCACGGCCAACCGAGCGTGGTGGCGTGGTTACCGGCCACGGAGATGAAACCGGCCTTCCGGTTGAGTCCGGCTACGACAGGGGACACAAGAGGACTCAGTGGGTGCGCAATGAGGTGCCGAAGCTCTGTGAACAGGCAATTAGACGGCGAGCACTTGAGCGAGGCCAATTTGGCCGAGCACCGCGGCTCACCGGCGGAGGCCAGAGGAAGAATAAAAGAGGAGGGCGGCGACCACGGGGCACTATATAGGACAAGGGTGGACTCTGGACATGGGGAGGACCCCTACGGGCCCGGCCCCGATGGCGACACGCGGCCGGCCGGCCCCGGGCATCGCCGGCGGCCGGCGCGCGCACGCGCAGCAGCCAGTACGCGAACAGAGCAGGGATCCGGTCCCCCCTGCCAACTACTGTAGCACTTCCCCTACCCTATCTCCTATTTTGGTGCAATTCCTTTTTATTTTGTGTAGAAAGTAGAAAAATTTTCAATGTAAAAGTTGTGGAAAATTTTATTCTGAGCAAGTTTTATTCTTGAACCATACCCAAATTTTGAATATTTTTGAAATTATGAAAGAGGGGGTAAATGGTCAATTTGAAATCCATTTACAATTCATTTAAATTCTCAAAATTTTTCTCAACAACTTGAGATTCTTCAAGAATAAAAATTATTCTATTTGACAAGGCCTATAACTTTCAGTAAATAGGTTTTGGCAGATTCTTCATAGTTTTTGAAATAGAAATTCAAATTTAAATTTCAAAACACTGTTTAGGGTTTAATTTGAAATCTTACTGCATAACATCAAAATCCCCAAATATAAATGTTGTTCAAATTGAAAAGCCTTTCAACTTTCACTAAAGTAGTTTGCCCTAATTCTTGATATTTTTGAAAAGGCATTTTAAATTTAATTAAACAAACACTAATTGGGTTTAATTTAAATTTTTACAGGTAAACTTTAAAATCTATAAACATGAAAGTTGTTCCATTTTGAAAGGGCTAAATCTTTTATTAAAAGACCATCATCAGATTCCTACTAGCTTTTGAGTTCTTATTTCAAGTTTAAACTTTAAAACCTACATTAAGATTTTATTTGAAATTATTTTTAATAACTTCCAAATTGCCCAAAATAGAAGTTGCTCAACTTTTAAATGTTTACAACTTTTGTTTAAGGCCTAACACCTAATTCTATTTAGTTTTTGATTCAGAGTTTTGTGTCCGATGTAGGGTTTATAAATGTTTTTCTTTTTATTTCTTATTTGGATTTAAAGACATACGCACAAACAATTATTTAAAACATAAAGTCACTCAAAGATACCTAAATACAATCACATGTTGTCGGGTACCAAAGTTAGGGGTACCCAACTTCGATGTAAAAACGCTCATTCCCAACATGGCCTGGCCCAAGTAAGGCCAGTGGAAGCCCACGAAGGCCGCGTCTACAGAGGCCCACGACATCATTCCACTAATGACAGCCAACCCTCGGGAGAGCGGCACCCTCGGCGCCCAAATCTCCGATTCGCCCGAGCCTCCCCGGGAGAGCTCGGGCGAGCGGCACCCTCGGCGCCCAAATCTCCGATTCGCCCGAGCCTCCCCGGGAAAGCTCGGGAGAGCGGCACCCTCGGCGCCCAAACCTCCGATTCGCCCGAGCGCCCGAGCCTCCCCAGGAGAGCTCGGGAAAGCGGCACCCTCGGCGCCCAAACCTCCGATTCGCCCGAGCCTCCCCGGGAGAGCTCGGGCGAGCAGCACCCTCGGCGCCCAAATCCCCGATTCGCCCGAGCCTCCCCGGGAGAGCTCGGGAGAGCGGCACCCTCGGCGCCCAAATCTCCGATTCGCCCGAGCCTCCCCGGGAGAGCTCGGGAGAGCGGCACCCTCGGCGCCCAAATCCCCGATTCGCCCGAGCGCCCGAGCCTCCCCGGGAGAGCTCGGGAGAGCGACACCCTCGGCGCCCAAATCTCCGATTCGCCCGAGCGCCCGAGCCTCCCCGGGAGAGCTCGGGAGAGCGGCACCCTCGGCGCCCCAAATCTCCGATTCGCCCGAGCTTCCCTATCCCCCTCGAGCGCAATCTCGCAAAGGCATCCAAGGCACAGGTGATGTCAGCGGAGCAATCTTGGACCACAAGAGATCTCTCTGACCACTTTACAAGCACTGTCCCGTCAGGCGAGACTCTCGACGCGACTGTGCTTCGCACGCCCCTGACGGCCATACCACCTGTCAGGATTTCCCTGGCAGTGGATTTGATAGACCCACTACGGCCGTCCTCCACGGTATGGTCTACGGTGCGCCGCCCCGTTTTCCACCGGGATCTATCAACTCCGACTGTGACAGTCCAAGCGCCTGACGACGGGCTACGCAAGAACGGGAAAGGTGCCTACTGCGCTGTCCACTCGAAAGGACGAGCACGCCTTCCATCCGGGCCCGCCTAACCCTCGGGAGGTGCTGTTCAAAGGCCAGAAATATGACCAGGGGAGATATCCCCCGCTCCATCCCATCACGCCTTCAGAGTCTCGAGCCTCGGGAGACAACGCCCTAAGGTGATTCACCCTCTTGTCACATCGTACGGAAGGATAGCCGGTAGGTGTGACCCTATGGCACGTCGTAATCCGACGACTGCTGCCGCCTTGGAACTCACCAAGGTCGTGCGAACCACGACGGCCATATCCTGGAGACCCAGAGAGAAGACCGTAGCTGACGACATGACGTAGTCAGACGACTGTTCCCACCTTGGAACTCACCAAGATCGTGCGAACCAAGACAGTCATACCCCGGAGACGCGGAGAAAAGGCAGTAGCTAGTCAAAAGGGGAACAGCAACTCCTCACTGTAAAATACGTAGCTGCCCTTGCCTCTCCCTTGTGACTATAAAAGGGAGAGCAGAGGCCAGCTTTAGGGACGATGGAGAAGTTCTAAGTTCTCACCCACACAAATGTACCCATAGCAAACGACTTGTAAACACTTAGACACACACAAGAGACCTGGGAGCGCTTCCCTCTCTCGCCTAGCTTGTAACCCACTACTACAAGCACCCCGGTGCAAGGCAACATGACTCTCCTCTCCACTGGACGTAGGGCCTGCTTGGCCTGAACCAGTATAATCTCTGTGTTCCCCCTTGCACACCATCCGTAGCCTCAATCGCAAAACACATATTTACTAGCCGGTGTTAGCCCCGCCAAAACTAGCACCGACACATGTGGAAATAAAATTATCTGAATGATGCACAGTAACCATGATTTTATGCGGGATGAATTACATGCAATTATGATGACATGGCCGGTTTTAGTTATCGTAACACCAGGGGTGTTACAATATATGTATATGTTAATTTGAATTAAAAAATGTGAAATAATGTGAAATTTGATATATATTAAAGGTGGTTCGCCGCCGGCCTCAATCGACAGTCCCGGCCCCGCTCCGCCGCCAGACTCAACCCCTCGCGCCGCCGGCGTCAATCGACTCCCCCGGCCCCGGACTACTCGACCCCGCGCGCGCGCGGCTGCGCCCACGTACGGCCGCCGGCCGCCGCCGCTCTCGCCCCGGCCGCCGCCGCTTGCGCCTGTGCAGCGCACCACCGGCCCCGGGCCGCTGACCTCGACGCGGTCCTGGCCCCGACCTTGCCCTCGACCCCGCATGCCGAGGTGAGGCCCGCCGCCGACCAAGAGAGAAAAAAATTAAAATGTAAAATTGTGATATATATATATATATATATATATATATATATATATATATATATATGTTAAATTGAAACATATATATAAAATATTGTGAAATTGATATATGTATATGTTAAGTTTGAAATTGGTATATGTATATGAAATATTGTGAAATTGATATAAGTGTGATATACATGTTCCCCTCTCAATTTAGTATACGTATATATCTCAATTTCAAATATATGTATATATATATAATGTATATGCATGATTTATATAAATGATGATATGTATAGGTTTTAGGGTTAGGGTTTGTGTATCTTAATTTTTCTTTTCATGTATCTCAATTCTCATATATATATATATATATATATATATATATATATATATATATATATATATATATATATATATATATATATATATATATATATATAATATTTTCTATACTCCCGGAAGTAGTTATTCCCATCTTTAAAAACCCACATTGCATATGTGTTCATATTTGTTTATCACTTTGAGTATGTTTACATACTTATATTATGGTGCTCCAAATCTTCCTATGCGAAATTTTTTTAAGGGAACCTATACTTTTTAATATATATCAATTTCATGTATAAGTGTTTAGGGTTAGGGTTTTAGCCGGGTTTTCTTGTAATTTCTTATATATATGGGTTTAGGGTTAGGATTTATATGTATATCAATATTTCGTATATATATGTATCTCAATTTTAATTTCGTATATATCTCAATTTCATATATAGTCCCGATGGCCGAACCTAATCAAAACATGGAGGATGTCATGATGAATGTGATCGCTGGAGGTCAATACGACGAAGTTGATAACCAGCAGACGGTAGATGACATGACACAATACTTGAACCTTCATGATGAGCAAGAGATTGTCGGCGAGGTATAAATAAATGAAATATATATGTGTATACATGTATATAAACATGTGAAATATATGAAATTATCAGTGATGAGCAATATACTTATTGAACTATTTTTTTCTAAATCCATAGTCCTCTGGATCGACAACGACGACGAAGAGTCGAAATGTACGAGGGCCGGCAAAGCCGTTGGAGGGCCGCTTCGTAATCTCTGATTTCAACAGAGAGACAGGAGAACCACTTGGACCAAATGTCAAGAAGTTTGTTTATCATTGTGGGTATCTTGTAAGGGACTGGCTCCCCATCAGTGCTCGAGAGTGGAAACAGAAGAAAGACGCTCCTCATATCAGTTATGTCTTCGATCTTGACAAGAATTTGATTTGGAATGATATCATGGCACATTTTACACTTGAAGGAGCCGATGATGCTTTGAAAGAGCTAATGAGGAGTTGGACTATGAAGAAGATGGCAACACAATTCCAGACTTGGAAAAAAAGTTATATAATGATTATGTGAAGAAGAACTTGACGCCGGATTTCAACGCTCCGGGCCCAGTTTTAAAGTTGAGGCCATATTGGGATGAGTACGTACAGTTCAAGACCTCAGAAGAAGGTGAACAACGGGTGTGGAGAAACCAACAGAATGCCCGGCAGAAGACATACCACCATCGCATGGGATCCGGTGGCTACAACAGTGCCGTCCCCAAGTGGGAGAAGATGGAAGCAGATGTAGTTGCCAAGGGGCTTGTGCCGGCTTCACTCCATTGGCCCGACCGTGCCAAGAATTGGTTTTTCGCGCATGGTGGCAGGCTGGACCTAGAGACTGGGCAGGTAGTGTATGGCGAACAAATCCAAAGGGCAGCAGAAATGTTACTTTTTGCGGTAGATGCTTCCGCTAGCGGTGCGTTCAAGCCCGACAGAGATAAAGATGAATTAACGTATGCCCTAGAAAGTGCTGAGCACGGTGGGCGAACAAGAGGCAAAGGTGCTATCCCATGGTTGCATGGTTTTCCTGAGGATAGAGGAACGTATAGAAGCCGCTAGAGAAAGAAGGACGAGGAGAACGAGAGGCTCCGCTGTCTGGAGGAGTTTGTGTTACAGTCGCAAGAACGGGAAAAGAAAATGTAAGAAGAAATACAGGAGATCAAACGACAATTGAGCACCCAGGGACAGTCTACATCAGCGATGGGACCTGGGGTCAACATTAGCCCCCCTGATCAGATGAAAAGCTGTTGTGCTTCCATGGACATGACAGCGCAAGGAGATGCAGGGCTTCGCTTTTCCGTGGATGATGTCACACAACATATGACAGCATGTGAGTTGCACATTCCAAAGGACAATGCCACAGTCCTAGTGGCTACAACTGTTGTTTCCCCTATCGCCACTGAGCAGGTAATCCATGGGCAACCAATCCAACCTGGATATGCTAAGGTGTCGGTGGATAAGGTACTCTCTGGATTCAGCGATGTGCCTCTTGACATTCCCGGAGGTGATGGGAAGAAGACTTTAGGAGAAGTAGAGCATGCATTCATTCAATGGCGCAAGCGCTACATCGTCATTCCTGGGGCGTCGCCTTCTCGGCTCCCTCCTCGGAGGTACATACATGAGAAATAATTAAGTAATAATTAATCATGTCAGATTCTCACATTCGTTTATTTGCTATACTGATCACCCAGGTTGAAGGGGCAGCTAAGTCCAATTGTTCATTCGGCAGACCACCACAGTGCTCCAAGGAGGTCTCCAACGCCTCAGCCCCCTCCGCCAAGGTCTCCGACGACTCAGGCACCTCCGCCACCCCCAGCGAGGTCTCCGATGCCTCAGGCACCCCCACCACCCCCACCGAGGTCTCCGACGCCTCAGGCATCTCCGCCACCCCCAAGGAGGTCTTCGACTCCTCCGCCCCCTCCGCCACAACCGGCTCCGCCCCCTCCAATGTCCAAAAAAATATCCACTAAGAGGGTGCGAACGAAGTCCTCGTCCCCGCCGAAGAAGAAGAAGGCAAAAACTATCCCTCAAAAATTGCCTTCTGCCATGACTGAAGAGCAAAAAAGTGCGGAGGTAAGAAAAGAGGTTGTTGATTACTTTGAGAAAATGAAACAACAAAGATTAGCATTGAAGGCAAACCCGCCCAAGCCGTACTTTTACATGCATCCAAATGCACTGAGGCAAAAGGTGGATGAAAAAGCTAGAATGTTGCGTGAAGGTCGTAAGCCCTCGCCGCCATCAGACTATGACCGAACCCTCATCAAAACTATTGAGAATTCAGAACTTTCTTGTTAGACCTGAGTGTCCCAGGATTTGGCCAACTGCCCATACATTGCTGTCACAAATAAGGATCAGCTTTATCGTAATTTGATCCAAGGGCCAAGATATGGTTGGCACTGCACGTTCATCATTGCCTATGGTTTGCCATTGGAAGATTTTCTCTTTCAGTCCGGAGATGGCCGGTTCTACGTCAACCTTACTTTTGGAGTACCTCTATTCGATACTGTGGTTGACGATTTTACTACTACGGTAAGTGTGGCATCATCATCCTATTTAATTATCTGAAGGATCATGTTGTGAAGTGCCATCCAAATTGATATGAGTTTGACATTGTGTCGACTGAAATTGATTTATGGTGTTTAGTTTGAGGAGTGAGGTGCTTCCTCACCTTCTCACACACACCTTACATTTTTTTTTGGTTTATGGAGTGGAATATGGGATGCTCCATTCACCACCTCATCCCTCACAAACCCATGAGTAGCTTGAGAATTAGGAATGGGTTCATCCCACCAAAATTCATGGGATAACCTCATGATAGATCATTCTATTCTGGATGAAGTTATTATTCCTCAAACCATGAGTGTTTGGTGGTTGCATGCATGAGCATGTTTACTTATGTTATGAATGCTATACCTTTGTGATCAAGGTTGGTAGAAGAAGGCGAGGTGGTTAAGAAGGTGGAAACATCAAACATGTTTTCTAGTCTCATGACGTATATATAGGTTAAATTAGGCCTTGTTTTTGTATGTCTATGTATCCACTGCATCCATGTGTGTTTGGGGTGGGTTGGTTGAACAATCAATGTGTGGTAGGGTGAATTGGTATGAATTAAGGTGGACACATGAGCGTCCAAACAAGCTCTTAAATTGATGTGGTAGCCAACGGTGGGATCGGGACTAGTCAAGAAGAGCGATCAAACCATGTTGTATCCAGTGTCATAAAAAATGTCAGTTCAGCACCGACTGTGCCGGCTTGAATCCAGTGGATCTGTTACTCTGTGTATGTGCTGTGTAGTACCCACCTACTTAGCTTGGGGTATTGGTAGGCCTGCTTATGTGTGCACTTTTGCCGTTTTGTCTCTGGGCTTGTTTCTGCAGTGTCCATATGTGTTTTTGAGGTTCTGATGAAGAGCTAGATTCCTAGGATTAATACTTCCATTCCATTCAATTCCATGTAGGGATGCAATCATGGCCAACCGGAAGACAGGGGAGTTTGGTCACGGCCTTCCAATTAATTCACCTTGCCTAAGTCTTGTTCAATCCTTCATTAATACTTTCTCTGTATTGACTGCCATGTTCCTTGGACAGTTGAGCTCTTTTACCTGCGAAATAGTTAAACATCAAATGAAATTCTTGAGAAAATAGACCAAATTGCTGTTTGTTGGTGGAGAGCGTTTTCTTGTGTATTCACATCTAGCAAAATCACCTCTAACCTTTTTAATGTTGCAGGTACTGCTTCCTGAAGGGTCAAAAAATCCACAGGTTATTGTTCCTTTTCTGATGGAGGTAATCCCACCTTTCTTTCCCAACATTGACTGAACAACAATATATATCTCAACTCGACTATAGTTGTGAAAAAGGAACATATCCATTCTGGTACTTAGGCATCCCGATGCACCACCATGAAAGAGGAACATATCCATTCAGATTCAGGTACTTAGGCATTCCGGTACATATCCACTGCGAAAGATTTAAACATAAACTAAGTGCTTGTAAGGGAAAACATATGTTCTAGTGGGGGGGGGGGGGGGGCGACTTAATTATTTTATTAAATTCAGTCCTTAGTAGTCTACCTCGGTGTTTATAATGTCCTTCTTTGAAATCCCAAGAGGTGTTCTAAAGAGACTTGATTTCTATCGATCAAGGCTCTTTTGGCAAGGTAATAATAAGAAGCAAAAATAGGGCCTTGCCAAGTGAGACATTCTGTGTTGACCCAAAGATCATGGTAGTCTCGGCATAACAGATCTCTTGATTAAAAATAAATGTCTTCTCGGTAAATGGTTATTTAAACTACTCAATGAAGAAGGAATCTGGCAGATCTTACTTTGAAATAAATAAATATTTGAGTTCAAAATGTTTATCACAGGTATAAATCAAACCTAGTGATTCTTATTTTTGGAAAGGTCTTTTAAAGATTAGCAGGAAAGACTTTCTGTGTTGTGGGACCTTTAAAGTAGGAGATGGTTCACATACTAAATTCTGAGAGGACACCTGTGTGAGTTCTAAGTTTTTTTTAAAGGACAATTTAGCCTATATAACATAGTCAATTATCCAAATGTCATGTGGCACATGTCATCATTAACCAAGTGTCACTGAATGTGTCTTTTCAAAGAGCTTAATTAGGGAACAAATTGGCTGCTTGGCATAATCTAGTAGCTAAAATTGCTAATATCCGCTTTCCAATATGCAGGACTTTTTCCCCCTAGGATTTACATAGGCATCGTATTTAGGATCTATGTAACATTATCTTATGAACCAGGATTTTCCCTTCATGAATAAAATAATTTGAAAGTTCAAACTTCCCTTGAAGATAGAGATTTTCCTTTGGTCTCTTCAAAGATGGGTGATTCTAACAAAGAATAATTTAGCTAGAAGAAATTGTGTGGGACTCAAAAGTGTTGTTTGTATGATCTCAATGAAACAATTAAACTTATCTTCTTTGATTGCAATCATGCTAAGACTATCTGGCGTATAATTCAATGGGTCAACGCCTCCTAGGTCCATACATCATATGCTTAGGAATTGGTTAACCGACATTAGGAAATAATAAATGAAAACTAATATTTATGGGTGTCGTCGTTCTTTTTTGGGCAATTTGGTGTACAAGGAATGTTTTGGATTTTCAGAAATAACGAATTACTTTTTTTATGCAGACTATCTTGAGGGGAACATATTGGTAGTGGTTTTGGGCATTATTGCAGCGTGATGATGCAATGGCCCAACCGGCGGGTCAAGCACTCGAGGTTGTTGTTTTGGACATTTTTGCTTAGAACAGATGGCGCAGTAATAATATACTTAGACTTTGCTTATAACTGCTTTAATTTACTTTTGTACACATTCCCTTTTCAGCTAATTAGCTGGAAATATGGTAAGAACTTGGCTGTGTACGGTCGCAAAGGCCGAAAACTTTTTAATTTGTTAAAAAAAAATCTGCTGCGCTTTTATTTCTTTGGAAGATTTATGTGATTATTATGATATTTGCCACAGATGCAGACGAGTAATTCATATGTTGCTGGAAGGGCCAAGGTGGTGCTAAAGAAGAAAAAATTAGTTGCAGAGCACAATGCTCCGTTCCAGGTACGTCTTGATATCTGACGCCTTCTTTTTAAATACAGCGCCTTTTATTTGCTCTGATCCGTGGAAACATTCTGTCAACTTTAGGTGTACTACGAATCCAATCTGATCTTCATGCTGACCAACCCGTTAACTCTTTGGCCTGTGGTGCTTTTGTTTATTGCTGCCTGCATCACTTATCTTCACTTTACATGATCTTTCCATCAGAAAATCACCATAGGCCTGTTAACATATCTACCCTGCTTGACGCATTTTGCACTCTTAAAGACCGTTGCCGATGCGCGTGGTGGAATGGTGGCCGTGGGTATTTAACAAACAAGCAAGGAGAAATGCTATTTAACAAACCAGGCAGCAATGATACTGGTAACTTACTTTAAATTATATTAATGCTTCATGGTAATAAATTTGAGGAGTGCACAAATATCAAACATAGTTTAAGCTAAGACAAGTTTGTACGCCGTCTCACGGTCAGGCACGAGGTGCCGACTGCAACGACGACACACGGGCCGTCGTCCAGCGCTAGCCACCGCAGCCAAGCCACCACTCATCCGGCAGCTCAAGTTCAAAGCTGTTTTTTGGTTCAAAAAAAAAAAAAGTTTACGGCTGGGTAGATTAATACAAACAAATCCTTAACTTAGACTGATAACCTTAAATCAATAGTATAATGCCCGTGCTAACGCTACGGCTTTATATTGGTGACGCATATGAAAACAATCATTTTTTTTTCATAATTTAACTCTTACACAATTGTATTTGAGCATGTATATAATTCAAGAACACTTTTGCATAAAAAGACATAGTAAAGTTATTTCTTGTATACAATTCGGGAACACTTTTGCATAAAAAGACATAGTAAATTTTGAATTAGAGTGCAAAAATAACAGGTGGAGTGAAAAAATAAATTTCAAGAAATTTCACCTTACTCACTCTCCTCCTCTTCGTCCTTTCTGTTGACTCTTTAAGAAACTTGGCAACTTCCTCCTCCTCTGGGCAAATCTGGGAAGTGAAATCCTCTAACCTTTTGGGTCCTCTTGCTGCAGCTTCTCCTTTGGGTCATCACGTTTCACAGCTGAAACAACAACTATATGATAACGAAATTAACATAAAAAAGTTTGAAATACCACAAATAATCAGGAAATGCAGTCCTCCCGCAGCATAATTAATCAGGAAATGCAGTCCACAAACAATCGGTTGATGGTGGAAATGAAATCCTCTCACCTTTCGGTTCGTCTTGCTGCACCTTGTCCTCCTTTGATGCCCCTGCGGCTTTGCGAGTCGCCGTCCTCTGGCTCATCCGGGCGTCTAGTGTTGGAACGACCTCACCCGTGTAAGAAAATATGTTTGAGCACTGATGAGTCCTGCTGATAGGATCTCTGTTCTTTGTCACTTACATTGAGATCTCGATGCAAAATAAAATTTGAATGCAAGTAGTCAATAGCTAATGCCAATGGCACAAACCATTTCAATAGTTTCTGTAGGTCCCTAAGAAACAATTAGTGCATATTTCCAAATTGTTTTCTTGATGCGTGAAGAAAGGAACTGAAAAATTATAGCAACCTCCTCTAGGAAATATGTCCCATTTGTTTTTTTCATCAATTCAGCCCCGCCAAAGAGGAGCACATGGCACTTGCGGCATCGCTCCGTCTGCCTTGCAAAGAAGTATTTTCTTCAACACATACCTGCCGTAGCAATGCAAAACAGACGTTGGCTAGGCAAATTCATGGGGAAGTAGACTCAATAACTAAACTGAACCAACGCATCATACTTCTTTTTCACTGTATTGTAGTTGACGAGGATGGCAGTACCAAAGGCGCCACAACCAATCTGCACCGCTCTGTAATTACAACGTCCTACACAAGCCAGATTCATCTTCTCAAAAGGAACAGGAGCAGAGTAAAATAAGTAAACAACCAAAGCAACTGATACCTCATGTTTACCACGTATGGGATCAGATTGATTCTACCGAGTAAAATGAACAATAGAAGTAGTTCATTATAGATGGATCAGTGTCCCCAACAATTAAGATAGATATAATCCTGCCAACATATGTACTGGACTTGAAGTTTTCACCTCAGCCATGAGGACCATAATAGAGGCTGATTAAGTTGCTACCCTGAACTCTTTTTTTTCTCTTAAGCAGGCAAACGCTACTTACAAAATCCTAAAAGGCAGGCATCAATTTAAAAGCTAAAGATCTACACGAAAGGAGGGCCACATCAAATGGTGCTTAAAGGTAGACATAAAAAGAATTAGCAGGAGCAGCTTCATAAGTGTTATACAGTTCACTTCCAAGCACCTTATAGAATATAAGAATCCAATACCTGTAAAAATAGTAAAAATTCGCCAAAATTCACCACAACGATTAACGGAGCCACCGTGTCGTAATCGGTCCGCTGCCAATCAAACTACTTTGCACCTTTGGCTCCGGACACCATCTGGCTCGTCAGGCAACAATGCACCTTCGATTAAGGAGAAGCGACTTACTCATCCGGCCACCAGTACACACAATTGATGGACAAGGATGGTAGGAGGAAGCAAGGGGTTATGGGGAACCCTAACCTGAGGACCACTAGTACAGGATCGGGTTGTACTCTCAGTTGGGAAGGGGCTTTGCTCCCGGTTTCTCAGCCGGGAGTACGTTCCCGGGAGTAAAGCCCCCCCCCCCCCCCTACTCCCGATTCAGGAACCGGGAGTAAAGGGGGAGGGCCGTTACTCCCGGTTTTTATCACGGACCGGGACTAAAAGTCCCTTCACCTAGTCGCGCTGGCAGGAACCTTTAGTCCCACGAACCGGGAGTAAAGGTATTTTTTCTTTTTTTGGCTCATTTCAGCTTTTTAATTCATATTTGGAGTTTAGGGTTTAATATAGGTATTTAAATACGCATTCTACGCTAATGTTATATGCATACACATATCAAATGAAAGCATGCATATGTAAATAATTAACCCAACTATATAGTTAGGAAACTATATATATCACATGTATGATTGAATATACACATAATGTACATAAAATATACACACGTTTGTTTGTCCGTCCTTAACCTAGAATTACAAGTCGAGACAATTATTTTTCGCCAAAGTAGTGCTGTCCATTGGGATTTAAAACTTGATCATTAATAAAGCCTGCTATTGTCTCTTGGATGGCTTTGACGTTGTGCTGATTTAGGGTCTTCTGCCTCAACCAATCAGTCTTCAATTTGAGTTGAATTGAAAAAAAAAACATGTATTAGTATGCATATATATATATATATATATATATATATATATATATATATATATATATATATATATATATATATATATATGATAATCATGTATACCACTAAATATATTTTGCAACTTACTTTGATCCTCTCAACAGGAGTTCTGTTAGAGTGCACCTTGAGGAATTCGCACACATAGTATCCATATAGGTTGTTCTCCGGCTCCTGCTGCAGACACCACTATATATACGAGAAAAGAATTCCCTCGTCAAAAAGTGATTCAATTCGTGCAGCTTCGAATGCATGAAAGGATCCTGACACCCACAGAGAGAAACTTGACCTATATGATAATTCGACAAGACATTTTTAGTCACTATTCTCATTCAAGGCAGCAAGCAAACGGGATTGCATGCACGCGCGCGGGAAGGCCGGCGGGGGCGGGGGGCGCGATTCCAACCCAAATTTGGCAAGTTTTCTAAAATTACCAAGTTGAATGTCAAACTGTTAAGATATTAACAATTTTTCTTATAATGTTAAGTTGGTTTGGCAAACTCTTAAGATGCTCTAAATTATTTTTGCACCAAGTAACATGCACTGGGATGATTCATGTTAGGTGTAGCGCAGAGAAAGATGTAAAAATATGTTAACACTCAATATTTTCAATTTACATGCCTTGGGGGGAATCTAATAATAGGCATATCTATTGAGTTGTTGTACTTGGGAAGTATAGTACATTATAAAGCTTTCAATGGATGCATGCTCCTCATATGTACAGTTTATACCTATGCAACCTTCAATATACTCCATGATATTGTTGTTTTGTCCCTAGCTTTGCTAGTAAGTGCTATACTCAGTCCTGTTCCTTGTGCCTCTTTTTTTTCCTTTTTTTTTTGCTTTAAATATAAGGAAAGGTAACCTCGCTTGTTTTCTTTTTTATTTATAAAGAAATCCTCATGCCTGAAATCCCTTTTCGCTAGGTCGACCTATCATTACTCACATGAGACATATAACTAAGAAATAACGTCCCATTAGGCGACCACATTGCAGTATGTACATTTTCTTTTTTAATAAATAAAGACCATTTATGTACACAAGGTGATAGTACAGTTAGTTCCTGTACAATGAGCAGCATTTAC
Source organism: Eremochloa ophiuroides (assembly GCA_038502445.1). Classification (NCBI taxonomy): domain Eukaryota; kingdom Viridiplantae; phylum Streptophyta; class Magnoliopsida; order Poales; family Poaceae; genus Eremochloa; species Eremochloa ophiuroides. The sequence goes on from JAHLJS010000083.1 coordinate 122,786, forward strand.
AACACAATTGCATGCCATGGTGCTGATCCATATCAACTGCACGGCTGCATCGCAATCATAAACCAAGCACCATCAAATGGCTCCATAGAGTTGGCTTCAAATTGCTGCTGCTGAAGACAAGTACAGCATACCTTCTTTCTGTAGGTTAACCAGCTTTGTTGTCTAACCTATGCAGCCTAGCACACTGTCAAACCGAAGATTTTGACAGTCAACTTAGTCCATGCTCCCAAATAATCAAACGTAGCATAGCTGTGCTTCAGTGATGTGCATTATGAGCAAGAGCTACATTACATACCTCATGATTGGAAGACAGCAACGGTTGCTATATATCCATTTTTCATTACCTATTATAATCAATAAAATAACACGATGTCACATCTGATATACACAGGGGTAATAGATTTGGAGTGGGATCGAATAAAACCCACCTCGAAAGCAATATTCTGATATCCATATACAAAAGTTGATCCAAATGGATTGTTCATGGAGCCTTGTGTCTGGATTGCAGCTCGGCCACAATCACCGAGGATCTCCTAGTACAGTAAAAACAACGGTTGTTAAAAGGACAGAAAAAAAATAACATAAAAGCATGCAGTAAGATAACATATTGGAAGGCTTCGCCATTTATAATACAGCTTAGGCTAATATCTACTTAAAAGGTAAGTGCTCTAGAACAAGCAAAGGCAAAGCTGAATTCTTAGTGCAAGAAATTAATGTGACTATGCTAACAACCTAACTATGCAGATGAAAACTTAGTAGATCATTTTTGCCTTGAATAAGTTTACCATTCAACTGTTTAAAAGGATGAAAAGGACTTGTGGAAGTAATCCATGAAGCCAACAAAAAAAGATGCAAAACAGGGTGTGCAAAAATTGTTACAAATGACATTTCAAAGCAAGATGATAAGAGCTACATGGCAAAAATCAAACAGCACTCCAAATACAAATAAGCGTCAGTGACAGGGAGGAGGGCGGCGGAATCGGAGCCGGCGGCAGGCATGGAGGACCTGAGCGTGGAGGAGCTCGCCTCCAACCTCTCCACCTACAAGGAGCAGCTCCGCGAGGTCTCTTCTCCCCCTTCCCCTCCCCTCCGCACCTCTCTTCGATCTGACCGCGCCCCCTTTCTGTTTTGGCTGCGATTCTTCTAGTTCGGTCCGTTCTAGCGAGTGTCGTCGTTTGCGGCTCAGGATTCGCGCGCGTTTGTAACTTATAACCGGATTTCTGGACTATGGATGTTAGGCTCTGATTCTAGTCTAGGGTTTTGATTTTTTTTATTAATTTAACTTTCATTCCTTGTCGAATTCGTTTGTGCGTAATCAGATTATAGTGTGCAGGTTTCCTCGGTTATTTGCATCTCGCAGTATTGGATTCACAGGAATAGGGTCACGCTTAGCTAGTTAACCTTACCTTTTGAAATAGCAACATAATAACCATTTACCTTATATAAGATGCAGCAATTTAGTTAATTATTCAATAATATCCATGCCTTTCGAATTAAGACTCTGCCTGCTCCTGCTTTCTGCTACTAGTATCGAAAAGTGGCGGCATGTTTATGGCTATTTACATGCATTTCATATGTTAATTAGGTTATTTGTTTGATGGAAACTACCATTTTGATAGAGACTTGACGCTGTGCATTTTAGGCATAAGCCTCTGGTTTTCTGTTCGATATTTGTAGCATTTGACCTCACTTTTGTTCAAACCCTCTGTCTTATCTCATTCTTCTTTTTGACTAGTGATTTCATTTCGAGAAATTATATTCTTCAAGCAGACAAGGAGCACTGTTGGCACCACACTTGGTTTGTTGGCCCATTGATAATTAAGTTTGCATTAGTCAAGATCCTTGTTATCCCTATTTCTCACTGAAGCTTCATACTAGTTCCTTGCCTTTATTTTTCCTTACCAAATCTATTTTACTGTGAACATTTCTTGTTCTGTCCATGTGATTTAGATGGTAATAAAATTCATATACTTACTGATGTGATGTGATGTCCCTTATGTTCATGTGTTCCAGGTTAAGAAGCTTATCAAGGAGAAAAAGGATGACCCTGGAATTTCTGAATATATTGATATGGAGAAAGAGCTTCAAGAGGTGAGTTCATTTTGTATTTTATCCTGGAATGTGATCCCTAATGCTCATGTAGCTGCACATCAGATATATCGAATTAATGATCTCCACAAATGGAGGCTTGTTTTTTCTCTGATTTTTGGGGCCTGTTGCTATCGATTCCTCTCTTTTCTTTGGTACAAGGAGCCATGCCCAGCAAGGTAGCATGAAAGGCCCGCTTGCAACAGAAGATTTGTTTTGGGGGAATTTAGATTTTTTATAACCTTGAAAGGTGAGAAGGTTGATTATGACAATGGTAGGGACTGTCTGAGCAACCATATTAATAGTAATGAACAATATGTAAAAATTCAGTGGCTTCAAAGTTGTCCATTACCCTTTATCTTGATTGATTGCAGGTTTGTACTACTACTGATTTGGGTGTCGCTGCTGCTGTTCTAAGTTGGATCTCGAAATGCGAGCGCATATTTAATAATACTGGGTGGTTGCTTGTGTTTATGATGCTTAATATCATTTTTTGTGGCCGCTGCAGGTCATAACGTTAACTTAAGAGATTTTGGCAACTGCTAAGCAAGCTGAGAGTACCCAGAAAGTTGCAGCTCTATCGCCACCAAATTATTCAGCTGGAGTGCAGTCTGAGGTAGCTTTGTTATTCGTTACTCGTTAGATGCCTTCCTTCCTTTTGCTGAAATTTTGAATAAGAAAGGAATACGTGCCGATTGCTCCATAGATAAAGGGACTGTCCCATTGAGGTAGAATTTGTTTTGTTTATGTTGAAATATAATGGTTTGTCTTCCTACACTACTCTGACAGTCATGTGGCAGGGATTGGATGACCTTTCACATAAGTCTGCTGTTGGTACTAGAGTTCAAGCTGTGTGGAGTGAAGATGGGGAGTGGTGAGCTTCTCTTTGATATACCTAGCATTGTTTGTGCCTAGATGTTCTTTTCTTTAATATTTTTCACATCATTCCATTACAACATGTTTGATTAGCTGAATTGCCAGGTACAATGCAACAGTTGAAGCTTTGACACCAAATGGATATTATGTAGCCTACGATGGCTGGGGAAACAGGGAAGAGGTATGCTCCTTTTTTTTTCTGAAAGTAATTTATTTTTTATTTGAAAAATAGAGTTTGTATATTCATATATGAGTCTGGAGCAGTCAGCTACTTTAGTTGCACAATACAGAATTGTTTCTCATTATTATTATTTATTTATTCATCAAAACACACTGCTAATGGGTTGAGTTCTCATGAAAATGTGCCATCCTAGCTAACTTATATTGTTTAAGTTTGTCTTCTAAGATTGCTATATAGTTATTAGTAAATACTGTAGTAATTATATATAGTTCTGAACTTCTATAATATGTTATTCTAAGCTATTAATTTCACTGCCTTATATAGGTGGACCCAGATAATGTGAGGCTGCTTGAGGAAGAAGCAGCCGATGCTTTGAGACAAGCTGAAAAGGAAGCTGAAGCTACAAAAATGGCAATAAAGAGGAAAATTGAACAAGCAGCAACGTCTGATTTTCAGGCGCGTAGCTTGCCAGCCAAACTTCGTATCGAACCAAGTGATCCTGAGGATGTTGTAAGTGAAAAAAATTGCCCTTTCTTTTTGGTAATGTGCCTTGCAAGTTGCAACTAACCTAATCCCCGTGGTATCGTGTGTTCTTACTGACCCTTTTGTGTTTGCAGAAAGCTGCAAAGCGCAAGAAAATACATGCCTTCAAATCAAAAGCCCGCTTTGAGCAACTTGAGTTTGCCCAAAACAAGCGGCAGAATGCATGGCAACAGTTTCAAACCAAAGGGGAAGCCAAAAAGGTAGCTTCTTGGCCCCCAAACCATTTTTTTTTTGAAAAGAACAAAAAAATGGCTAGGCACTCTTTCATTAAGTTAGAAATCTAAATCTCAAGGTACCTGCCTATCTCAGCTTCAATGCTATGATGAATACCAAAATGGAACATTTGCATCCCAATTAGTTGAAAAACTGGTTGTCTGAATTTTCGATGGTTTGTTTGCAGGTGGGGTTCTTCTCTGGTCGCAAGAAGGAGAGCATCTTCAAGTCACCGGATGACCACAGAGGCAAGGTGGGTGTTACTGGGAGTGGCAAAGGCCTAACTGACTTCCAGAGAAGGGAGAAGCATCTGCACCTTAAAGGTGCCTCCGGGGATGCAGCGGATGACGAGGAATAAACCGAACCGGCATGTCACTTTGTTAGCTTCTGAGCAAACAGACATTTTCATGCCTGTTGTTTAGTGCCGACCTGGCCTCCAGGGGAGCATGTTGTACTCTTGACTTGTGGAAACTAGTAGAAATATCAATGTTGTGCCATTCTTATATATAGAAATGCTGTTGCCTTCAGGCGCCCCTCTGCTCATTGTTGAATGTCGCTGTAGTTTTAAAGCTGCCTTCCGGTGCCATTTTGAAAGCACTTGGTTTCTAACTACTGTAATTATTAGTTTTTGACTATAGAAGGACAAGTGGGCAACCCTCGAGATAAAGGCGTTAGGCTGTAGTGTTATTCATTCCTGGAGCTCTGCTTCTCAATTGTTCGTTGAGCTGATCTGGGCGCCATTGCCCATTCTTAAGTGTTTCTATGAACAATCTAATATCTAAGAATGTAACCTGGTGTTCATCACGGTTGGAATCATCATACATGTCCAAGGGCGATTGGCATGGTTGGTACGTAGATTTTGAAAGCTTTATGTATGTAGCATGTTCAGTTTCGAGATGGAATCAGAGCGACAACTTGTTCGCCTGATCCTTGTGTCAAAGCAAGTTTTTCTAGTATCTGTGCAATTCCACTTGATGCGTGTCCGGCTGATGCTGTTTGGCATGCAACACTTGTGCGTCGATATCACTGGAGTACTGGACCCATCAGCAGATACTGTGCCAACCTGTGTAGGTCTATATATGATTGCTACCACAACAACTGCCTTCATTTTAGAGCTTGATGGAATTTATGAGAGCCCTGTATGATTCATGTCAGTAGTATCTGTTTCAACTGTTTAGTTTCATCCGTTGCAAATTATAAGATATTTGGATTTTCTAAATACACTTTTGCGCTGCGATCTCCATGCTCCGCCGTTGCCGCGCCACCACTTGTACGACGCGCACGCCACGGCCTCTGTGCCATTCCATGGCGTGGCGAGAACGTACGCAACACGTGCTAGTGACCACTAGAACTAGAAAGGAGGAGAGCGCGCGCTCGGCTTGCCTAGATAGAAACAGCCAAAGCTAAAGAATAGGAGAGCATCTCCAAATAGTTCCCCAGTCTAAGATTTTGAGGAAATTAGAAAAAGAATAATCTCCAAATAGTTTCCCAACTCCTTTTTTTTAGATAATAAGGCAACACTAGAAAACTCTTGGATATGGTTCTATTTTTTTTCTTCCAGTACTTTTGGGGGAGTTGGGAAACAAGAAGATTTTAGGAAGGAAATATACATTACCGAACTCGCGTGTTAACAGGAGCATATCACATATATGACCAATATTTTACATGATATCACAAATGTATCACATTATTATCACGTGGTCCATCACAATCACAAATTCACTAAGTGCATCACAGTTATAGGATTTAGGAAACAACAAGTCCATCACAACCACAAATTCATTACCAAGTTTTAGGATTTAGGAAATATTATCTTGGATGTTATTTTCCCGGAGTTTTTGAACTTCATCTTTGATCATCGGATCTATTTTATAGTGTGAGCGCCACGGCATATTTTTTGGTCCAAATGTCGCGGAATAATCATGGTTATGTTTCAACTTCAACCGAGAAATAACCCAACCATGACCACCAATGCGATGATGCAGCCTAACGATGGCTCCGCAACCAGTTCTGGGTGAATTGGGGTTAGAGTAATAGTTGTAACCCTGGCATAACAAATAGAAAGAATCACTCAGCTCCACTTCTATGACAATTTTGAGAAACTCGGAATAAGAGAAAGAAAGGATGCAATTTTATAAAGTACCTCACGTGAACATACAAAATCCACCCTCATTGCGCGCTTGTTTTCTGATCTCTCACCCCTTTTCATGCCAAATCCAATTTCCCATGAATACAGGTTGTAGAAATCTTTTGCTTCCTTAGGAGTTGAACTTCATGCCAACAACAGGCAAGAAAATGGGCTCATTAGGGCGACTGGAGGATGTACGGATAGCTTTGGTAATGGCACTTTCATCCTTGGGTGAAATCCTTGCCTCTGGACAATATTTGCCTCTCTTCCTTCAGTGAAAAGATGTCTGCAACAGGGGGATGCAGAATTGTGAAAAAAAAAAAACAAAATAAAAGGGACCTGTGTTATCACGTTATAATAAAACCTAAAACTTAGTAACGAATGCAGCTTGGACACAACCAAATTAAAAACCAATATGCAAAAGATGCTGGCTAAATATAATATATATATAATATAGATATCCTTACGCGCCAATAAAATGGAGGCCAGAGAGGGCCTTTGCGACTGTTGCGTTGACATCAGCATGATGTGAGCATTTTTTTTTTGCTGCCTAGAATTTTTCACCGATTTTCCTTTTTTTTTGCAGTCCAAATTTTCCCACCCGGTGTTTTTTTTTGTTTTTCTTTTGTCGTCTAGAATTTTTTCACCATGTGTGCCGTTCAACACCAACGCGTGGTTAGCGCGCATATTTATTTTCTCATCTAGATTTTTTTCACCGGTCCGCCGTTTAGCACCGGCGCCCAGATTTTTTCCACCGGGTGTGCTGTTCAAAACCAACGTTAGCGCGCATATTTTTTTTCCCATCCAGATTTTTCACCGGGTCCACCGTTTAGCACCAGCGCGGTGGTAGGCGCCTACCGTGTGGTGTTTTTTTTGGGGGGTTTTCCGTTTGTCGTCCAGATTTTTCACTGGATGCGCCGTTCAGCACCAACGCGTCGGCAGCGCGTATTTTTTTCCCGTCCAGACTTTTACACCGGGTTCGCCGTTGAGCACCAGCGCGGCGGTAGTGCAACTACCGTGCTAGTAACATGGGTCCATGCATGAAACTAATAAGTAGGGTGCATGCAAACAAAAGGGGAAATACTGTACAAGAGTGCAGCGACGAATCTGCAGTGGAATGATAAGGAGGTTGTTGCTGATGAATTGATTACCTATTCCGAAGACTGTAGCGTCCAGTGGTCTGCGGAGACACTGAGGAAGACCCAAATAATGAACGGATCAGTTCTGATGCATGCATTTGCAGCATAAGTAAAAATTAAACAACGAAGCATATATATGTCAAGTGCACCCATAGTATTTACCATCTAAATCAACCACCTCAGCGTGGTTTGCTGTTGTCGTGCTCCTGGTCCTCCTACGGCGCGTAGTGGTGCCTTCGCTACTACTGCCATCAACCAAGTCAGCCGCGATGTCACTGCCTGACTCCATGTTAATGCTCTTGCCTTTGTCATTAGCTGAAGCACGCGTTATTAGACGTCCATGAGCGCCCACATGAGCTCCATCATCGCCAGCCATACTGGTAAGCAGTACCTAGTAGCATAACCATGCATGCATAGAACACAAGAAGTCAAGAATATTTCAAAATTTACAAGCAAGCAAGACTATCATCAAACAAGAATATCTAAAGATTCACCGTACCACCTCTCTAGGAATGGCAGACTGGCACAGAGCAGCTCGCTCGTGGATCTCAGCAGCCCACTAAAATCCTACAAAAGAACCCTATCTCCTTCAGTTAATCAGGAATTCAGGAGCTAGCTACACCAAAATTTGGATTGATTATTGCTCCTTGTTTAATTAGTCTTTCTTTCTAGAACCCACATGCATTTTGCATGCTTCATAAGCCTGCTATAGCTACTATCTACCACGCGGATAATTGCATGCATAAATTATCGGAAATGTTCATTTCCTTTCTTCCTTTTTGAAACAAGACGAAAACATGATGTTGATGCTGCCACCAGTACAAAAAAAAGAAGAAGAAGCATGCTGCATGCCCTAGTAATCTAGTATGTCCAATTAAGATTGTGCTGTTAGGTAATTATGAATTCAAAAACTGCTCGGCGATCTTGTATTGTACTGACCCCTGTACCTCGGTCGTCGCAGGACGTACGCTCTTCTGGATCGATGTTGCTTAATTAGGCATCGGGGCTGCAGAAGTGGCTGTGGTTGGGTTCCCGTTAGAAGTTGGAGGGCGCGATGGTGGCCAAGTGGACGAGATCGAGGCAGAACTCACCTGCTGGGAGAGGAGAACGAAGGCTGGGTCGCTGGGATCGGATCGAGGAGCGAGCACGACGACGTGCCGCCCTGCGTGCAGGAGCGCGCGGCGGCGGCTAGCGGCGGCGCTGAGAGGAGAGTAGTATAAATGATTCCGGATTTTAGGGTTTGGAGAGGAGGAGGATAAGGCACATATCGAACTCTTATTTATATCTTATATAAGCAGCAAGGAAGTAGCTAGAATGATCCTAACGGTACAAGGAGAAGGAAGGCCTGTAAAATAAAATATAAAAAAGTGCCGTGTTTTTCTATTATTAGCTCTGTACAATTAAGGTACGTATTAACCATCTCTTGATCCTATATAGCCGCCGTGCGTACGTCGTCAGTCGTGCCGCACGTCCTCATTCCTGATCGTACGTACGGCCGCCGGCAGTGCAGTGAAGTGCATGCACAAGAAATTTGCTTCTGATGATTGACGCAATATATCAGCAGCATTAATTAATTATATATATGGTAATGACTTCAATCCGGCCGGCCGTATTTTCAAGCAAGCGCACGCACGCCCCCAATCTCGCCCATCTCTGTCTCTCTCTCCACCTATCTCTCCCTCCCCCTCTCTTTTCTCTCTACCCCCGTGACTTCCTCCCGAGACCTCTCGGCGGCCACACCCATCCACTACCACACCATGGATTCAGCGGCGTCCATGCCAGATCCGGCCAGTTCGCCCAGAGTCGCCGCCAACCTCCCTCCATGCGCGTGTGCGCGCCCCAGCGCCCCCTGCAGCGGCGACCGGGAGCCTGTGCCTCCTTAGAGACGGGAAGGGACGTGTGCTCAGGAGGAGGCACGCCAAGGACAGCATCTACATCCAGGTCCAAATCCTAATCCCCTTCCGGGGACCATTTCTCAGATCCGGTCGTTACTGCTATGGAGTAATATGTCTGGATTTGATCCACGGCGGGCGGGCAGCAGAAGATGGAGAGGAGCAGCAGGAGAAGTCCGACGCCAACATGGCCAAGCTTGCCGATGCTGACAAGGTACAGTAGCATCGTTGTCTGGCATGTGGAAATTGCATTGCTGTTTACCGCAAATTTATAGGACAAGTCCCCCCAAAAAACTGTAGATACCGAACTGGATCCTGATGGAATGGGCTTGGGATGGGGTACTCTGTCTACTGAACAAAATGGATGGAGATATTTGTGGAATACTCAATTACATTTTACAGGGTTTTAGTTCTCAAGAATCTGGAATGTTCACATCATGAATACTACCGATGGACAACTTTGATTCAACTTTTTGTTACTGCCGTTTAGACAAGAGGGATATGGGTCCAAATCTGTAACCGTGTTGAGTAGCTTCCATATGTTGACAAGAATGGTCCTTGAGTTAAATATGCATAAACTTCCAACATAAACATATAGAGTACCCTATTCCGCTGATAGGTTCAGTGCCAAAATCCACCATGTATCTTTTTTTATGCCAGCCATCTCATTTTTCTGAATGTCGTTGTTTCAGTTTGATAGGGAACCAATACTATTGAGGTTCAGTTACAGATAAAACAGCAATAAGAGTAATTAGGTTTGGGAGCACTCATCAGACTAGATTACCTTCTGCATATACATGTATAGCTTTTGACTGAAATGAATACATGAATTGCCCATTTAGGAAGGCATTGTTGCCTACTGAGTGACACTTAAATTACCTAATAAAATGCATCCCACTACACCATTACCATATTTGCTTAGTACTCGTCATACTCGATTGCCTTCTGCATATACATGTATAGCTTTGATTGAACAGAAACTATACTTGCTTTTTCAGAATACATAAATCGCCTATTATAGAAAGACATTGTTGCCTACTAAGTGACAATTAAATTACCTAAGAAAATACAATCCACTACAAAATTACCATATTTTCTTTATGTGAATTTCAATTTCTAACATACATGGAAATAGTGGATGCCATACATTATTTGAGCTACTTTCCTTGTTGTATTGTCATATCATAGCATTTAACTATAATGTTTTTCGTTCTTGTAGGATTTCAAAAATATGCCTGTGTGAATATCACCAAAGACATTAGCTTTGAGATCAATACGTAACTTCCTTTTGATCCCAGCAATTTTTCCCTGTGGGGAAGGTGATGGCATCACACATGGAGGTGAGGCATTTGGTCCTGCTTTGATTTTTTCATTCTCTATATGTTGCCCGTTACACAAACAGATGCTTGCACATTTGCTATGGTGGACAGTGAGGATGTTAGCGTCACGCATGTCTACAGATCTGGCGGGTTCAAAATGCCATGGTGCATCCACAAATCCCTCTTCTACAAGGTAGGGTTGCTAGCTAGTCACGTAATCCACATCAAATAGACAGAAGAAATCTTCATCAAAGTCGAGTGGTGGCTCATTAAGATCCATGGGGCTGAGACCTGCATGCAAAAAAGTAGGTAGCTTAGTCAAATCACTTATAGGCCAAAAAAAAAAAACCACAAACTTATCAGCCCCATTCCCCCCTGGTTGTAGAAAGTTGAAATCTGAGAGTTATGCATAACAACAGCTCACTTTTTTTTTATTTTACACACATGCAGTTTAGATTGAGAACAAGCAAAATAACTTACTGGAAAGCAGCAATTTATGGCAGTATATTAGTCAAACAAATAGGCAAATTAGTCAAACTAATTAGGCAAAATAATTATTCTAAATTTGGCAAAAAAAAAAAAAAGCCACTAACTTATGCAAATTTATTATGTGCAGTACATGCTATTATGTGCAATCCAATGAAGTTCTCACTAACCATTTTATTTGTTCTTTTTTTCCTTATATAGGTGCCATCAACCATTAAGAAGGTAAAATATGAAGCAACTGACACAAGAAGGTCAAATGTAGCAGTTAACATTAGGAACTACTAGTATCATCAAGATGTATTATATATCTATAGGAATATGTAGCCATATTAACTAGCAGTGATCTGGTTATGCACAAAAACAAAACAAGTTCTGCTTATGCACCAGCTCTAAACTCTGAAATAGATCTAGTAGTTTTTTGTTGTATAATTCTCGGAGAAGAAGCTAAAACCTAGCAACTGAACTCCGGTCATGCAGAAGATGCAGCATACAAAAGAACTGAATTGCTTTTATCAGTTAGATCATAACTGCTACTACTATCTGAAAATCAGTATATGCACAACTGAATTGCATACATGGTTTTTTTCATAGTTCTGTGTTTGGTTCTATGATATTTTGTGATGATTTGAGTTCTGAGAATGAAATTTTTCCACATTATTGATGAAATCTAAAAAGGACCTGATTATTGAGTACTGAGCATCAAAATACTTGATGTTTTGTGTCTGTTTTTTTGGATGGATTTGCCTGAGCTCCCTGGGTTTGCGTACAGAAAGGCGAGGGGCATAAACGTTGGTGGGCCTTTCTGCACGCCTCGTGGTAGGCCTGCATGCAAAAAAAAAGAGCGTGCGCAGCCAGTTTTTGACAGGCAAGACTCGGTGCACGCTGTCAGAGTGGTTTGGGCTGTCGGGGGGAGGATGCGTTCCAGGTGCTAATAGTACGCACGGCCGTGGGTTAGTCGGCTCGTAATTATATTGCACAAGAAAATTTTGGCAGTGCACAGGGAGGTGGTTGATGATGGTAAAAATGAAGCGGATTATTTGCAGGCGGCGGCAGCGGCGGAGTCCGAATTCAATTTTGAAACTCGAAAAGCCGGCCCAACCGAAACGAATTAGTGTCTCCACCCGGTCTCATGGGCCGAACGGCCCACCAGCGTGGATAGACATTCCAGCCCCCTCCAACCATAAATACAGTCCACTCGTTGGAAGGTTTGAGTTTTTGCAGCTCGAGAAGAAAAACGCAAGAGAGCTAGCTGCGTATATTTTGACAAAAAAAAATAAAAAAAATTTATAGCTAGTGCAGTAGTGCTGCATCTCATTATACCTAGTGCAGTAGTCCTGCCCACGTGCAGTTGCAGGCTATAGCTCGTCTCAAGGCTTCTTCGTTGGCGCAACCTGGCCGCCGGCAACCTGCAGTACGTCTACTAATATCCAAAGTCCAAACCGATGAAATCTGTGAATCGGAAAGAACATATGGCCGCGTTGGTTGCAGCTAAAATAGGCTGTGCTGCCTCAGCTCAGCGCTGGTGCTGATTTGGAATCAGCCATGCGCTGCTGCCTTCAATCAGAAAAGCCACAGCCGACGGCAGCAACACAGTAGCTTTTGAAATTTCAAATTTTTAGCGGGAAACACACATCCATTCAACACATATATTGCACCATCCTCTAAATATAATTTTGCCCATGCACCAATACAACATTATGCACCAGATTAGCAGTACCAGCACATTACCATTCACCAATACAACAATATGCAAATCGTACTTGTTCTAATCACAAATAGTTACCACTGTCCTCAACACATTAGTACACTACTACTACTACTACTACGCAATCCAACACAACTGGCTACTATCAGTACAATTACAAAATGGGCAGCCACCTCCAATGCCAATGTGCCACGCCCTTCATCATGAAGCTTATCAGCCTACTCCTACTACTAGATGGATTCACATGCTACAGCCTCATTACAAAATTTACAGCCGCCACCAAATGTTGTACCCCATGGCCGGCATGTCATCAACAGCCCCATATACATCATTCCTACTCGACCCGTCAACACAGCACAACATTGCATTAAGCAAACCACCCCTCCGAGTCATACGCACCTTGTCCTTCGCTTTCGAGAACTGCAGCGGCAAAGGCACTGTCGCCGAACCACTCATCCCCCTCATCAGCGGCATGCGAAGCCTGTGTCCAGTCCCATCCCCCTTCCTCTCCACCAGCAGCCTCTGCACCGGCATCGTCCTCGTCATAAGCTTCATCATCAGCCGTCACCTGGGCCACCTCCGATGCTTCCCCTTCTCGTTCGCCATGTTGCCTACAAGTTACATATATAAGTTACTGTTTTTACATACAGTTCAACATTCCTTTTCATGCAATGTCTTACCTTCTCCTACCCAGCAGCAGCAGTCCAGCAGCTATAGCATCACGCAGTGAGTCCGCGCCGTCATTTGCCTTCTGCAAAGCCCAGGCCGACGGCGGGTTACCCCTTGGGGCCGGCCACCCATGCTCCCAATCCCATATGTAGTTGTTCAGTCCGAAGCATGCCACAATCATCTTCCCAATCTTCTCATCATCGTAGTGAGGAATGCCACGCAGTATTTTCCATCTCCCTTTCAGCACACCAAATGTCCTCTCCACGGTTGCCCGGAGCCTTGAATGCACATAGTTGTAACTCTCAACATGCGAGAACGTGTGCCGTGGCACTCCTTTGAATTCGCCCAAATGGTATCGGGCATTCTTGTACGGCGCCATGTACCCCTCCATGTGCTGGTACCCTGCGTCCACCAAATAGAATCGACCTGCACCAACATGGCACATTACACAGTTAAATGGTGGACTACTTAACCATTCCGACAAACAAACATTTGTAACATCAAACATACCAGGAGGAGGGTGCGGGAAATGTGGGAGGCCCAAAGTTTCTCGCAGGATTCGCATATCATGGATTGCTCCTGCCCTTCCAGCACCTACAAATGTGAATCTCATGTCCATGTCTACTATTGCCAAGACATTCACTGTCGGTTGTCCTTTTCTGCTGATGAAGTCCACGCGTTTCTTCTTGCTAACTATAACCGGGACGTGCGTCCCATCTAAAGCTCCAATGCAGCCGTCCAAGTACGGCGAGTAGGGGCCAAGAACTGGGTTTACAGTAGAATAGGACCGGTCCCTTGGCACTAGTACTGAGTCTGAGAACCTGAACATCACATCAGCTACATGGGTGACCTTTCTACTTATTGTGTCCAACGACCTCTAGAACCTAGACTTGCCTTGGTGGACAGGACTCGCGTTCGCAAGCGTCCAAATGAAAATACCTAGTGCTTCAACACTACCAAGCTGGTCTGTGGACTGCAGCCCATAATATATGGTCAACGTTCTATGCAAGTGAAAGAAGGCAGGAGGTGTCATACGAAAGTTGACGTGGAAGTCCATAGGGTCGCGCAGCTGTTGCTCCATCCATTGCCGGCCTGTGAGCTTAGGAACATGGAAAGGCTCCTGCAGAGGCCCTTCCACCTGCATCCGCGCCAACTCGCACTGACCCAGGGCGATTGCAACTTCAGCAAACGCGATAACGAGCCGTTCCTCTTCATCACTGTCGTACTCTGCGCTCATGCTGCAAAAGGACATAGCTCCAATCAGAAAGCAAACAGCAAATGTAGAGATGAGTCTGGTCAGTCATAAAGGGTGTACCTTCACGGCCTACGGATGCACAAGGAACCGCCACTTCTCCGCGTCACCAGCTGCGTCACCAATGCACCTGCAATCATATAGTTAGCACTGTGAAGCCAGGCATGATCTAAGCCAGTTCTAAACAAACAAAGAAGTAATGGATAAGTTAGATGACGTGAGAAGACAAAATTATTACAACAAATAGTTCAAACACAAATTTAACAAAACCGTTCAAAACTGGTCCAACACACAGGACATTATTACATCACATAGTTAATGAACACGACAAACAAATGCGTAGTAAAACACGGTACAAGGAACATATAAGCGGTAGCCGGTCAGGGATAAGTGCAGCGACTCCTTTTGTCCAAGACATCCCAGCTAACTTCCAGCCAACGCGCCTGGCCTTCCGGAGTCTTATAGGACTTGAAAGCTGCAAACTTCTTAGGATCCTCACACAGCACGACAGCGCGGGCAAACAGCTCTGAATCCTCACTGATGCCGTCCCTTTGTAAGATATCCCAGACGGTGCCCATAGTTTCTTCATCAGCAAACAAGCGCGCCTTTGGGTTCCGGTTGGCTTTCAATTCGTTGACACTATTTGACAGTTCCCGCATACATTCTTGGAACGGCGCGTACGGGCCTTTCAAAGGACTGGTTGCCACCTGCTCCCTTGGCCTCTTCCCAGCACCTTGGCTGCTGCCAGCACCAGCAGCTTCAGATAGGTTTGGTGGTGTGCCGCCGCTGTCATTGCTGGGGGGGTTCTCATGATGACCACCAGCGGAAAGGAGTGTGCCCCGCTCTTGCGGCTCCCTCCCAAACAGGGCAATGCAAAGGTCCAGGTGTGCCGGGGGTTGGCTAGCGTCCTCATCTGCTTCGGCTGGCTCATCAGAACCCTGCAGTGATTGGAAACAAGGAAAGGCAGGATGGCAGGATAAAGTTAGACATTGACAGTGCACGTGCATTAGAAGAGAAGGCAAGCATTGCGAGATACCTGTCCTTCATCCCAGAAAGAGGGGTCGGCAGCGACGCCTCCTGTTGCTGGATCACGCCCGAGGCCCGTGTGGTTTTGCAGATGCAGCCAATTGTAGTATTTGCGCTTGATGCCGTCGAACTTGTTCCGAATTTGACGATCGTCATACGGAATGTTTGCGTCGTGCATCTTTTGGTACACATATGGCCACCCGGTACGTTGAGGGGTATGAGTTCCCCAGAGCTTGTCATTCTTAGCACTCAGGCATGCCTCAAGGAGGACTCTAGTCTGATCCGGACGCCACTTAGCACTCTGTAAGAACGTTCATAGCTTATGGACAAAACCACATAAGGAAACGGCAGAGCACAACATGGTTCTGAGACAGTACGAAATGACTTGCCTTGCCCTGTTTCTCTGGTTTCTTGCCCTTCCGGAACATCCTGCGCCGCTTGCTTGGAGGTCTCTGCTGACGTCGTGGAGGTGAGCACGACGAAACGGAGGTGGAGGCCAGTGTCGGCACAGTACAGCGCGCGATGGAGATGGCCGGTTTTCACTGTCAACCTGCAAACGCACTGAATGACATGAAACGAATGGGCAAAGGAACAATGCTTGCCGAAATAAGGAGGCGCCCGACCGTAGTAGGAAACGCACTGCAAGGCATGACACTGAGGCAGATCTGCTGTTCGTGGGAGGGGAAAACCCTAATCCAGTGCCTCTATGTACGATGAGTGCAGGACGCCACGGATCAATGGAAAGGGGAAAACTTTGGCCGGGGAAAAAGGCTGGCACACGCGGAACCGGGGTGGAGAGCGGACGGTGGCTGGGTGTACACTTTCCGACATGAAAGCAAGAGGTAGAGGCACGGATGCAGTGAACAAAATGCGATTGCATACCCGAAAAATTTGTGCGAATTACTCGGACGTGCCGGATCTACAGCATGGGAGCACGAAACCAGTAGAAGGCACGACGAACACACGGATCCGTGGGGATGGAAGGGGACGTAAGGAGTCAAACCTGGAAATGACGGTGGGGATTAGATGCGGCCGGAGAAGGTCGCGCCGGTGAAAGGGGTCGGACACGGGCGGGGCTCGCCGGCGGGGACGGGTCAAGGAGCCGCCGTGCACTAACTTGGCATCCTCGCTGGGAACGGCGCGGCCCGGCGTGGATCCGTTGTCCAGAACCCAAGTGCACCGCGGATCCGCCGCCGCCGGGTTGTAGGACCGCCCAGTGACCGCGGACGGCGGGGCGCAGGCGGGAGCGTCGGTCACCGCCCCTGGAAAACTAACCCTAGCGGCGCGCGGCGAGTGAGGAGGGATGCGGGTGTCGGTGAGAGAACAGCAGGTGGAGCGGCTTATGTCTTACAACCGTTCGTTGGTAACGGGCCGCCGAACGGCTGGGCTTTGCAGCCAATTTCAGCCCAACTGCAATAAGCTCCAACGAACGGGGCCTATGTGGTTGTTCCTGGGTGAATTCAGAGTTGGATAAAATGGTCTGTTCCAAGTCCAGGTCCAGGTCCGCGCATGTTGAAATAAATGTCTGTTCGCGAGGTACGGTCCAGAGCAAGCGTCATTTGCATGCAGCAGCCCATGCATGCATGCTATGTTGCAGCAAAAGGAGATCTCACACGCGAGACTCCAGTAATAGTTGCCTACTACTTGGCTTAGTAGTCGTTGAAAGTTGAAACGAATTAGTTCTGCATATATAAAACTGTCATCGACGACCGTGTATTATGTCTGAACTGCTGAACATTCACAATGCTGGAGTTGTTGGTAACACTAGCTAGCTGCCATCCACACGATACGCACAAACTTTTAAAAATCGTCCGACTTCACTCTCTAGGAGATAGATGTTTCAGTCAAAACGGTTTCAGTCGACATGACGCTGCCACGTCATCAACTGTCCTATGTGGCGTCTCATCATCCATAATTAAGGGAGGTAAATAGTTGCTATGTTGTTCACATCAATCACACGTTTGGAAGTGCTTAATATTGTTCACATCAATCACATGTTTTAAAGAGTGCTTCGATCGTATCGTGCCACATGTAATTTCCAAAAAGAAAAAAGAAATTATCGTGTGACAGAGAACGCTGCCACTGTGTAGCCACGTTGCTATCCTGTCCACCCTGCAACTACAGTTACTCGGAAGCTTGTTTCCATGTGCTACATGAGCTGCATCTTCATTCTCACATTCTCGTCGTCTTGGAAAAATCCTGCCCACTTGGATTGTAGCTGCTCTCAAACCTTCTTCAGTGACAGTGTGTTTCTTTGGATTCCAGGATCTAGAAGACTGATGACAACCTGTCTACATACTATTCCAGGATCTAGTTGTTCCTGCTTGAATTTGTCACATGATCCACCTGAATTTGTGACGTACATATATTCACATGCATGCGAGACTGCAGTAATAGTTTTGGCTAAGTAGTTGTTGAAAGCAGAGCATGAAGAAGACTTATTGAAGCAGGGAAGGACGACGACACGGGCGTTCGTTCTGCTTGCAGTTGAAACTGAGGCACTCGGTCTGAACTCTGAACCTTCGTCGATCGTCGTGCTGGACTTTATTGGAGGTTACTTTTACATGAATGCATCAAACTTTTCATCTTCCTAGAGAAGAAGCGCCTGACCTACCAACACGGCTATGTTTGTTGCAACCGTCACCGACATGAAAACAGCGTCTGAATTCTGAAACTGATGCATTCGTGTGCATGCATTGCTTCTGAGTCCTGACCTGATGAGGATGCCACCGTCGCCGCCGGTGTTTTCACTCTACATCCACAAATTTGAAAATGGAGATTTCAGTCTAGCTAACTTTTTTGATATACTATTTCACTAGTTCTTGTCATCCTCTGTTTATATATCCTGGCATGATTAGCACCTTCTGTTTTGTTTTCTTATATGATGGAGCTGCATCTCCATCCATTTTTGTGTTCTTGACATTTGGCCCAACAAGCTTGCCATCTCAAGTCTCCAGTGTGTTTCGTTTCTCTGACTTCTAGGCCATGTTTAGTTTCCAAAAAATTTCCAGATTCTCCATCACATCGATTATCCTTTACGTATGCATGGAGCATTAAATGAAGTAGCAGCTCTTGCATGTTTGTACTTTTTACCTGGCTTTCTCGTGACGAATCTTTTGAGTCTACTTGAGCCACGATTGGACAAAAGTTGTCTACAGTACCAAAATTTGTCAAACTTCCGGATCTAAACACTCCCCTAGAAGACAGGAACTTGCAACCGACAGCTAGCTCCTCCTCGTCATTTTTTTTTCTTTCTCCTTGCCAAACAAGCAAACAAACTTGCAGTACTTTCTAGTAGTAACCACATCTATCCTTGGAAATTATTACTGAGCTTGATCACTATCAGCACAAACATATATCAGTCGATTTTTTGTCACGCGTGCCAGAAGCTACTAATAAGTCAGAAACTCCTCCACAAATCCCGGGAAAACCGAAATATGCCACGACGCTGCGAATCCAAAGTAAACCGTGTTGTCATCTTCTGAATTTGTCACATGGTCAGCGTGAAAGGTTTAAGACAGTTGGATGGATGGTCAATTCCAGATGCCGTGGGCCGAGATCAGATCAACTTGTGTTGCAGGAAAAGGGCAGAAAAGATCTGCACCAGCATGACCCTGCACATTATTAGAACTTCACACACAAGTTCCTGAAAGAAACTTTTGTTTTGTTTACAGCACTCTGACTTGATGCCTCTCATATCAAATGCCGGTTGACTACTGCAAATCGTGATATCGATAGGGCAGTTGATAGATAATAAAACTAAAATTCCTTGTCAGCATGGATAGATGAATGGATAGAAGGATTGGAGATGTTAAAAGGTGTGGTGAGGTAAGAACTAATCCTTGTCAGCATTACGGTGTTTAATTTCCTTAAGTTTTCAGTGACAAGTTATATCAAAGCAAGTGACCGTCTCTGCATGCAAATGCTTCAAGAAATCTAGAATTAGCATGATACTTCCACAAGCCGGCTACTACCTAACATTGTCTTTTTTTTTTTTTCTTACGTAGCAAGGCTATCTATTAGACTACCAACCCTTGAGATGTGACCCTCTTAATAACATGGAAAATCATGTCAAAACCTTCCCTTTAACTCCTCTATCATCTTACGCCACCACTGCCCCCCCTTTTTTCAGGTAACTGAATTATCGCTTTCGTTTCGATTGGTGGCGACAGTTGAATACTGCCAAATGTCCCTATCTGTCTGTTCCTCTTCCGATCCAGCATTGTACTGCAAACCTTGTCTTGCTTCTGGAGCTTGTACTACGTCATGCCTAAGGCTAGACGAAAAACTCAAAGCTCGTTAGCTCGCTCGGCTCGTAGCTGGCTCAGCTCGGCTCGCCGAGCCAAGATTTTAGCTCGTTAGCTATAACGAGCTAGCTCGAGCTGGTTCGCGAGCCGCTCACGAGCCAAACGAGCTAGAAAATCCGGTGTGATCCTAACAAAAATGGATCCATATGTCTAATATATTTGTTAGTTGCACACTATTTTCGAATTCTAAGTCACATTCTCAACCTGTGTTACACTCTAAACATGTTTCTATAAGATGAACTATCTAATATATATTTATTTATATATTTGGATTTTTAAAAATACATTTATTATATATTTTTGTGTTTTTTTATGTCTGGCTCGCGAGGCAAACAAGCCAACTCGAGCTTGTAACGAGCCGAGCTGAACCAACTCGAGCCGAGCCGAACTGGCTCGTTATCTTAACGAGCCAAACCGAGCTAGCTCGTTATCCAGCCCTAGTCATGCCCTTCTGTTTTCCCTTGAATGATAAGCCAAACAAAGGCTCCCATGCTCTCTTTTGGGAGCCTTCTTAATCATGGTTGTCATGCTACTGGTTTGGTGGATGCATACATACCAAGGGGGTGTTTAGATTCCAAAAGTTTTAGGATTTTGGCACTGTAGCAGCGAGGAATCTTTTACAATAAGTGTCCAATCATGATCTAAATAGACTCAAAAGATTCATCTCATGATTTACAGACAAACTGTGCAAATATGCAAAAATTTCATATACATTTAATGCTTCATGCATGTGTCACAAAATTGATGTGACATGTATTTTGGAATTTGAAGGGGAACTAAACAGGGCCAAGTGTGTGTGTGTTTGCAGGAGTTGACACAAAGAAAACTCGAGGAACTCATGAACACAATGCATATGCATATACGTTTCTTTCGCGCCTTTCCATCTTATTCTTTCTATCACTATCAAATCTCATCATGATCTTCATCCGCATCAAAAAGGGAGGTGCCATCCATCGATCTGCAGGTGTTCAGGCATCATCAGGCAACAAAGGTGAACATGAAAGTTAATTTCTTTATGACAAACACAAAAAATGACATGGTGAAAATGAAAGTGAATTTCTTTATGAAAGTGAATTTCTGTAGTAATCTCACTTTGTGCAGTAAAGGCGTGATCTGCCAAAAGAGCTCAGCTTCTTTAATTAACTCCCTTTAATAATCTAATTACCTAACAAGAGTTTACTTTGGTGTGCATGTAAAATCGTCACCAGGTGGGTGGCCGATCGCCGTTAACTGTTGCATGAGCTCACGGTCAGAATCGAACTAGCTAACTCTGAAGATGAGGAAAAGGTGGGGGTGATTGATGGCTAGGTTTCAGTTTGATGATGGCGCCATTTTTTGCTTTTTTGCTTCCATCATATGATGATATGACAGGTGAAGCTATCGATCATTCATTATATTGCTGCTGCCAAGGCTTAGACAACAAGCTGCGTGCTGGGTGCAGAAACCAGGGACTTGACAGCCACCTAACTAGAGATTTTTGTCACCTCGTGCCATAATAGTAGATCTGAAGCAACATAGTGTTGTTTTCCATGAGAATGTTGTGTTGTCATTAAGTTTTTGTTTTTCTTGAAGGCACAGGAGAAGGAAACTAACCAAGCCTCCGTAAACTAACCCTAAGTAGATGAGCATACATGCATGGGACATGTAGGAGAAACAGATTAGATCATATTCCCTCAGTCCCAAAATAGTCGACACCTTAGCTATGAATCTAGACAGGTGTTTCTCCAAATTTATAGCTAAAGTGCCAACTACTTTTTAAACCGACGCGCGGGAGTAATACATAATAACACCGATTAGTGGAGAGAAAAGAGACTCAAGTACCCATGTTTTATTACAGGAGATTTCTCTAAAAGGAAGGGATATAACAGTTAAGTTTTCTAATTAAAGTTCATGCCAAGTTTTTTCGAATATTTTTTTTAATCACAGGCCATCAAGTTTTTTGGAAGGAGGGAGTACAAAACAAATAATATAAAGAAATAATACTTTCCAATGTGCACATAAGAATTGAATATAGGACTAAAAAATAGTGACCAAGCTAATATAAGTAGCATGATGCTTTGGAAAGTAAGTTCAATTCCTCAACTGTTCATCCAGCTAAAGTCAAACACACCATTGTTCTTACTTCTTAGGAAGAGAATCCTTCGTTGAAGCTACAATGCTTGCTGCTTGCCACAGCAATGCCAATCAAGTGACCTCAACAAGAACTACAACTAAATCAATACAAGGAGAAGTAAATTTAGATATCTCAGTGTGATGTTTAAATCAGGACGGCAACAGCATACAAAATTAATTATAAGATGTCACTAACATGTATGCTTTAACGCACTGGTGCACACAAATGCATGATGGACACACCTGCAATGCGATAGACATACAAAATTATAAGACGTCACTAGCATCTATGCTTTAACAGAATATTTGAGGTCGAAGTTTGACATAATATCAAATGCATAGATGGACACACATGCAATGCGATAGACATGATCTCCTTGCATGTGTCCGTCGTGCATCCACATTACCCCCATGCACATGCCTCTCACTGCACGTTTTGGAGGTTACAGTACTTTTTATGAAGAACCCGTACTACATGCATGATAAAAAGTAGCTCGCTCTAAATTTCTTCGAGATTTGGCACGACCCACACACGATAAAGGTTTTGTTCATTTCAGCTTATCAATGTTTATTTTTCAACAATAGAACAATATTTTTCTCTCATAAAAATCAGCATCAGTCAAAACTCTAGTACAAAAGCTCTGTAGCTGAGGCGGTGAAAACGCATTTCTACTGATTGTTTCTCAGTGCCGCAAATAGGAGAGGCCATGGGAAATTAAACTTTCCACTGATGATTTACTGAGAACCGCAATTTTCACTGGTGGTTCGGTTAAGAGAACGTAATGCTAGAGAGAAGCATGAAACCCTATTACCTAACCTCATTGGACAACATAATGGTGAACAAATAAATGCTTTTTTTTCAGCCACCCACAATATTGGGCGGCAGGCGAAATGCCCATCCTCATTACTCCACGGCATGCAGCGGTCATTTATTTTACCAAACAGAATGGAAAGTATTGGCGCAAAAAGTGGTCTCGTACCCAACACACCAGCGAAACCGGAAGCGACCCTCTGAGTGGTGGAGCTGAGCGGATCTAGCTGGCTTCGAACCGGACTTGGAGACACCGACGTTGACCAAGCGTGCCGGTCAATTTGACCTGCAATTGACAAGGAAACAGATAGCAGTCAGTAATCATAATGCGGAACTAGCTGGTTTGCCTAGGCAGTTCCGGATATACGGCCTTGTAGGCATATGGTGCTGTTTAGTTGGGTGAAGAGGGGGTGAAAAGTGCACTGTAGCACTTTCGTTTGTATTTGACAACTTTTGTCCAATCATGTCCCAAGTAGACTCAAAAGATTCATCTCGAGCTAGCCAGGTAAAAAGTACAAACATGCAACAGCTGCTACTTTATTTAATGCTCCATACAGGCGTAAAGGACAATCGATGTGATGGGAAAAGAGAAAAATTTTTGGGAAGTAAACAGGGCCTAAGAGTCGATTTTGCGCGTGCATAACGGATCAGACGTAATTTATTACTGGCCACGCATGTATAACAACTTATTTAATGAGGTCTCCAGGATAAACAAGTGACATCGGCTATTTAGCCGATTCGGTAAATACATGCAACATACAAGCCTATAAAATGAAATTTGCTTAGATTGACAACTTAATAGACTCAAATCATGACTTGCAATATTGGGGATCGAGCGGATCGAGACAGCCATAATGCAACCATGTTTTAAATCTATTACTTTACCAATCTTAAGCAAGAATTCATCTTATTACTTGAGTGCAACCTGTATACAATCAAGATCTAACCCTATCGGCTAATGCAATTACAATCTGTTAATTAATGCATAATCATATAGCAACTAACTTTCCATTAAATAAACAGATCTATGAAATATAAAGCCGATAGAATTGGATCAAAGATTGGGCAAATTAGTGAATGTAGTAAATAAATGAATAAATAACACATACATCACCGGTAACTTAATGAATCTAACTAAATTGCCAATTTAGTTAGAGCCGATAACTAACCCATGTTCATCTACATGCTTAATCTAAGCTCTCGTCCACCGAATGACGCTAAACATAGATTAATCATGAAAAATAAACACGAATTGATAACTAATCCTTATTTGACTTAAGCATTACGTCCACCGGATGACGCTAAACTCACATCAAACAAGAATCGAACCCCGATCTACCATGCTCCCATGTCCACCGGGTGACACCAAAGATACAAAGTTTAACGAGGCATAACAGTACTTACAAGCAAGCTTGTGTCCATCGGATGACACCCAGCCTGATCGAAGAACTCACCGAGATCTACGTTACTTCTACTCCTAGGGTTTGGCCGGAGGCCGGAAAGTATGTTGTATTGATTGTCGTGTCCTTGTACAATGCGTGGGGCTTGGTATTTATACCCGAGAGCCAATACAGAGTCCTAAACGATTACAACTCATGATAAATATGGAAATAAACAAACTTTTCTAATTCTAAGGTAACTTGGAGTCCAATCTTCCCTTCTTCGAACAGACTCCGGATATGATCGCGCACCGGCAGCAAATCCCCTTGACGGTTCCCTTGATACTCGCGATTTGGCTGTAACCGCTGAAGATATTGCTGACGTCATCACATAGCCGATTTTTGGCCCAGGCTGGTCTCCGTGTAGCGAACAGAACCACGGATCGGCTTATACTCACCAGTCGGATCGACTCTTTCCTTCTCGGAATCGGCTTCCTTTAGCAAATCAAATTTTGGTGTAAACACATGCCCCTCAATTTTGGGATAAATGTATTTATTCCAAAATTGCCATCTGAGACCTGATCGGATTGCACCGCTTCTCTAGCATATATTGCTCCGTAACTCCCCTGCTTCAAGCACCAAATCAAGCCGAATCGCTTCTGCCCCCAATCCGCTGGAACGAAACCCTAGAGAGCACTTTCCACCACAATCACTCTCATCGGCGCCCGCTTCGCCCTATCAAGCAGAGTTGAAGTCATGGCGACCCCCACGGAGGTTCCTGAGGTAACTAATTTCACCCTCCTTGTAATCGGCTCTCATCCTTTTCCATCTTATCGGCTCAATCGATCACTGAACACGCCCATTATTAGGTGCTGAGGTGCGAAATCTTAATCCCGGTCCACAATACCGATTCTGTTTACTACCTGGGACCGATGGGCGATGAGGATGCCTCGGATTTTATCATTCAAGAATTGAATCAAGTCCCCTTCAAGTCGTCTCTGGTTCACTCCTCTTCCTGGGATAAGCTAACATTCAGGAACTGGCTGAGCATCACCGAAGGATGGAGAGACTGGTTCCGCAAGATAGCAGCCAAGAAGCGCGGCGACTGGGAGGTATATCAGTTGAGCCAATGCCTTGAGTTATCTCTATCTCCGATCAAAAAAAATGAGGCCTTGTTGAGCGCCGCCTGCTACTTTTGGAATAATGCCCTGAATGCCTTCATATTTGGTAATGGGCCGATGACTATCACTTTGGGTGACGTGTACATGCTCACCAGCCTTCGCATTGCCGAATCATACCCCTTTTGGGACTTGACTGGTCATGGCAGCAGAAATCTTTCAAAACTAAGCTCGTACAATGGCTGGAAGAGCTATATCAAGATCAACAAGAAAGACGACTATTCAGTCAGCGACACAGAATACACAGCCTTCTTAGTCATGTGGCTTGAACGGTTTGTCTTCTGTGGCTCATCCTGCAGCCCAGCATATCCTTACAAATTTTTAGCTGAACAATTGGCCGATGGCAGAGACATTCCCCTAGGCAAACTGCTTCTGGGTGCAGCTTACAGATTGATGCACCAGGTGTCAGGTTACCTGCTAAAGGATGAGAAAGTTCCTTGTATTACAGGCCCTTGGTGGCTCATTCAGTTGTGGCTGCAACTATATCCCCATAAAACAGTCACACCAAACCTGAGGAATCTGGAATACCCCTCTTTGGACTATGCAAAAGGCGAGAAAGCTATAACCAGAGGATGCCATAACTTTGGTGAGGCTACATCAGCAATCAAAATTACTCTTGGCCGAGGCTCCCTCTTTCAGCTTTTCTACAGAGGTCTTGGCCAAGATCATATGATCTGGTTCCCATATGATGACTATCAATATGAATTTAGCACGTCGTACCTTTTCAGATTTGATATGGATCAGCTGGACGAGCAAGCCATTCCAATTTTTAATGCCATCATCAAGCCTTGCCTTCTGTCCGCTGAGTTCAGGCCACTTTGCGGTGACAGTGTTTCAGAATTTTCTTCTTATGAATTTTATCATCCCAACTGTGCAACCAGGCAGCTAGGACTGGGACAACTGCCCCGAGGCTATATTTTCTGAATACACTGAGGCCTCGAGATAGCATCACCACAGGTCTGGAAAGCGGCAGAGTCTTTGGACTAGCAACAAATCCGCCTTGCTACAACGTCACCAATTGGACCCCCACTGTCTTTACCCATGCCAGTTTTGACAATTGGTGGCAATCATGGCGAGCTCACTTGTTCCATTGGCAGATCAATGACAGATGTCTGGAACTAGATCCCAATTTCAACGTCAATACTGCCGTAAGTACTTTGTTATCAGCCGATTCTATCTTTTAAGGTAATCAGCCATTCACACGAACTGCGCATCTTAAGGATCCTGAGCATGACCTTATAGACGGTGTTTAGTATCAACCTGCATGCCCGAAGGTCGGGCTGGGCACAAAAGCTCCCTCAGTGCGAGCTCTGATCAGGGGACCGGCCATAGTGCAAATACCAACTATGACAGGCACCAGTGCAGAAGAAAAAAAGAAAGAATACCGTCCAGAAGAAGGCAGTTGCCAAAAGGCCCAAAACTGCTCAGGTAACAACTCATCTTATTGATTCATTATCCTTTCTCCATATTGTTTTGACACATTTTCTTGCGAGGCCTCTGCATCTGCATCCTAGGCTCGGGCTGACACAAGGGAAACTAGGCCCAAAGAAGAAAGTGTTATACCCCCAGAAGCGTCAACAGAGCCGATTCACGAGGCAGGAGGTGTGGAGCAAGAAGCCATTGAACCTCCAGAATCGGTTGAGAGGGCTAACCTGCAGATCGTCGTTGCGAATCCTGACACTCAAATAGAGACAATCAACGTAGATTCAGGCGACGATCGAACCCTGGTACTGAACTTGCCAATTTCTCTTCAATGTACGCTCACTTTGCATGCCATTAACTGTCCAATTTTGCAGCCAAACAGCCCCAGCTCCAGCCACAGTTCTGACTCTGGCCCGGGTGAGGAGCATACTATGAGCCCTGACCTTCAAGGTAAGTGGAACTAATTTGGTTGTTAACATTGCTTTTTCTGTTGCTGATCCCATTACTACGCCTGCAGAGCGTCAACTGTCCATTCCTGATCCGATTGCCAATGTAGACGTTGGCACTTCATCAGGCGTTGATAAAGAAATGACTGAAGAAACTCAGACAGGGATCGGATCAGCTGTTCCCATACTAGCCACCGGCAAGGTAAGTTCAATCCTTGCTTATTCAACCGATCACTCTGAAAGCACTTTTCTTTGACTGAATCTCAATATTGCGCAGGCAGTACAGGCTTCATCTCCAAGCTATTCTTTCAACCATGAAGAATTTTTTGATGAAGAAGAACTGAGCTCCAAGCCTGCAGCGTTACCGCTACCAGATTTCAAGAATCGGCTAAACGAGCTCCTTCCTCATCTTGAAAAGGACTTCACCGACTCCTCCTCTATCGATCAAATCTTTCAGCTGATCCAGCAGCATCAAACCCCTGAAGCCTTCAATGCCTTGAGATCATTAACTAAGCTCAAGAATGCAATCCCAAGTATTACCTCTGCTCGTTCTAATCTTGCAGAGCTTGAGAAACTGACAGGTGAAAAGCTTTCCAATAAGCAAAGGGCTATTGCGGTGGCAGAGGAGGTGAAGACCCTGCAGAACTCCCTTCAAGCGGCCAAGTCCAAACTGGAGAACTTGAAATCTAGACGTGACTAGCTGATTAAAGAGCTCCAAGAAGTAAACTTAGCGATCAACGAACAAGAGGCGACCAAGTCATCCAGTGCCGAAGGCATTTCTAGGAAAAAGATGTAAGTTAGTGCAATGGTAATTGAAGGCAGGTCAATCCGCCAACGCTTAGACTTCCTGAACACCATGGCCGATGAGGATCAAGAATCCCTCCGATCTGGCCTTTCGCTCCAATCGGCAGTTGTGTCTGCACTTCAGTCTTTATTGGACATGTAATTATACTTTCGCTTTAGCCTTTGCTTGTGAACTGAAAACACTATGTCCCTTTTGGTAGATCGGCTTTCTTAATGTTGAAACTCGAACCGGCTGTGATAACCGATTGTCCCTGCGTCAGTGCAACACTCGCTCTAATTTCGAAAGCTGATCTGGGCTTGCTGACTCAGAATAGCCGATCGGGACTTGCTGATTCAGAATAGCCGATCGGGACTTGCTGACTCAGAATAACCGATCAGGACGTTTCAGTTTTCGCGCACCACGTTCACCCCGGATTCAAGAACCATGCCTTAAATCCAGTATAAAGTCCGTCGTGTCGTCTCGTCTCTCGAGGGAACCATCTAGTTGAATCCGTCTTATAAATACCTCTCGAGAGTCGATAGCCACTGTACGCCATCCTTGCTCCTGTTCATCTCTCGCCCTTAGCCTTTTTCGCCAACCGCGATGCTTCCAGTTCTTCCAAAAAAAACCCAAATGGCGGACGAGAGGAATCGCGGCAAACGCCCAGCAACCGAGCTCGCCGAGGGAGACGAAATGAGCCGTCTACTCCGGTCGCTCCGATCCTGCACCAGGACCGTCAATCAGTTCTTGAGGTAAACTCCCCATGCTTTTCTTGGCAAACCGGGCCACATCTTGATCCATTGTTTTGCTTATGCAGCAACCGCCCATCTGCCGCCGGCGCGGGAGAGTCCAGGACCGCCGGCGCGGGGGGTTCCGGAGCCACCGGTGCAGGGGAATCCGGGGCCGCCATCAGGCCGTTTCAAGTTGCCCCCGCGGAAGCTGTCGCAGGTCCTTCTCGCCAATCGCTGCCTGCGCCAATCAACCAACTGGTGCGCGCCTACAGCAGGTAAGCCAAACGATCTTATGCTCACTGAATCATCTGGCAATTTGTATTTAATACTCCTGAAAGGATCTAAATGGCTAGAGGGGGTGAATAGCCTAATTAAAATTCTACAAATCACTAGAGCAAATGGGTTAGCAAGTAACACGGTGGAAAGCTTTGCTCTAGCTCTACTCTAGCTATGCAAGCCACCTAAACAATTCTAGTAATTCTATGATCTCTAATTCACAACAAGGCTATGTCTCTACTACTACTTACCCCTAAGTGAACTAAAGAAACAAGAGACTACAACACAAGTAAAGAACAAGAAATAAAAGCACAAAGTAGAGAGGAGATAGGGGTGATTATACCAATGCCTTGTGAAGAGAGCCAATCACCAAATAATAAGATTACCAATACACTCGAAGGTGATGGTCCACAAGATGATCAACACAATGAGAAGACCGATTTTATCCC
Source organism: Eremochloa ophiuroides (assembly GCA_038502445.1). NCBI lineage: Eukaryota > Viridiplantae > Streptophyta > Magnoliopsida > Poales > Poaceae > Eremochloa > Eremochloa ophiuroides. Next base: position 152,198 of record JAHLJS010000083.1, read on the forward strand.
AAGGTTCACGTGCTTGCCGGCACGCTACGTCCTCGTTGTGTTGACCACAACTCGGTGGTTCGGTGGCTAATCAATCACCAAGATTGAGCTCAACCAATGAGCGCCACAAGAACCTACCATGAGAAGGGTAGCTCAACAACACGCGCATTTTACTCAAGCTACCTTGATGGCCTCCCACCGGTGAAGGTGCAAAACCTCTTCACAAGATCACCAGGAGAAGGCCGGAGACAATCACCAACTCCTCATTCTCCTCAGCTGCTCCAAGACCGTCTAGGTGACGGCAATCACTAAGAGAATAGAATAAAATTCGCAGCGATGAAGATCAACAAGTGCCAATGAGATGAACTAATCAATGCAATGCACTTGGATCACTCTCTAGCTCACAATGGATGAGAATCAAATGATCTATGTGAGTTGAAGAGTTAGAGAGGTGCTCAATGTGAGTATGAATGAGTTTGGGAGCCAAGAGTTAGAGCACAAGCCGGCTAGGAAGTATTTATAAGCCTCAGTGAAACAGCTAGCCGTCACTCAGCTCAGCGCGCCGTCCGGACGGTGCTCCGGACGCGCGATTGTACTCGGTCCGGACCAACTATGCGCGTCCAGACGAGTTTCTTTGGCGAATCGTAGATTGCCATGTGTGTTTACCATTTGAATTTGACCGTTGCCGCGTGCGTCACCGTCTTCACCATGTTCCGGACGCGAGCTCCGGACGGAGCGTCCGGACTAAGCGTCCGTGTTCGATACTTGGACCAGAGAGGTTCCGAGAGTGAGATTCACTCCAGACTCCGTCCGGTCAGCGAGCTCCGGACAAACGTCACGCGTCAGGTCGATCTCAGAGGGCCACTTGTCACCGCCAGATTCAAACGAAGTTTGCGCGTGCATGGGCAGTTGAATCGGATGGAGGAGATTTGCTCCGGTGCGCCATGTTTCAGATCGTCCGGACAAAACGGCGTTGTCCGAACCGCTCTCTGCGCAAGGTGCTCTGGACGGGCATGGACTATCTGGACGCTCGATGACGCCAACGTCCGGAGCTCGTGCAGAGCTAGGCCGAGCTGAGGGTTAGGGTCCGGACAGAGGAAGATCGTCCGGACCAACGTGTAGACCAGTGTCCGGACCACTGATTTCAGTGTTTTTCACTTCCAATTTTCGTCTTTGCTTTTATGTGCTAACTCAAATATGTTTTGCATATAATTCAGGTGTTGGTTAGCATTTTTATGAGCATTTCAAAGACATTTTAGTTTTGCTCTCTAAATCTAAATGCATATGCAATGAAGTTGATCTAGAGGCACTTGATGACCTAAAATGCTAACGAACTTTCTTCCCTCTTAATAGTACGGTCATCTACCCTAAATGTGATCACACCCTCTATGGTGTCTTGATCACTAAAATGGAAAGAGCCCTATTGATTTTACCTTTGCCTTGAGCTCAATCCACTTGATCCTAGATGAAGAGCACTTGATCATATCACTTGTGGTCTTACTCCAATCCTTGGATGCCTACATGTTGCTCCTCACTTGGATCTACTAACCATCCTTATAAACATAGCACTTGAGTAGATGGTTAGTAATTAGGTGTCATCAATTATCCAAAACCAACATAGAGCTTTCAATCTCCCCCTTTTGGTAATTGATGACAACCTCAACAAAGACATTCAACGAATTGAAAATTGCTAGTAATAGCTCCCCCTACATATGTGCTAAGAGTTTGGTTTTTAAAGGGCTTTGCACATATGCATTGAATTTTTCACTTGGGAGAGATATTACTACCAATTGATGCTAAGGTTTATAGAATTTGAACTTTGAAGCGTGATACCATTGGAGTTGCAAATAAACCTTCTTTAGCATCTTGTGTAGCTAGATGATCACAAAGATTAGAGCATACCCGTGAGATCAACATTATAAGCAAGCTCTAGTACCACTTGAAACTAAGGACCCACCATCTAGTTACACCCTATGCATGCTAGTTCTCAAATCATCAAACATTCTTAATCTAGCATGCACCAAGCAAGCAAGCAAGCATACCACTTGTGAAATAAATGTGCAAATGCAACAATACATATAAATATGCACATTTCAAATGCATTCAATCATTCTTGTGAGCTTGCTCCCCCTTAGTGTGAGGTCAAATTTAAATTTTTAATGATCCCTCACACTTGGCCTATTGCTCTCCCATCATCGGCCTTATGATGGTTCATCACGCAACCTCCATATCTTTGTTCCATTCTCTCCCCCTTTGTCATCAAAGACCACAAAAGGGTAGCATGTGTAGGATATGATTTGAAATCAATGAAGGAATCACTAGTTAAGTTTCTTAGATTGTTTCCAATATCTTAAGCACTTAACAAGATTACTTGCACAAATACATAACTCAATTTGTCCTTTGGCAAACTTCTTCACACCTCATATGAGCAATAAGGGTTATCTTGATAAAGTTGAATTATATATCATAATGCTCATATTCTAGATAAGTCCTAGGTTCACAAGCACACAAGCTAGTCATATGTCATTACTAGGTCAAATAAGACATAGAAGCAATAGTAGTGACATATGAACTAAAATCATTTGATTTTCAATGCATGAACCTAGAAGTATGTCTATATGCACTAAGCAAGTCCTTATCGATTATGAATGCACATGCCATACAATGATACCTTGGCTTTCTCGGAGTAGAGGCATGTCATAAGATATTCGTGGGTGTGCATTCAACTCATGTTGGAGTAGTCAATGATATTCAACTCATTTCTTAATTTGCCAAACCTTGTTTCATCAAGTGGCTTAGTGAAGATGTCGGCTAATTGATCTTCGGTTCCCACACTTGTGATTTCAATGTCACCTTTGGCTTGATGATCTCTAATGAAATGATGTCTCACATCAATGTGCTTGGTTCTTGAATGTTGAACCAGATTAGTTGTGATCTTCATGGCACTTTCATTGTCACATAGCAAAGGTACTTTCTTGAAATTGATTCCATAATCCTTCAAGGTTTGCTTCATCCAAAGTATTTGTGCACAACAATTACCGGCACTAATGTATTTGGCCTCGGCGATAGAGAGTGCAATTGAGTTTTGCTTCTTGGATGACCATGAGACAAGTGATCTTCCCAATAATTGACAAATACCGGAAGTGGTCTTTCTATTTATCTTGCATCCAGCATAATCTGCATCGGCATACCCAATCAATTGGAATTTTGAGCCCTTAGGATAGGACAAACCAACATGTTGTGTGCCCTTCAAGTACCTCAATATTCTCTTTGTTACCTTCAAATGACTTCCTCTTGGAGAGGCTTAATATCTTGCACACATGCACACACACCAAACATAACATCCGGTCTTGATGCAGTTACATAAAGAAGACTAGCAATCATTGATCTATAGAGCTTTTGGTCTATCATAGCACCATCTTCATCCGGATCTACACTTGCACTTGTGCCCATTGGAGTTGAGATTACTTTTGCATCTTGCATTCCAAACTTCTTGATCATATCCTTTATGTACTTGCCTTAACTCACAAATGTACCATTCTTCAATTGTTTGATTTGGAGACCAAGGAAGTAGCTAAGTTCACCAACCATGGACATTTCAAACTCTTTGGCCATCATTTCCCCAAACTCTTCATAAAATAATGAACTTGTGATCAAAAATGATATCATCCACATAAATTTGCATGATGAACAAGTCATTGCCAATCTTCTTGGTGAAGAGTGTGGTGTCAACCTTTCCCATCTTGAACCCTTTAGAGAGGAGGAAATCCCTCAATCTCTCATACCATGCTCTAGGTGCTTGCTTCAACCCATAAAGTGCCTTCTTGAGCTTGTACACATGGTCGGGCTTCTTCTCATCTTCAAAATCAGGAGGTTGTTCAACATACACTAGCTCATTGATGTAGCCATTAAGGAATGCACTCTTGACATCCATTTGATAGAGTTTGATGTTGTGAGCACAAGCATATGCCAATAGAATCCAAATAGCTTCCAATCTTGCAACCGGTGCATATGTTTTGCCAAAATCTAAGCCTTCTATTTGTGTGTAGCCTTGAGCAATCAATCTAGCCTTGTTTCTCACCACTATTCCATCTTGATCTTGCTTGTTTCTAAACACCCATTTTGTGCCAATCACATTATGCTTACTAGGCCTTGGAACCAACTCCCACACTTGGTTTCTCTCAAAGTTGTTCAATTCTTCATGCATTGCATTTACCCAATCTTCATCTTTGAGAGCCTCTTGAATCTTGGAGGGTTCTTCTTGTGACACCAAGGAATAGTGAGCACAAAGGCTTGCAACCCGAGATCTAGTTTGAACACCCTTTTCAATATCACCAACAATTTGATCCAAAGGATGATCTCTTGCAATATGAGTAGGTTGAAGGATTTGATTGCATGATCTTGGTTGATCATTAGATTGATGTTGACTTGCATGTTGTTCTTCATTTTGTTGATCTTGTTCTTGATCATGTGAACCACTTGTGCTAGCTTCGGTTGAGTTGAGAGGCATACTAGATTGAGGTAGCACTTGATCTTTGTCATCTTCATCCTCAATATCAATTATTTACTTTGGCCTAATATCCCCAATATCCATGTTCTTCATAGCATTCACCAATTGACTACCCCGAACATCATCAAGATTTTCATTTTCATCTTGGGATCCATTGGTTTCATCAAATTCCACATCATGGACTTCTTCAACTAGTTTGGTGGTGTTGTTCCATACTCTATATGCTTTGCTTGTTGTGGAGTAACCAAGTAGGAACCCTTCATCACATTTCTTCTCAAATTTGCCCAATCTTGTGCCTTTCTTCAAGATATAACATTTGCAACCGAAGACTCTAAAGTATGCAATGTTGGGCTTTCTTCCATTTAATAGTTCATATGGTGTCTTCTTCAATAACCGGTGACAATAGAGCCGGTTGCTACAATAGCAAGCCGTATTGATTGCTTCGGCCCAAAAGTTAGCACTCACATTGTATTCACTAAGCATAGACCTTGCCATATTAATAAGAGTTCTATTTTTTCTTTCAACAAGGCTATTTGATTGAGGTGTATACTTGGCCGAGAATTGATGGTTGATTCCAAAATCATCACACATCTCATCAATTCTTGTATTCTTGAACTCACTACCATTGTCACTTCTCACTTTCTTGATTGTAACTTCAAATTCATTTTGGCTTCTTTGGATGAATGTTTTGAATAAGCCAAAGACTTCACTCGTATCGGCAAGAAAGAAGACCCATGTATATCTTGTGAAATCATCCACTATCACAAAGCCATATTTGTTTCCACCAATGCTAGCATATGTAGTTGGGCCAAAAAGATCCATATGCAACAACTCAAATGGTCTTGATGTGCTTATCATGTTCTTGTTGGGATGTGTGTTTCCAACTTGCTTTTCGATTTGACAAGCACTACATAGCTTATCCTTTTCAAATTGCACATCTTTCAAGCCTTTCACTAGCTCATGCTTGACCAACCGGTTCAATTGCTTCATGCCAACATGACCAAGCCTTCTATGCCACAACCCACCCATACTAGATTTTGAGATCAAACAAGTTGAGAGTTGAGCTTCACTTGCATTGAAATCCACCAAATAAAGATTGCCACGACGAAATCCCTTGAAGATCAAATTGCTTCCATCAATACTAGTGAGCACCACATCATCAATGCCAAAGATGCACTTGAAACCCAAATCACAAAGTTAAGCCACGGACAACAAGTTGAAGTTTAAGCTCTCTACTAGCAAGACATTGGAGATGGACATGTCATTACAGATTGCAATCTTGCCAAGACCCATGACCTTGCCTTTCTTTTTATCACCAAATGTAATGCTATCAACATTGCCATCTTCGTTTGGTTTGATTGAGTTGAACATATTTGCTTCTCCGGTCATGTGTTGAGTGCACCCATTATCAAGCACCCAATGCCTCCCTCCGGACTTGTAGTTCACCTACAAAGACATTTAATTGGCTTTAGGTACCCAAGTCTTGTTGGGTCCTTGTAGGTTAGTAACCAATGCCTTAGGCACCCAAATAGCTCTTGTCTTTGGGCGCCCGGCGGGTGTACCAATGTATTTGGCTTTAACACCCTTCACTCACTTGGTGAGTACAAAGCAAGAATCAAGGCGAAATGAAGTCGCACTAGCAAACTTTACTTGCTTGATCTTGTTTTGCTTGTAATATTGCTCATTATGCCCCACTTACTTGCATCTTTGGCATGGCATGCCATTGCTCCTCACAAAGCTAGGCTTTGGAGTAACAAAGGCCGCCTTACCCTTCTTGGGGGTATAGCCAAGTCCCTCCTTGAGGTGACCAAATCTTTGGCTACTCAAACACTTAAGCAAGCGGGCATCTCCACCATAGGCTTTGCCTAGGGCATGAGTGAGCTTGCTCACCTCCTCCTTGAGGTTCTCATTCTCCACCATGAGAGTAGTATCACAAGTGACACTAGCATCCATGGATGAAGTGGAAGTGGATGCGCTACATGAAGTGTTAGTGGAGGAAACAACAATAGGAGTATCAACAATAATATCACAAGTGACTCCTACGTTGCATGTCTCATGGCACACTTGCTTACCCTTGTCAATAAGAGTGGAGTGAGATTCTATAAGCTTCTTGTGAGCTTTGTCAAGCTTCTCATGGGCATCCTCTAGCCTCTCATGAGAAGCATTGAGCTCATCAAAGGATTGCTCAAGAAATTTGCATCTCTTTTGCAATTCTTTGCACTCCTTGCTCTTCTTCTTAAGATAAGCATGAGTGTCATGCAACATGTCAAGGAGCTCCTCCTTGGACAAGTCCTCTTTCTCATCACTCCCACTATCGCTCTCATGATCGGATTGTACCTTGGATGGCCTAGCCATCAAGCATGTAGCCGGAGAGTTGAAGAGAGAAATCTTGCTAGGAATTGCCACACTAGCCAATGCCTTCTTTATGATAGTCCTCTCATCATCACTATCATCATCGGAGGAAGAAGCTTCATCACTATCCCAAGTGAAACAACAAGAATGCCCTTTCTTCTTCTTGAATTGCATCTTGTTGTCTTTCTTCTCCCTCTTTTCCTTCTTGTACTTCTTCTTCTTCTTGTCATTTTCATCATCACTATCACTCTTGTATGGACAATCGGCAATCAAATGATCCTTGCTCTTGCATTCATAGCACCTCATGGATGACCTCTTCCCTTTGGTGAAGTCTCTTCTCTTCCTTGACCCATAACCTTTCTTCTTCATGAATTTCACAAATCTCTTCACAAGAAAAGCCATTTCTTCATCATCTTCATCACTTGAGCTATCTTCATCATCACTTGACTCTAGTTTCTTTGCCTTGCCCTTATGCTTGGATGATGTTGCTTTGAATGCAATACTCTTCTTTTCTTTCTTGTCATCTTTCTTCTCTTCTTCTTGTGTCCCCTTTCCTTTTCCACACAGTAGGCGTCATGAGTAACGACATCTCCTAGTACTTGGGAAGGGATCACATTCTTCCAGCCTTCCCTCACAAGAATTGTAACCAAAGTCTCAAACCGGGGAGGTAGGCATCTCAAGAACCGATGTGAGAAGTCTTCATCCTTGATTGTTTCACCCAATTGCTTGAGATCACATATGATCACACTCAACCGATGAAACATCTCCGGCACGGTCTCATCTTCTTTCATCTTGAAACTTGACAACTTGTCCTTAAGAATGTACAACTTGGCTCCCTTGACCGCGGTTGTGCCCTCATATGTTTCTTCCAATTTCTTCCAAACCTCATAGGCATACTCCAAATCTTTCACTTGCTCAAACACTTTTTCATCAAGACCATTGTAGAGAGTGTTTAGAGCAATATCATTGAATTGCAACTTTTCTTCTTCTCTTGGTGTGGGATCATTCATGTCAAGCACGGCAAAATCATGTTCCACTACATCCCACATCTTTCTATTCATTGATTTCATATGTGCACGCATTTGCTTCTTCCAATAACCATAGCTAGAACCGTCAAACTTGGGTGGCTTCCCCATATGGTTGATCATATTGTTTAGAGCCATTTTTCAACACCAAAGGATATTAAGCCTTGAACAAATGTGACCACGGCTCCGATACCACTTGAAAGGATCTAAATGGCTAGAGGGGGTGAATAACCTAATTAAAATTCTACAAATCACTGGAGCAAACGGGTTAGCAAATAACACGGCGGAAAACTTTGCTCTAGCTCTACTCTAGCTATGCAAGCCACCTAAACAATTCTAGTAATTCTATGATCTCTAATTCACAACAAGGCTATGTCTCTACTACTACTTACCCCTAAGTGAACTAAAGAAACAAGAGACTACAACACAAGTAAAGAACAAGAAATAAAAGCACAAAGTAGAGAGGAGATAGGGGTGATTATACCAATGCCTTGTGAAGAGAGCCAATCACCAAATAATAAGATTACCAATACACTCAAAGGTGATGGTCCATAAGATGATCAACACAATGAGAAGACCGATTTTATCCCAAGGTTCACGAGCTTGCCGGCACGCTACGTCCTCGTTGTGTTGACCACAACTCGGTGGTTCAGTGGCTAATCAATCACCAAGATTGAGCTCAACCAATGAGCGCCACAAGAACCTACCATGAGAAGGGTAGCTCAACAACACGCGCAATTTACTCAAGCTACCTTGATGGCCTCCCGCCGGGAAGGTGCAAAACCCCTTCACAAGATCACTAGGAGAAGGCCGGAGACAATCACCAACTCCTCCTCCTCAGCTGCTCCAAGACCGTCTAGGTGACGGCAATCACCAAGAGAATAGGAGAAAATCTGCAGCGATGAAGATCAACAAGTGCCAATGAGATGAACTAATCAATGCAATGCACTTGGATCACTCTCTAGCTCACAATGGATGAGAATCAAATGATCTATGTGAGTTGACGAGTTAGAGAGGTGCTCAATGTGAGTATGAATGAGTTTGGGAGCCAAGAGTTAGAGCACAAGCCGGCTAGGAAGTATTTATAAGCCTTAGTGAAACAGCTAGCCGTTACTTAGCTCAGCGCACCGTCCGGACGGTGCTCCGGACGCGCGATTGCACTCGGTCCGGACCAACTATGCGTGTCCGGACGAGTTTTTTCGGCGAATCGTAGATTGCCACGTGTGTTTACCGTTTGAATTTGACCGTTGCCGCGCGCCTCACCGTCTTCACCATGTTCCGGACGCGAGCTCCGGACGGAGCGTCTGGACTAAGCGTCCGCGTCCGATACTCGGACCAGAGAGGTTCCGAGAGTGGGATTCACTCCGGACTCCGTCCGGTCAGTGAGCTCCAGACAAACGTCGCGCGTCCGGTCAATCTCAGAGCGCCACTTGTCGCCGCCAGATTCAAACGAAGTTTGCGTGCGCGTGGGCAGTTGAATTGGATGGAGGAGATTTGCTCCGGCGCGCCATGTTTCAGATCGTCCGGACAAAACGGCGTTGTCCGGACCGCTCTCTGCGCAAGGTCTCCGGACGGGCATGGACTGTCCGGACGCTCGATGACGCCAACGTCCGGAGCTCGTACAGAGCTGGGCCGAGCTGAGGGTTAGGGTCCGGACAGAGGAAGATTGTCCAGACCAACGTGTAGACCAGTGTCCGGACCACTGATTTCAGTGTTTTTCACTTCCAATTTTCGTCTTTGCTTTTATGTGCTAACTCAAATATGTTTTGCATATAATTCAGGTGTTGGTTAGCATTTTTATGAGCATTTCAAAGACATTTTAGTTTTGCTTTCTAAATCTAAATGCATATGCAATGAAGTTGATCTAGAGGCACTTGATGACCTAAAATGCTAACGAACTTTCTTCCCTCTTAATAGTACGGTCATCTACCCTAAATGTGATCACACCCTCTATGGTGTCTTGATCACTAAAATGGAAAGAGCCCTATTGATTTTACCTTTGCCTTGAGCTCAATCCACTTGATCCTAGATGAAGAGCACTTGATCATATCACTTGTGGTCTTACTCCAATCCTTGGATGCCTACATGTTGCTCCTCACTTGGATCTACTAACCACCCTTAAAATCATAGCACTTGAGTAGATGGTTAGTAATTAGGTGCATCAATTATCCAAAACCAACATAGGGCTTTCAACTCCTCATTGTGATGTCTAGCCGTCAACTATCTCCCATCCCCGGCATCTCGCTTGGTTTTGGGCCGGCGCTGCGCCGCACCGTGCCAGTACCGAACCTCCCGGAGGGCCCGGACGGGGATGATGATGACGACGATGGCGATTCTGCGGAATCCCGGGCTGACTCGTATACCGCCGTCGACGGCCGCCGCTTCCACCAACAGGCGGTAGAAAATCATAACCTCTATTCAGAGGCTATGAAGGAGAATGGCTGGCTGCAGAACATCATCGATGCTCAAGCAGCCGCGCTTGCCGCCGTGGAGGCCAAGGTGGCAGGGATGAAGATTCACCTCGCGGAGTCCGACGCTGCGGTGGCGTGTAAGTACCCTTCGGCCATTGATAGCATTCTGCATATGTATCACTGCTGATTGATCTTTCCTCTGCGCAGCATTGACGACACAGTTGGGTGAGCTGCGCGTCACCGCCGAGAATGCCGCCGACATCCTTAACGCGCGCGGTGATACCCCGGCGCGATGGCTCCATGACGTCCACCACCGCGTCCGGCAGGTGGCCATGTCTGGCGTCCGCCACGACGCTATGGCTGCGCTCACTCCCGCGCAGCTCCGCTCCAGGATAGCCCTTGAGGCCATCGAGCCTGGATTCCCGGACGGGCAGGACATGGGGGCGGTGCATGCCCAGCAGGTGGCGTTCATCCCTCATGTGGAGGACGTCTGCTTGGCCACCGACGCTGAAGAAATCATCCATGTAGTGTTCGAAGAAAACATGTAAACTGTAACAAGCACTTCGATGATTGTAAATACTTATCAAACTATCTTTTATTATCATGTTTGCACTAAAGGCGATGCTGATTACACCGGCTGTTCTAATCCTATTCCTATCCTCTATAGCATAAACAATCTTCCATTTAAACATAAGGAACATTCCTTCAGGTAATTCATGAGCGTAGCAATCCTTACCCAAGGAACCGGGTTCTACTTGGCCTAGATTCGGGGAGTGGACTACAGAGGACTCAACAAAGCTATAACAGTCACCTTCGTGATCTACCACATGGCCCAGAAAATAGGGTGCATTCGCAGGTAAACTTAATCTAGACACCATATCTACATTATTTCTACCACCTAATCCAATCCGGAGTTGAACTAGGTACTTTACGAACATATGCATAAACTTATTATCAATCATAACAATATCAAAGATAGAACTAGAACAAACCAAGAACATGATGAACAAGAACATAATAATATTGAAGTAGCACAAAGTAGAGATACAAGATAACAAATACCAGATCTCCGACGACGATCCGGAACCCTGAGCGACGGCTCAACTCTACTTGTATCTAGCTAAACCTAACCCTAAACTTGAAATAGAGCTCTACTCTTCTAATTAGAAACCCTGGTTTTTCTCTCTGCCTGATCAACTGATCTCCTCATGAGGGATGATGCCCTGGAGGGGGGTCTGCCCCTGTTTATATAGCTCGGTGGGATGAACCGCAGCCCTCGGATCAAACCGACTTGAAACAAGGGTTGAGATCTCTTCTAGGGTTTGAGTGGAGGCCACCACGCGAAGTCGGAGGGACTTCCAGGTGGGCCTAGGCTGGCCAGCCTAGCTAGGGTTTGGGACCGGCCGGCCCCACCTGGCAGCCTCTCGCCTCCAGCTTTCGCGTCGTGTCTTCTTGGGTCTTCTACACTCTTCCAATGTCCTTTTCCGATCCGTTTGCGCAGCAAGTCATGTCGTGGGTGGATTCTTTCCTTTACTCTTCCCGGGGGAATCCTCTGGAAATATTATTTCCCAGGACTCTGGATTTCTGTCGATTTGGTCCCTAATATGGTAATGATGATGATCTTCTAGGACCTTCTAGAGTCTTTCGAGTCGTAATCATCTAGGACTTCAGCTTCGGAGCTCCAAATATGGCAAGTGATATGTCCGTCTCGATCGTCTCGACGAGCTCTTCGCAAAGGTGTGCTCCGATTGACCACTTGAGATGCTTTTCTGTAGTAAAATATTGATAATCTAGAAAACAAGTGAGAATACACAACTCGTGGAACTTGTTAGTCTTAAACCCTACAACTATGCATTAATAGCCCTTTGGTTACTATATTGTGCATTAGTTGAAGGTATAATGTTGACGTTAAGGACCGTCAACTAGCTCCCCCAAACTTACCCTTTGCTAGTCCCTTAGCAAAGTCAAATCTTTGATTAACAAGCTAGGATTTCATATTCTGCTTTCATACCTCAAAAATACATAAGTGTTCAAACAAGAATTCTACTAAATAATGGTCCAATTATCCCAATTTCCAAACTTACTCGTATTACCTTTAATTATGGAGCTTATTGCCTTAACCTGCATCTTGAGTAATTGATAGACAGATGACAAACAGGAACGGTGAGAGCAGGTCCCCTTGTCGCAGTCCACGCACATGGTAGATGTGTCACCTCGGCCGGCCATTGATGAGGACTTTGGTTGTGGCCGTGGCGAGCAGGTACGAGATCCAGTCCCGCCAGCGCTGGAGAAGCCCAAGCGCTTGAGGACCTCGAGCAGGAACGGCCAGGCCATTGTGTTGAAAGCCTTGGTGAGATCCGCATTAAGCAGGATCATCAGCAGCCAACAACAGACGAGCTGCACTGTTCTGAAGTTCTCGTGGATTCGCCGGCCCTTGATGAACGCCGTTTGGTTTAACTTGATGAGCTCCGGCATACGCGGGGCAAGATGGAGCGCTAGCTCTTTGACGAAGAGCTTTCCCACCGAGTGAATCATGCTAATCGGCCTATAGTCCTTGAGCCTGGCTCGATCCCTCGTTTTGTGCAAGAGCACCATAATCGCCTTGTTGAGGTTGTTGAAGTTCCAGAAATCCATGCCTCAGAGCACGTGGAACGCGCGCACGACGTCCGGCCTGACGATCCCCTAGGCTACCTTGAAGAAGCCCACGCAGAAGCCGTCCGGTCCAGGTGCTCTGTCAGACGATGAAGCCCTCACCATGCCCGCGACCTCTTCCATGGTGAAGGGCTGCACCAGCTCGGCAAGGTCCACGAGCGGTAGCTGGAGCGAAGTGAGGTCGATTCGGTGCGCTCTGAGGAACGGCGTGCCCAGGATGGCATTGTAGTAGGAGTAGACCACCCCGACCTTGGCCTCATCCGCGGAAAAAGTCTGGTCCTCATGCGCTTGCATGGAGCTAGAGACGGAACCAGCAATTTTGATTGAGGAGGGCCGGACAAATACGATGACACCTCTAAATGTGATTAATATTTAGTCTCAATAAATTTTACAATGTTTCTCCACATGTACTTAGCATTTACAATGTTTCTTGTCATGATCATATCTGAGAGCGGAATCGCTCCGACGGGACGCACTTGCAAGGTGCTGCCGCGTCCAAATCCAAATCCAATCATGCGGACGCATACACAAAAACGACAATATATCCGGCAACATGTAGCAATCGCCATGGCATGTCAACACACAGCAGGGTCATCAGCTGCGTCTGGGTGCGCTGTGCGCGTGTACTCTAGCTATCCACCACCAGCTAACCCTAGGGGGCATGATCTCCTTTTTGGTGCATGGCCCGATAGATCCGAAAGCAGCTTTATTTGCAGTAGTTAATTATATTAATTAATTGGAAAATATAAAGAAGAATGGTTAGGAGGGGGCGTGATCTCCTTTTTGGTAACAACTTTTTGGTAACACTTCTAGTTGGACGCTATCAGAGCCCTGTTCATTTGGTCGTTTCTGGCTGGCTGATTCTAGTTGATGCTGATTTATTGTGAAAGAAAAACACTGCTGAATCGCTGGCTGTAAGCGCTGATAAGAGCAAACGAACAGGGCATCACAAAGGCAAGAGAAAAATCACTCATGGAGCACTAAAGGCAGCAGTTGGTGAGAGGTTTATGCATGTTCAACCTAGACATATACGAAAATAAATAACTTCCATTCCCATATCACATCCTATAAGTCGGCTGGATGGGCTCAAAGGACGAAGGGCGGCAACAGGAGTCGTTTGCAGTGCGAGTGGTCCTGCCATTGCCGTAGAACAAGACAAGTCCGTGCTTGGCTGCCCAACCTCAACCTACCTTTTTACCTCTTGGAGTTCTCTCACCTTCTAGATGTATAAATTAAATACTGTAAACTACGAATCTAGAAAAACAACTACCACTCGTATAATTTAAAATGAATAAAGGGAGTATTATGAGACGAATAACCAATGAACGAATTTCTGAATCTCATGAACCTCTCGATCCCAAATCACCGAAACAACATGGCAACCAGGTTATAACGGATATAAATAAACAACTCAAAAAATCCATGAGCAAACAGTCTTGAAATTACAAACTGCTACAAAAGGATGATGCTCAATTTTCAAAAAGTTGCCTCACTTTTCAGTCCCAAATAAAGGCTAAAACCATTCAGACAGCACATGCCGGTACAGGTGGGACTATGTATATATATATATATATATAAGGGTTATTCAGAACAATTGCTCGATGTAAGCTCCATCGACAGGCGACTTGTGTTGACACATGGATTTGTGAGGGATCATTTCGAGTTTCACTTCACCATTGGCGAGGACACTCGTGACGACATCTACACCGGTCAAGACGACAAAGTAGAAGCAAAAGTCATCGCCATCCCGACACCACCAGTCGGTGAAGAACCTTGCGATGCAAAACTTGCCTAAGCCCAGGCTCACCAGTTGAACATCCTCTTGATCTACTTCTAGTTCATATTCTGTCCAAAACTCCGGACGCTGGAACTCCTCCCAACCATGGCCAGCAGCTAGCTGTGGCGGCGAGTACGCGTCCATGGTGGAGAGGTCAGCAGCAGCCAAGTGTCGGGCATCGCCGGAGAGGCCGAACCAGAGCTTGAGCTCGGGCACCTACTCGACCTTGCCATTGAAGGGCAAGTACCAGTCGCCGATCTTGTCCCAGGTGTGGCTCGCCGTGTCCAGGGTGTAGGTGCCTCTGCCATCGACGGACACGCAGATGTGAGAGCCACCACCGACGACGGCGTAGGAACGGATCTCGGGGTATTCCTTCCGCTGGATGGCCTCAAGGACGAAGGCCGGCAGCGGGAGTCGTTTGCAGTACGAGGTCGTCCTGCCATTGCCGTGGAACAATACCTCGAAGTCCATGCTTGGCTGCCCAACCTCAATGCCGTACCTTTTTACCTCTCGGAGTTGCCTCACCATGAGGTATAGGCTTCCGGCACCGTCATCATCTTCGCCGTCGCTGCCGCCACTTGGGACGAAGAGTGAGAGGTGGAGGTCACGACGCCACTTAGGCTTGAACTCGGGCATGGCCGCCACGGCGCGCGTCTCGATGTCGTAGAGGAAGTTGCGCCCGGTCCCGTCCGTGGAGAGCACCTTCCGTTGTCCAAACGGGTAACACGCTAACCTGCACGGATCGCCTGCACCTCTATAGCTGTGGGCTTCGAAGTTCAAGATCGGCACGGGAAGCCGGAGACTTTGGAAGTTCGAGAACGGGACGGGACGTCGGATCCTTTCGAAGGAAAAGAATGGGCTGCCTCCAGGAAGCTGGCGTCGGACCGTCTCCATCGTCAGCTGCCAGATTGGTGCTGCTCGTGTGGCGGCGGCGGTGGCGGCGTTGGATAAAAGAGTTGCAGGCGCTCCAGGTCGATGCGGTGCAGTGATCTGGCGGCAGCCTCGTCGCTTTCCACGATCAGGTTCAGAAACCGCCACGAGTGGCCCATGGTTGTGTCAGTTCTCAACCTCGGCGGTACGCCGGTGGCGAGAACAGGCTCTCAGACACGAACTGTGCGCGGTGAGCGCGAACAGAAACTGTAACGGATGAACTGGAAGACACGAAGTGTTTTGGTGCTGCCTGAAAGCGCAGCGTTTTCTGTTCCTTTGATTGCTATTTATTGAGAGAAATTACATGCAGAACATAGCGGCCACAGCTCGCACGACGCGATTGCAGCGCGTCCATCCCCACGCTCCGCGAACGCCGGCCATGGCCGCATGTCCGAGTTCATGGCGAGCTAATCTCGGCCACTTCCTCCCTACGCGCACGGCGGCCACATGTTGGTGCTCGTGTGCATGCAGTACTGAAAGTAGACATGCTAAAGACTAAAATTAGGCACAAAGCCTATCTAACAAATCTCCTCCTAAGCCTTGTGCCGATGCTGTACACTTTGGACTCCAATGCGAGACCTCAATTCGACGAATCGTTCCCGCGTCAGAGCCTTGGTTCCGATGTCCGCCAGTTGTTCTTCTGTCCCGATGGACTCCACCTTAACCCTGCCATCCTCGACACATTCCTGAATGAAATGATACCG
This sequence comes from Eremochloa ophiuroides, assembly GCA_038502445.1. Lineage (NCBI taxonomy): Eukaryota > Viridiplantae > Streptophyta > Magnoliopsida > Poales > Poaceae > Eremochloa > Eremochloa ophiuroides. The sequence goes on from JAHLJS010000083.1 coordinate 168,538, forward strand.
AACGTCAATATGCTTACTGCGGTCGTGGAACACAGGATTGCGGCTGAGAGCAACGGCGGACTGGTTGTCGATCTTCAGGCTGGTGGCGGCAGCTTCCTTGCCTCTGAGTTCTGCGATCAGCCGCGCCAACCAAATCCCCTGGCATGCTGCAGTGGTTGCGGCCATGTACTCAGCTTCACACGAGGACAAGGCCACAACCTTCTGCTTCGGAGATTGCCAGGTGATCACATTGTTGCCGAGGAAGAAGAGAACGCCTGTGGTGCTCCTCCGAGTGTCAATGTCCCCTGCCATGTCACTGTCGCTGTAGCCGACCAGCAGGGGCTCCTCCTCCTTCTTCCTCTGGTAATAGCAGCCATAATTAAGGGTCCCAGCAATGTATCTGAGGATCCTCTTTACAGCTCCCATGTGTTCGGTGGTAGGATTTTCCATGAAACGGCTCACATAACCCACCGAATAAGCCAGGTCTGGCCTTGAATTGACCAGATATCGCAACGATCCCATGATGCTTCTGTATTGAGTTGAATTGACGGCAGGGGATGTGCTTTGCTTACTAAGTTTCAGCCGCAGCTCCATGGGAGTGCAGCTTGGATTGCACCCGGTCAGGCCCGCCATCTCTAGGATCTTGGCGGCGTATGCACTTTGGCACACTGTGATGCCCTCCTCCGACTGTGTCACCTCCAGCCCGAGGTAGTAGCGTAGGAGCCCCAAATCACTCATCTTGAATGTGGACTGCATCTCCAGCTTGAAGGTGTCGATGTCGCTCGGGTGACCGCCGGTGATGATAAGGTCATCGACATAGACCCCAACCACCAGCCGGCGTGCACCAGAACCCCGGAGATAGACAGCATGTTCCGATGTGCTTCTTTTGAAGCCAAGCTTGATCAGGGACTCGTCGAGCTTGGCGTACCAGGCGCGGGGTGCTTGACGCAGGCCGTAGAGTGCTTTGACGAGCCGGAGCACCTTGTGTTCTTGCCCGCGCAGAACGAATCCTGGGGGCTGCTCGACGAAGACCTCTTCCTGGAGCACGCCGTTGAGGAATGCGGACTTCACGTCCATGTGATGAACTGCCCACCCCTCGCATGCCGCGTGCGCCAAGAGGAGGCGCACTGACTCCAGTCTTGCGACTGGAGCGAAAACCTCGTCGAAGTCAATTCCTTGGCGCTGTACATACCCCTTTGCGACGAGCCGGGCTTTGTGCTTGGTGACGATCCCGGCTGCGTCCTTCTTGGTCTTGTAGACCCATTTGAGGCCTATTGGCCTGACGCGTGGAGGAGACTTGACGAGCTCCCAAGTGCCGCTGGTTTCGATGGATGTCATCTCATCCAGCATGGCGAGCCGCCAACACTCGTGTCGCAGCGCCTGCTCCAGCGAATTCGGCTCGGCATCGCTCGCGAGTAGGAGCCGCTCCTCCAGGTCCCGTGTGGCGAGACCAGGTGTCGGTGCCGGGCCCAGCACGTTGTCAACACGGCGAAAACGAAGTGGTGTGTCGTCGTCGTCGTGATCGGCGTCGAGTTGCTCGATGGCGGATGAGCTTGGTGGAGAAGCGAATTCGACACCGTGAGTCGGTGTTGGGCTCGACGTCGCGGGTGGAGTTGCTGGCACGGGGTCGTCTGCTGGAGGAGGTGTCGCCGGTGCTGGGGAGGCCGGTGCTGGGGAAGCCGGGCTTGGTGATGATGACGAGGATGCAGTCGATGGGGCGGTGCTTGAGGGAGAGTTGGTCACGACCGTCTCCGTCAGCGCGGGTTGCTCGATGACGAAATCCGCGGGCTCGACGTCGTGCGCGGCAGACCAGGTCCACTGTGCGCCCTCGTCGAAGACCACGTCCCGGCTGACATGGACGCGCCGGGTTGTCGGATCGTAGACCCTGTAGGCCTTGGATCCTGGTTCGTATCCCACGAACACCATCTTGCGACTACGATCATCAAGTTTCTGGAGGTGCGGAGTGTTTACCTTGACATGTGCGATGCACCCGAAGGTGCGGAGGTGCTGCACGCCGGGCGAACTTCCTGTCCAAAGCTGATACGGAGTTTTTCCTTGAATGCTCTTGGACGACGACCGGCTGAGAAGGTACACGGCCGTCGCTACTGCTTCTCCCCAGAACACTGCAGGGAGACCCTTCGGCTTGAGCATGCTCCGTGCGGTGCCGACGACGGTTTGGTTGCGGCGCTCGACGACGCCGTTTTGTTGGGGCGTGTACGTGCCGTGAGCTCACGACGGATGCCGAGTTGCGCGCAGTACTCGGTGAAGTCAGCTGCGGCGAACTCGCCCCCTCGATCAGTGCGCAACGCTAGGAGCTTCTTTCCTGACTTCAGCTCCGCCGCCGCCTGGATGCGCTTGATTGCCGCTGCTGCCGCATCCTTTGAAGGGAGCAGGTATACCCACATGTAGCGGGTGAAGTCGTCGACGAGGAGCAGAAAGTACCGGTTCCCACTAGGGGTGGCCGGCGTGATTGGCCTGCAGATATCGCCGTGTAGCAGCTGGAGTGGCTCGGTGGAGCGCTGCTGGATCTGCTGCGGGAAGGGGGCGCGTCGATGCTTGCCGGCGAGACATGCCTCGCAAACTTGATTCACCTGGTTGAAGAGGGGCAGGCCACGGACAAGCTCCTCCTTTGCCATCTTTCGGAGAGCGGCAAAGTGGAGGTGCTCGAAGCGCGAGTGCCACCGCCAAGCCTCGTCGTCGGTGCGGGCGGCGAGGCAGACTGGTTGCGCCAGGGTGACGTCCAGCATGTACAATCTCCCGGCCCCGGGAGGGATCTTAGCCAGGAGACGGCGTTCGTCGTCTCGGATCCGCATGATGCCGTGCAGCACGAGTATCTGGAACCCGCCTTGGTCCAGTTGCCCGACGAAGATGATGTTGGCGGTGAGGCGCGGAAGATAGTAGACGCCATGGAGTGCGCGGTGTTCGCCGTTCTTGAGGGAGAGAGAACAGGACGGTGCCGCTCCCTTTGATCCGCACCACCGAGCCATCGCCGAATCGGACCGACCCAGTGACAGCGGTGTCGAGATCGGATAAGGCAGCGCGAGATCCCGTCATGTGGTTGGAGGCTCCGGTGTCCAGGATCCATCGCTTCGGATCCCGGTCCACGTCGGTGTCGGAGGTCGGCGGCACCTGTGCGGAGGACAATGTCGACGCCGTTCGAATTTGGAGAAGCACCGACGGCGGGAGGGGTGTAGACGACTCCTCCACGTGGGCCGTGCCAATAGCGAGCATCAGCGTGGCCTCCTCTTCTTCTTGGGCCACATGGGCCTGTTGGGCTGGTTCCTCCTTCTTCTTGCTGCGGCTGTCGCTGGCCCAGTGACCTTTCTTGCCGCAGCGCTGGCACGAATCATCAGGAGGCGGACGAGAGGAGCCTGAGCCACGTCGGGACTCGCCGCCGGATCCGCGCCCTCGCCCTCTGCCTCGGCCTTTGCCGCGGCCGCCGGAGCTGGGGCCACCGCGTGGTGACTCCTGCCCCTTTTTCTTGTATCTATCGATCCACTGCTCCTCCACGAGGAGCAGCTTGCCGCTCGCGGTGTGCACCGGCGCCGGCTCGACGTCGTCGGCCGCCTTGAGTCTCCCCGTGACTTCCTCAATAGATAACTGTGAAATGTCAAGGAGAGTCTCAATCGAGATTACCAGCTGGTTGTACCGCGGGTGGACGACGCGCGGGTACTTTGCCACCACTTTCTCGTCGGGCTCGGGTCGCCAAGAGTGGCAAGGCGCTGCACAATCCCGGTGAGTCGAAGGGCGAAGTCTTCGATTGCTTCATCGTTGCTGAGGGAGAGGTTCTCATACTCCGCCCGAAGATTCTGGGCGGTTGCCTTCCGCACGCGATCATCGCCGATGCGGAGGGTCTTGATGGCCTCCCAAGCATCCTTGGCGATGTCCTTGGTGGCGAGCGCAGGCACCATCTCTGGAGGGACGGCGCTGCAGAAGGCGTCGAGGGCGCTCCGGTCGTCGTCATACTCCACATCGTCGTACTCGACGGCGTCCCAGAGGTGGCGTGCTTGGAGCTTCAGCTTCATGCGGAGCGACCATTCATGGTAGTTGGTCCGCGTCAGCTGCGGCCATGTTCCGGACCCGCCACCTTCGCGGATTACGCGCTCGATGACGACCTCGCGCGGCGGGCGTGACCTGCGACGGTGTGGGCGGCGTGAGTCGCGTGGTGGTGGGCGAGATCGGCGTCGAGGCGAACGGCTCGGGGATGGCGATCGCGCTGGAGACTTGCGCGCTGGCGACCGCACTGGCAACTTGCGCGAAGGCGATCTCGCCGGTGACTTTCCGCCTGAGCCACTGCTCTTATCCAATAGAAGGCAGCAGCGAGCATAGAATTTCAATCAGTGTAAATTCTTCATCGTTAGCACGATCGTCGTGTCAGACTGTCAGGTGAACAGGCTTCTGCATTGGTATTTTTTCTTTAGAGAGGCCGCAAAATCTTTGCCTGTTTTTTTATTAAACGATGAATAGGGGGGGAAAGCAGAGTTACAAAAACGTTTTTTTGGAGACAGAACTCCAAACCACCAAGGTGCACGTATTCCCCTTATGAACCGAGGGAGTATCTGTTTACCTGGCTTTTCTCAAAGTGGTCAACAGACATCACATCACAAACCAACCAGATTATATAGAAAATCAACGCTGAGACTTCATGTGTAACTCCTTACAATTTAAAAGATATACAAAATCACGCAGAGTTGCCTTGAACTGTCCAATCCAAGAATCATTCAGACTGCACATGATGATAAAAGACAGTTTGGAAGTAAACCCCCAAAATTATTCATTAGAACAATAAATCGACGGAATTTCCATAGGCAGGCGAAGACATGTGGCGCATCGATTTGTGACGGATCATTTCGAGTTTCACTCTACCATTGCCTCCATTGCCATTGCCATTGCCATCACCATCGCGGACACGCGGGACAACCTCCAAACCGGTCAAGACACAATAATCCCGGGCAGAGTCGTCTTCTTCAATAAACTTTAAGTCTTGCTTGAAGAACCTTGCAATGCAAAATCTACCTGAGCCCAAGTTCACAAGTTGAGCGTCTCTGTGTTCCAACCATTCTTCTGTTGGCTGAAACACCTTCCAACTGTAAATTGGCTGTGGTCGGGAGTAAGTGGTGGAGAGGTCAGCAGCAATCAAGTGTTGGGTATTGGCAGAGAGGCCAAACCAGAGTTTCAGCTCAGGTACATACTAGTGATTTGCGCGCGCCCATGCGCGCGAGTTATGGCCACATTAGCATTTGTAAAGAAAACGCAACATGGAGATTAGATGTGCAGATATGAACTAAATATTACAGTAGGATGTCTAGCCGAACTAAATATTACAGGTGGATTGATAGATGTTCAGAGTCTACAGAGGAAGCGCGGTTTCTGAGATGGCCTAAGAGGAATGCATGTCTTCATGTAGGAGTGAAGCGTTGTGGCGCCAGCGTCAAAGATATCACCAATCTTTCACAGCATCAGTGCAGGTGCCAGCTCAGTCTGGGAAGCACATATTTAAACATTAGGCCATACCATCTTAGTGTATACATGCAGTTGCTGTGGTATACCTGACAGCAGGTAGAAAGACTCAGTCGGAGGAGACGCTATAGGATCGAGGAGTTGGGATCTAACACATCACTTTTTAATCATGTCATTTTCAAAAAATGTTGATACGGTGGATGTGTACTAATATGAATATCTAGCACCGATTCAATATTGCAAGGTTCTTGAAGGAACAACAGGAATATGAATAGCTTTTAGGCATATATACGTGTTATCCTGTTTTGTCTAGAGATATAATCTCATTTAATGAAGATTGGAAGTAAATGTAAGCATTTGTAATAGGGCACCCTTTGTTTTCACTGAAAGATTATCCATGCATATAACAGGAAGTGAAGAACAGATGACAGAAACTGTTTATCAAAGAACTATATCGTGCATATTTGTACCGTCCAGTCACAACATTTCGAATAGGTCTGCAAGGCAAATAAAATAGTGTAAAGTCTGTAAAGAAAACAAAGGCAATGGCGTCTTTAAATCAAATACTGGCTATCATATGCAGAATAAATCAATCCAGAACCCACCAGATCAGAACCTCTTGTCTAGCAAAGGAAACATCATATTGATTTTGTGAATTGAAACTTGCATTTTCTTGACACAGGTGAAAATAAAACTCAACCCAAGCATTCGGTCCAGTAACCAACCTTTGATATTGTGAATGTTTCAAATGGTTTATATCATTTTGAATGGCTAGTCGAAAGCAATTTTATGCAGGAACATACACAGAGTAAAATTCTCGAGAAAACATGTGGGAAGTTTTATTTATTTTCATGTTCAAAATACAAAATGTTCATGACAAATACCGAATCATAAATCTCTGGTAACCCTCACAAGGTTCAGGTCATGTTTGATTCCTGTGTTCACCTGTAGCTGAACTTCTGGAAGTTCAATTTGCTTCTAAGATGGTGATGACTTGTCTGATTTGACCTGTGAGTTGTGGCCAATGGTGTTTCTTCAGTGACACAACTGCAGGGGCATCATCAGTCAGGAGTAAAAGGAGCATTAGACTACGCGAGTATCTTTACAGATTGGTGTTCACCAAGTGAGCTACAAATAAAGGAAAACTTGGAAAAACAGGAGTTGCATTACCTTTCTTTGCTTGCAGCTTGTTGCTCGGTAGTCGGTACTGAAAGAAACTCCTACTGCTCGCTACTACTGCGAGCGCAGGGGTGCTAGATCCGATAGCCAGTGAGGGAAGTCTGCACGCCTGGTGCCTGCTTCTTCCAGGGCCGCCTTGCATGCCTGCTGCAATATGGAGCGCCGCCGTCAGCACTGGCTGCGCTGCCTGAAGAGAACAGAAAGGTGCATAGAGGAAGCCCCGCTGCTGCGAGGATCAAGAGCCCCTGTCGGCGCGAGACCCTGCAAGGCTCGAAACCGGCGAGCGGCGCCTCGCGGACTGCCGGCACCAGGCCGCGCGGACTGCCGGGACCAGGCCGCGCCGGGCGGCACCCGCGCCGTGCCGGGGCGCCAGCGTGCCCACGAAATCGTCGCCCTTCTGGTCCAAGACGCCCGCGAGGCCACGACAGGCCCGGGCAGGGCGTGGAGCAGCCGGCGACGGGCGACGGAGACGGCGTAGGGCCGCCGATCCACCTCCGCCGAATGCTGGAGTCCTCGCCGGCCGGCCGTGACGGAGCCGCCACGTGGGGCTTGGTCGCTGGCGCCGGCGACCTCCGTGCCTGGACTCGCCCAGGCCGGCGACCTCCACGCCGGGGGGATGGCGCGCTCGCCGGCCGCGCTCATCCTGCACCCACGGCCAGCGACGAGGCCCGCCGTAACCGCCGCCGTCGTCCTGCGCTGGGGAGGGAGTACGAGAGGGACGGAGAGAGAGCGTCGGGAACGAGAGTGGGGATTATCAGATGAGTGCAGCAGCTTTTTTTTTTTTTTTTGATTAAACGTATCTGTATATTAGATAAGGAAAACGTACAAAACATCATACGAGTACAGATACGCAGGAACCGGCTCCTCTAACTTTGCTCCCTTCTACGTCCCAGGACGTAGAACGCCCGATGCCGTCTGTTGCTGATCGAGCGGCAGGAGCTAGGGAACGGCGGATCGGCTCGTGTAGGTGGTTAAGTAGCATCGAGAAGCACCGCTGATTAAGGAAAACCAAAAATAATTTGCACTCATCTGTAAAAATAATTTTTACACCCATCAGATGGAATGTTTAAATATATACTTAAAGTATTAAATATAAAAAATAACTAATTACACATATTGCGTGTAATTGTATGACGAATCTTATAAACCTCATTAGTCCATGATTTGATAATATTGTACTATAGTAAACATTTGCTAATGATAGATTAAGTAAACTATGGTGGCGGCGTGTCTTCTGCGTCGGGCGACAGCGGCGTCTTGTGCGCGACGGCACGGGCCCATCAGGCCATCCTGCTCCTCGGCACGGAACGACTAAGCCTCCATAATGCCATGCCTGGATATAGACCTCGGCACGCTGACACTATGCAAATAGTGTGAAGGGAGCGTACAACGTACAACGTACTTCATCTCGTTGTAAAAAAAAATACTCCATAAATCGTTCTAACCTTTTTAGAATGTCAAATTAAACTATTTTTTTAACTTTGTTCAATTTTTTATAATAAAATAATAACATATTTGACAATGTTGGGGTGGCAATTCGCACTTATCATCTCGCTGACGCTTTGCCATCGTTGTGCCCACCGTTAAATCATAGAGTATTTAAGTTTAATAGATTTTTCTCGCAAATAGTCTCCACCTATGTAATTTATTTTATAATTAGATTATATTTAATACTTCTAATTAATTAGTATTAATTATTGGATGTGACAGAGGCTAGGAACCTTAAATAAATAGTCTAATTAGTAACGTTTTGCTAAAGTTAATTTTATTTTTCGTCCAATCCAACAACAGTGCTTCTCAATGTTCTGCCACTGGATCAGCAATGACGTCATCTGGCGTCCTAGGCACGGGCCGATCCGTCGTTCAGTCGTTCCCTAGCTCCCGCCGCACGATCAGCAACAGACGGCATCGGGCGGTCTATGTCCCGGGACGTAGAAGCGGCAAAAGTTAGAGGAGCCGGTTCCGATATGCACCGGTAGGATACGGATACGTCTGTTCCTGCCAAACTACACAAAGAACCCTAACAAAGGAAAATATTACACCGAAGCCCTCGGGTCCTTCGTGAAGCCTCCTCGGCCGTCCACCTCGTCGCCGACGAACGCTGTCCAAGAAGAAGACCACCGGCACCATGAGCTGGAGGAGTCCCTTCGCATTGAAGCTTTGAATGGAGTCAAAGTAGACACCCGACATCGAGGATGGGATGAAGCCAGCGGCGATCGAACGTCGACCGGGGCCGCGCCCCGACGCCTCCAGCTCCCAGATCCGTGCTCGCCGGCGACGACCACCGCCGCCGCGGGCAAATCGAGCCAGATCCGGCACTCCACCAACCACACACCCACAAACAACACCGCATCCCAGCAAAAAAGGCCCAGCAACCCCATCACCTGGTGAAGACGATGAAGCGCAGGCCCCGGACTCCTGGACATACCTCGCCGACCTTGCCGCCAGTGCCGGAGAAGAAACGCCGTCGGGGCGAAGGAAAGGTGGCAAAAACTTATTCCCCAACGCCGCCAGCTCCTCTGCCTCGCCGACGTCGCCCGGATAAACACCAGCTCCGTCGCCAACTGACGACAAGCAAACCCTAACTCCACTGTCAAAGTTCGACGGCGAGTGAAACCTAGACCTAGGACTCCAACTACCTAGCCTATCTACATCCGCGCGGCGAATCCCCGGCCATCCTCCCTCTCCGACGCCGAAACGGCCGCCGGAAAGGAAAGGGCCGGTGAAATCGCCGCCGGAAACGCTCTTCTCCTCCTTTTCGCCCTGTCTCACCTGTAGCAAGGGGAAGGGTCGAGAAGAGGAAAGAAAGTGCTGAGTGCAGCAGCTTTGCCACTGCAGCTAGGGCCAAACAAACCCGTCCAATGAAAAGTGGACAACGCCCTGCACCGGCCAATGAACGTCCCACGCCGCTACCAAGGCCACACAACGGAAAGGCCATTTTTGCCGGTGTCACTGCATATGGGACCAATCGAAGCCAGCCAATGAAGAAGAGACAACGAGCTGCTGCAGCCAATCATCCTTCGACAACGTTGTCCGGACGCCTGGACCATTTGACCGACAAAGATGAACCCCTATTTCTCTAGCAAAGTCAGCGCGCTCGCAGCCATGGATCCAAATCGCAACGGACAAAAAATATTCTGCTACCGTGGCCACCCTAGCGCCGGTCTGTGGCTTGCAGGTATACTATCTTTAATAAATTTGGCCTTGTCTTGGAAGGGAAGAGTCCAGTCGACGACCATGTCCCATGTGTGCCTCGCCGTGTCCAGGAAATAGGTGCCTCTGCCGTCGACTGATATGCAGACATGAGAGCCATTGCCAACCACAGTGTATGAACCGATCTTGGAGGGCTTATGTATGTAGGGCGGTGGTGGCAAGAGCTTGCAGTGTGAGGTTCTTCTGCCATTGCCATAGAACAAGACCTCAAAATCACCGGTTACCGGTTTGAGAAACTTCTCCATCAGAAAGAGATGGCCGTTGCTGCCTCCTCCTCCTCCACGTTGGTCTTCGTCTTCCCTGCCCACTTGGTGTTCCTCTTCATCTTTGCAGCCATTGTCGTCTTCACCTTCGCCGCTGGGGATGAAGAGCGATAGGGAATTCAACCTAGGCCTGTAGAACTCGGGAATAGCTGCCACTTCGTGCGTACCGGCGTCGTAGAGCAAGTTGCGCCGACACTGGTCCGTGCAAAGCACCCTCCGGTGTGCAAGTGGGTAGCAAGCAACTCAATGCCCCCAAGAAGCACCCGTATCGCAGGCACGGAAGATAGGAGTCGGTTCAGGAAGCCCAAAGGTCTCCATGGCAGGTGGTGGCCGTGTTGGTGGTGGTGGGGTTGGATAAAAGAGTTGCAGGCGCTTCAGATCGATGCAGCGTAGCGATCTAATGGTTGGGTCATGGCTTTCCACAATAAGATTCAGGAGCCGCCGCGACTCGCCATGGTTAATTTGATAGGAAGTCAACTCTAAGTTCGCACTGATCTAAATCTGTCAACCTGGAGGGAAAAGACCAAGTGGGGGAGAAGAAAGAAATTAGTAACAGAAGCATTCAGATTGAAAAACAGATGAAATGAAAATAAAGGCGACGGCTTTCGATCAAACAGGATGATCGAAGGTGTCGCAGATGTACAGGCGGCGGGCGGACCTGAGTAGCGCGGTCGGGGAGGGGAAGGGCCGGCGTGGTGCTCCACCTCCGCCTGCGCAGGAGCAATGGCGGCTGAGGAACCGCATGCTCGGGCTTCTGTCCGTGGGCGGGCCTCTCTGAATGGGCCACAGCGACACTGGTAGAAGGAAGCCCAAAGCCCGTCGATTTTCTAGGCCAGTTTTTTTTCCTTTTTCTTAATTTTTTTTTATTTTCTTATATGAATTTGGAAATTTAGCCTGTGCCACCAGTTTATAAATAAACCGTTTTTTATATGTAAACTGCCAAACTAGCCCGTGTTTTTACCCATCCCACCCGTTGACACGACAATGGAAAAAAAACCCCACATATCCCCTACATCCTAAATTAACTATTATTTTTTTTCGTGCCAACTCGATTTGTAGAAAATATGTATAATATTTGTATTTCTAAATAACCTTGTTAAAAACACTAGATTCAAAATCTATCCGATGATATTAATTAATTGTGTCACATAAATATTAATATTTTTAATATATATATTTAGTCAAAATTATTTATCGGGAAGTGAATAAATATTCATTTGTAGTAAGCATAGATCATGTTTTGAACTATGTATTGTAGTCTCTTATGTATTATAGTGTCAAAATGTGAATTTAGCATTTTTAATTACATTTTTTCTTGTAAAAAGGACAGGATGAACTTGTAACTTAGTTCAATTTACATGTTTGCATTAATATAGCTAGTTAATAGTTGGAGCTAAAATTAGTAAACCGCTGTATATGTAAACCGACAAACTAGCCCGTTGTTTTTACCCTTCCCACCGACTAACACTCCCTCCATCCTAAATTAACTATTGTTTTTTTATTTTCGTGCCAACTCGATCTATATAAAATACGTGTAATATTTGTGTTTCTAAATAAACTTGTTAAAAATTAGATCCAAAATATTTTTGATGGTACTAATTATGTAACATAAACATTAATTTTGTAATATATATTTAGTCAAAGTTGTTTCACAAAAAGTGAAAATGACACTCTCATAAATATTCATTTCTAGTACGTATACATCGTGCTTTGAACTATGTCTTGTAGTCTCCTATATGTATATAGTGTGAATGAGAATTTAACATTTTTAATTGCATTTTTCATTGTAAAAATATTTAGATTAGCTTTTAATTTAGAAAAAAAAAGATAGGATGGACTTATAGCTAGTTCAGTTTACCTGTTTGCATTAATATGGCTAGTTACTAGTTGGAGCTAAAATAGTCAAAACTAGTTGTGGTTAGCTATCTAGTTAGCTAACAACTAGTTAAAGACTTGATTAGAAAATCAGCCCAACTATTGGTCATCATGTTTCACTACCGGAATCAGGTTTTTTGTCGATAGGCTTTTGCCGAGTGCGGCACTCGGCGAGCCTCATTTGTACTCGGCAAAGGCTTTGCCGAGTGCCGTACTCGGCAAAAGCCTGTCGACAAAGAATTCTTTGCCGAGTGCCACGTATCGGGCACTTGGTAAATTCCATGGCACTCGGCAAAGAAAAAATAAAAAAATCAGAAAAAAATAGAAAGAAATTTAATTGGGGGATCCACTGGCAAGCCCCCCACCAGCCCCTAGCCATGGTCTTTTTCCTAGGATTTTTGCACACTTTGCGGCGACGAGGATTCGAACTCATGATCTCTCTCTCGCGCGTTTTCTGCCTTAACCACTCCACTACACTATCACATGTGTCTATAAGTAGTTTTAGTTCCCCACATATTATATCAAACCGAGTGTAAATTATTTTTTTATGCCCTAAATAAATTCAAATCAAAAAGTTGTCTACTACAAAGTTTCATAACTTTTTGAGATCTACACTTTTCGTTTATGAAGTTTTTCCATCCAAGGTCGTTTACAAAAATTTGAATTTCAAATTTGAGAAATTCAAACGTAGATTTAGCATGGCAAGATGAACTCAAATCAAAAAGTTGTCAACTGCAAAGTTTCATAAATTTTTGAGATCTACACTTTTCATTTAGGAAGTTTTTCCATCCGAGGTCATTTACAAAATTTGAATTTCAAATTTGAGAAATTCAAACGTAGGTTTAGCATGGCAAGATGAACTCAAAAAAAAGTTGTCAACTACAACCTTTCATAACTTTTGGAGATCTACAAACCTTATTTTGGGTATTTTTCCATCCGAGGTTATTTAAAAAATTCGTATATAATTCACAATTCTCATATATCCTCTCTAATAGTTTTCATGAAATTTTGTAGAGAGATGTAGAATTTATGAACAACTTTACTATCAATTTGTCAGATGAAGAAATGATCAATACAAACTTTGTAGATCTTAAAAAGTTATGAAAGTTTGTAGTAGAAAACTTTTTCATTTGAGTTAATTTAGTGCCTCTCTTTGCCGAGTGTCAGGAGCTTGGCACTCGGCAAAGAATATACACTCGGTAAAGTCGCGATTTCCGGTAGTGTTTGGATGCAATAGAGCTAATTTTAACTAACTTTTAGCTAGCTAGTAATTAGCCGATCAAATCAGACTAGTCTACACGAATCCACAACCTCGCTCAGCAGTGCGTGGGCTTCGCGGACGTATTAGCCACTCAGTTGCCCGATGCAGCTAGGTTAAAATGGATGGCGGCTTAAAAAAAAGTGACAGCACACGTAGATTTTAGTTTTCTTTTGAGGAACGACAGCACATATAGATGGAGTTCCAAAACTACTATTCTCCCATCACAGCCCAACTTAAATTCTGCCATGTCCAGGAAAAAAGTTTCTTTTTCCAGCCGAGATTCGAATTGTGCTAGGCTCTCTGGTTCTCCATCGAGCGCGCGCTTGTGCCAGTAGCTTTCTGCTATTTGTGAGATCAGGCACTCGGTACCCCTTGCAAATTGCACGCCACTTGGACGCTCTGTAGGGCTACCATTCAAATCGGATGTGGACATTGTTCAAGGCCCGGTGAAGTACCCCAGTGCAGACAACAGCTCGTGATGACGACATCTACAAGAGTGCCTGGGACACGGCCGGGGTCGTACTAGCATTTGCTTTGGCGTGCTCTGGCTCAAGCTTGTGGTCAATTGGTCATGGCTCACTATTTTGCTTGCTTTCTGAATTCTGATAGCGTGGACAATGGTTGCCGACTGCAATGGCAGTCATTGCATTACTGAAACCAAAACAACAGTACGTACCATTTCTGATTGTGTATACAAATGTTGAAGCAAACACCTTACATGTAGCTAAAAGCTAGGCCTGACAACGCCAGAACAATGAAATAAGCTTTGCGGTGAAGTATACGAACAATCATGAAACTTGGTATTGCATTAATTTGAGGAATAACGCACAAAAAAAGATGTCATATAAAAATTACTATAGGCTACCCCGGCTTTGCTCAAAGTGGTCAACAAACATCAAATCACAAACCAGCTTATATCAGAACACCTGCGAACAAAATCATGTGGTCCTTAAAACTCAAAAGAAAGATACAAAATCACACATAGTCGCCTCAATTTAACTGTCCAGTCCTACAAAATCATTTAATTGATTTAAATGACTCAAGATTTTATGTATGCTAGGTAATTTTAAAGGTTTAATTTAAGATTGAGGACTGACCTATTGTAACAACCCTAAAAATCCACACAACCTAAAAATCCCAACCAAATAAATTTTTTGATTTATTTATTGTGAAAACCCATTTTTCTTGTGCAAGCATATAGGTTTCATTATGAATTTGGTAAATAAAGGAGTATAGCTTGCATTTTAATTCCATTCACATAGAATAATAGCTTATGCATCACATTTGGGATTTATTGCAATTTATGTTTGTATTTACTCAATACTTAAAATGGGTAATATATGTATTTATACACTTAAGTGAAAATAGAAAAGGAAAAAGAAAAGAGAAGAGAGGAAGAAGGAAGCCAGCCTATCGGCCCACGTTGCGGCCTGGCAACGCGCGCGACCGGCACACGCGCGCTCGCGCTCGCTGCCAACCCGGGCCCGCATGTCAGCCGCCTTCCCCTTCCACTGTTTCTCTTCCTCACGAAGGCGACGCGCCTGCCGGGGGTGTCACGCGAATGGCGTGACCCCGGACCCACGGCCGACAGCACCACGCCCCGCAGAGTTGTCCCCCTCCTGTCCCCTCCTTCCTTGGCCGCCAAGCGAACCCGCGCCCATCCGGAGCTCTAGATCCACTCGAGCCACGGCCCTTCGATCGGTCGAGCGCGATCAGGACCGTTCGCCATTGGAGCTGGCCAAGCTCGCCTATAAAAAGGAGCTCACCCCGAAGCCCTACCCTCATTTCCCCTCGCCGCCGCCGCGCTGCGGCACAACCACTACACCACACCGCACAATAGAGGGAGAGGGAGAAGGGAGAAGGGCGGAGCAGAGGAGGAGAAGCTGCCGGAGCGCCGCCGCCGCGGAGCACGCCGAGCCGGACACGGAGGAGAAGCCGGAGCCCCGTCGCGGTTCGGCACGGCACTGCGATCACTCTACACAGCGTCACCTCGTCACTGCACCGCCATCCTTACCTCACCAGCCCCACGGTGAGCCACCGCACGCCATATCCGAACCTCGCCCTGCTTTTGCCATGGCGTTCCACCCACGGGACGCGCAGGCACGAGCCTTTACCGGCTCAGGAAGATCACCTGCTCCATGCACCTCATACGATCTCGCCGTGCTACCGGTCATGGCGCTCGGCATCACGAGCGTGTAGGCCGCGGGCTATTTCCGGCCCCTGAACACTTCGCACAACACGCGCACAAGACCGGCCATCAAACCACTGGACATCGGCTATGGACGTCAGGCCACTTCCGACGGGCATCGCCGTCACATGTGCTCGGAGCACTGCCACCTCGGCGGCGTTCCCGCGCACAAGCCGTGAAACCGCCGACGCGACCCGCTAGCGTGACCACCAACTCACCGACCACCTCGGACAAGCTTAGTTGCGGAAGATCGAACCTCCATAGCCCGGAACACCGAGAGGTGCGTTCTCGGGGAAACGTGATCGCCGCCGACACGTTCCGCCTCGCCTAAAATCCGTTCCGAGTACCCCCGATCGCCTCGCGCTGCGGAGAAAGGCCGACGAGGTTCGCCAAGTCTGCCTCGGCACCGCCGCGTAGATAGCCGAGCCCCGAATCATGTCTGTCGCCTTGGCTACGTGCGCCTCCACCTCGTCGGAGAACCGCCGTATGCCGAGGGAGAGAAGGAGGCCCACGACATCATTTCACTAATGACAGCCAACCCTCGGGAGAGCGGCACCCTCGGCGCACCAAATCTCCGATTCGCCCGAGCCTCCCCGGGAGAGCTCGGGAGAGCGGCACCCTCGGCGCACCAAATCTCCGATTCGCCCGAGCCTCCCCGGGAGAGCTCGGGAGAGCGGCACCCTCGGCGCCCAAATGTCCAATTCGCCCGAGCCTCCCCGGGAGAGCTCGGGAGAGCGGCACCCTCGGCGCCCCAAATCTCCGATTCGCCCGAGCTACGCCGAGCTACGCCGAGCTCCGGCGAGCTACGCCGAGCTTCGCCGAGCTACGCCGACGCCCCCCGACCACTGAGAACCGCCCCCAACCACTGAGAACCACCCCCGACCACTGAGAACCACCCCCGACCTCTGAGAACCACCCCCCGACCAGAGCTCGCCCGACCACCGCCAAGCTACGCCGACGCCCCCCGACCAACGTCGAGCTCGCCCGACCAACCGCCGAGCTACGCCGACGCCGGCAACTCTCTGGGAACCAGCATCGAACACCTGGTGGGCGACCATCGGGTCTGTGTTCTGATGAGGCGCCACATGCCGCACTACTGGACCCGCGCGCCACGTGGACCAATCCCGAGCTGCCCCTGATTAATCGACCATTTTCCATTTTCAGAAAATAGGATAATCTTCGAAAATTCATAACTTATTCATACGATGTCCAAAAATTGCGCACCATATATCAAAATTCTCAGAAAAATGAGATCTACAATCTAAGACTATGTTTGTGTGCATTTGGCTCTTTATTTTATTGGATTTTTCTGAAATACTCTATACGAGTCGCTGACGCGACTATTTCGTGTTCGATTTCAGAGCCGGAGGAGGATCTGACTAAGGAGGACGACCACGAGTACTTTCAGGAGCTAGAAGATGACTACGAAGGTGCCACGTCCCACCAAATCCTTAGATCCTATTTACGCATTGCAAATGACATTGTTGCTATTGCTTTATGATTATGTATGGATTGGTTGCATGGTAGTATATTTGAATTCCCTGCCTTGATAAGATTTTACCCTGTTGTCCGCTGTTAGGTTAGCTGCTGCTTAATTTACTGTTACTCTTCCACTACTTTCTACTTGCTATATGCTATGTGGTGGAATTGGGACGGTGTATAACTGATTATAACCACTGGGAGAGAGTGCTGCGTGCGTCTTGGGTGCGTGGTAAGGGTTGATGTCGACCAAGTGGGATGTGAGACAAGCCCATGGGGCAAGTCGTGCCGGGGGTGCAACCTGGGCATCCCCAAGCGAGATACCTGTGGCGGGTAAAGTTGTTAAGGAGGTTCCGGGTGGGATAGCCTTGGTGGTTTGAAGCCCGTGGACGGAGGTGCTGTGATGGCACGGGGAGAGTATCCCCTAAGTGAAGATGCCTGCTTGGTCAAACCTAGGACGGACTAGTTTCAGGTTCATGGGAATCCTTTTTCTACTCACTCACTTCTGATGGGCGGGAGACGGCTGGACTACTTGGTAGGACGGTGCCACTACTGCTAGGTTGAGAGGTGATAAGGGTGGGCGGAGACGGTCGATGGGTTCCCGTTCCGTTCTAGATGCGCAGTACCACTGGATGGGCCCGGTACTGTGTCTCCCAGTCTCAGCATAACGGTGTAAGATCCGGAATATCCCAGGGCTGATGGTAGGGTGGCATCGACCTAGGCAAGCAAGCACCCGGAATTCTGCCTAGGTGTTGCGCAACACCTATGATGGCTAATCTTGTGGGTAGTGAAACCTCTGCAGAGTGTACGGTTGATCGATCGATACATATGCCAACTCGTTGGCTATGGACCTTTCCTGTGAAGCTTCTACTAGTGTAGTGAGTGTTCTCTTCTCCCCCTGGATGACATTTTTCCGGCAGTGTACCCGCTGTGGTAGTGTGCCGCTGAGATAGGCCCGAGAGGGAGTTGGGCCTGTCGATTGAGAGCGAGGTGTGGGTAAGTGAGATGTGGTGATGGGAAAAGGGATGATGGTGTTAACTGGAGATAAAACTTGACTAATTAAACATTGATTACAGCTGCATAGGAAACCTCAGCCTATAGGTCTGCTTGTATAGCCTTGCATCCACTTTCCACAAAGCAAATGCTGCATAGGTGGGCTCCGTGGCCAGTACAAATCGTACTGATAAATTTGCTGTCAGGTGACGAGAATGAGTACGACTTCGAGGAAGACGATGGCGAGGAATAGGGTCACGTGCTACACTCAAGTTGGCCGTGAAGGATGAAACGTTTCCGCATCTTCTAAAGCTTCTCTGAATGTTGATTCCGCCAGTGTGGCGATGTAATAAATGTTTATGTAAGACTTAATTACCGTTGTATGGATCCTGGTGTCAACTGAGATATGGGTAATTTCATGGATTGTCCCAAGCAATCTGTTGAATTACAATTCGAGCCTGTGGATTTCCCTTCGTGGAAATCGAGGTCGTTTCAGTTGGTATCAGAGCCATACTTGACTGTAGGACGAGACCCATAGAAAATGGACGTTAGAATAAGAAGCCAGACTCTCTTTCGGTTATATTACCGACCTTGCATTCACTTTTTATGCAATGGCTTATCTAATACAAGGACCTGCTAATCCATTTCTTGAAAAATTCGCAGATGACCAGCCTTGGACCACCACTTCGTCCACTGCACGATGGCACTATTGAGATCCCGATCAATGGGAGGAACCACGGCGGATTTGCCATGGTGCTACGCCAGGTATTGGAGGAGCTGGGAGCACCGTCAGACCAGATCCAGTACTTCAGCCGAGGGAAGCTTGTCGAGGCTGAGAGGTTTGAAGGACCTGTCACTACCAGAGTTGAGACACCCGTCAGCCTGACCCTTCTAGGAATGCCGGTCTTTACTGACTACACTGCTGGAGAGACTGTGAAGGACGGAGTACAGTCCGTCTCCCGCAAGGTACTACGCGCAGTTGTGTACACAGCATACAAGTACCTTAAGGGGACCTACTTCCGTCTGCTACCTCAGGCCTTGGAGCTGCACCCTGACCCCATCCAGAGGATTCTGTACACCAGCCAGATCGTTCAGGCCGAGACTGACCCCTGCGTACGCATAGTGGCACACCACCTCCAGGAGCAGGACGAGTTCATCAGCTCAGTGGAGCAAAGGAGGCAGCGTGACCGAGCACGCATGGCAGAGGTCGAGGACAGTTTGCAGAAAGGGACTCGGACCCTGGAGAGTTTGAGCAGAGCAGTCACTGACTTGCAGTTGGAGATGCAGCGCCGTGATGATTTACACTGAGCCGAGATCGCCGACTTGCGAGACAAGATCGGAGATTTTGGGTTACGCAATGACTACCTGAACAGCAGAGTATTGGGATTACAGAGGAGGCTGGACGACAAGGAGAGAGCGCTTGCTGAGAGGGAGCAGAGGAGCAGAGATAGAGGAGTCGAGATGAGCACGTTGCGCTCCAGGATCAGGGAGTTGGAGAAGCAGTTGGAGAAAGCCGAGGAGAAGTCCACCCGCAACCAAGGGATTCTGATCGACCGCGTGAAGATGGTGGAGTTCCTAAAGGACAAGCTACGGAGGATAGAGACAGCTTGGAAGCAGTCCGATGCCAAGAGAGCGATTGAGGTCCGGAAGGTACAGAGTTCGCTTCCCCCACTGGAGATGGTGAAGCCCCGGGAGGGAGACTTCCGCATACCACCCACTACGCTCAACCTAGGAGCGTGTCCGTCTCTAAGGATACAGGAGATTGAGGCCACCTCAGAGCTAGCTGTAGCTCTCGACTATGTCAAGCGCCTGACCATGACCGACGACGAGATCGAGGCAGAGGACAGCCGCATACCTGACGCCATACTCGACCTTATGCACCAGTAGCTTATGGGACCCTGTGTGGCCCTTAGACTAGTGATACCATGAGTTGTCCTGTCATTGGCGATCTGCGCATAGCACGATCTTCTTAGCAGCTAGGAACATCCTTTATGTAATAATAACCATGTGATGAGTGACATTTGGATCTTATGCTTCTTATGGTTCTCTATGCTTCTTTGGTTGAGTGTAGGATAGCATGAAAAATGTTTTAATTCATTTAAATCGTTAAAAACATCTAACTCTTACTTAAACCAAGATTATTACTGCACTGAGCACGTACCTAATAAATTCAGATGTCGATGAGACGTTCCGCGCGTCTGGAGAACCACCAGCCCTCCCCCGCGCCTGCGCCAGGACGTGGGCGTGGTCGCAACCGTGGACGCCCAGCTGGCAGACGTGCTGGAGTTAACCTGGAAGAAGAACTATGCTGGGCAGAGGATGCACCGCCGGTGAACGATCCGCCACCACAAGGCGAGAACGTGCCTCCGCCACCGCCACCGCCGCCGCCACCGACGTTGGCGGAAGTGATGGCTCAGCAGACCCAGCTGCTGAATGCCATAGCTACTGGGATGAACAGGCACCACGAGCCACCCCAGAATGACTTCCAAAGGAAACTGGAGGGTTTCCTGAAGCTGAGGCCACCTACCTTCGACGGGACCGACAGCGATCCTCTCGCTGCCGACGATTGGCTTAAGGAGATAGAGAAGAAGCTGGACCTGACCACTTGCTCCGATGAGGAGTGTGTTGGGATTGCTAGCCACCAGCTGACCGGTGCTGCACGAGCATGGTGGGACAACTACACCAGCGCTCACGAGGACCCAGCCCGCATTGACTGGGATGAGTTCACCGAGGCTTTCCGTGACCACCACATTCTTGAGGGAGTCATGGAGGCCAAGGAGAACGAGTTTCGCAACATCTCCCAGGGAGCTGACTGGATCCACGAGTACACCACCCGCTTCAACTGCTTGCTCCGCTACGCACCTGCGTCTTGCGTGAGTTCCGAGAAGGAAAAGATGTACTACTACAGGAAGGGACTTCAGACCAAGATCAGGTTGTCTTTGTTAGGGAACAAGAGCTACACTCTGCGTGAGCTGATTGACCGCTGTATTGAGATCGAGAAGGATCGCATAGAAGCACGTCTGGAGTTCGAGGCCCAGAATAAGGGAAAGAAGCGCCGCTCTGAGGGACCCGCTCGCACTGCTCCACCCCAGAGACAGCGAACAGGTGCACCCCCGCCTTTCCGAACTCGCCAGGGACCTTCTTCGGGAATGAGCCGTGGTGGTACCAACAGCAGCAACTATCACCGCCCCGCTCAGACCTACCCTGCGCCGACTCGAGCTGTGCAGAACACACCCGCCCCCGCTACCAACACGCCAAGGACAAACAATTGGAAGGCTCCTACGACAGCCACAGCAGGCAGTGCGCCCTTCACTTGCTTTGGATGCGGAAAGCCTGGACACCGTGTGGCTGTGTGCCCCGACCTCAACCGTGCACTAGCAGCTACACAGGGCACACCGAACCGGGGATCTGCTACCCGAGGAAGACTGAACCACATGACCGCTGAGGAAGCTGAAGCTGCACCTGATGCTGTGTATGGTACGTTCCTAGTTCAGGGTAACATGGCTACAGTTCTGTTCGATTCGGAAGCTACATGTTCATACATTTCATCTGCATATGCACGTAAGCATAACATACCTATAACCCCGAGAGCAAACCCCATCCTAACTAGCTCGCCCTTAGGAACCTTCAGAAGCGTTCACATATGTAGAGGAGTGATAATCACAATCGAGGGACTTGACTTTCGAGCTGACCTAACCCTACTACCCTCCAATAGCTTAGATGTCATCTTAGGCATGGACTGGCTAACCAAACACCGGGGAGCGATATCTTGTTCACCTAGATATGTTCAGGTAACCCACCCTTGGGGAACAGCCGTCCGATGTATACCCCAAACCAGGAGAATCCAAGCCCTCCTATGTGCTCTGGAGACTAAGGTAGATAAAATAGAGCTGACATTCAGAGATGTGCCAGTATTCTGTGAATTCAATGACGTATTTCCAGAGGAGTTGCCAGGAATGCCACCAGATAGAGATGTGGAGTTTGTTATAGAGCTGATGCCAGGAACTGCACCGATTGCCAAAAGACCCTACAGAATGTCGGCTGATGAGTTGAAGGAACTCAAGAAGCAGCTGGGAGAATTACTGGAGAAGGGCTTCATTAGGCCTAGTGCCTCGCCCTGGGGATCTCCCGTTTTGTTTGTCAAGAAGAAGGATGGCACGATGAGGATGTGCATTGACTACCGGAATCTGAATGCGGTTACAGTCAAGAATAAGTACCCATTGCCCCGCATCGATGATCTGTTAGATCAATTGAGTAAGGCCAAGTACTTCTCAAAGATCGATCTCCGATCAGGGTATCATCAGATGAAGATCAGGGAAGAAGATATCCCGAAGACTGCATTTGTCACTAGATATGGACAGTATGAGTGCACAGTAGTCTCATTTGGACTCACTAATGCTCCAGCATACTTCATGAACATGATGAACAAGATCTTCATGAACGAGCTAGACAAGTTTGTAGTGGTATTTATTGATGATATATTGGTTTACTCAGCCACAAAAGAGGAACATGAACATCATCTGAGGACCGTATTGGAGAGGTTGTCTCGCAACCAGCTATACGCCAAATTCTCCAAGTGCGAATTCTGGCTTGAGGAAGTTGCTTTCCTTGGACACGTACTGTCAGGAGAAGGAGTCGCAGTAGACCCAGCCAAGATTGAAGCTGTGAAAGAGTGGGAACAACCCCGTAATGTGTCAGAAATCAGAAGCTTTTTGGGACTTGCAGGATACTATCACAGATTTATTGAGAACTTCTCCAAGATTGCAAGACCCATGACCAACTTGCTGAAGAAAGAGAACAAGTTTATATGGACTCCTGAATGTGAGAAGAGTTTTCAGACCTTGAAGGAGAAGCTCACTACTACACCTGTACTAGCCCTGCCCGATATTCACAAAGATTTTGTTGTATATTGTGATGCCTCTCGGCAAGGTTTGGGCTGTGTACTAATGCAAGAAGAAAGGGTGATAGCTTATGCCTCAAGACAGTTGAAGGAACATGAGCAGCGATACCCGACTCATGACCTAGAACTTGCAGCCGTGGTACATGCACTCAAGATTTGGAGACACTATCTAATAAGCAACAAGTGTGACATCTACACTGACCACAAGAGCCTGAAGTACTTCTTCACACAAGAAGATCTGAATATGAGGCAGCGCAGATGGCTAGAACTCATCAAGGACTATGATCTTGAGATCCATTATCACCCAGGAAAGGCTAATGTTGTCGCTGATGCACTTAGCCGCAAAAGCTACTGCCATACCCTCATCACCAACTCTATGCCGCCTGAGCTCAGGAGAGAGTTTGACGCATTCCAGCTCGAGGTAGTCTCCTATGGCATGCTAAATGAGCTTCGCGTCGAGTACAATCTCACCTCACGGATCCGTGAAGCACAAAGGAACTGTCCTGAGATAGACTATATCCGTGGTTTCATGAAACTGGGGAGAGGCCCCGAATACCGAGAAGATGAGCAGGGAACTGTATGGTACAAAGATAGAATCTGCGTACCGATGGATTCAGCGATACGAGAAGAGATCCTGTCGGAAGGGCATGACTCCAAATATTGCATTCACCCAGGGTCAGCCAAGATGTACCATGATCTAAGGAAGCACTTCTGGTGGGAGAATATGAAGACAGACATTGCAGGGCATGTAGCCCGATGTGATACATGCAATAGAATCAAGGCCGAACATCAGAGACCAGCAGGGTTGCTACAATCAGTTGAAATACCAGAATGGAAGTGGGAGTGCATATCCATGGACTTCATAATAGGACTGCCCCGATCCGAGCATGGATATGATTCTATATGGGTAATAGTGGACCGTCTAACCAAAGTTGCACATTTTATACCGGTCAAAAGGAAGTATAGAGCTGAAAAGCTGGCAGATCTGTACGTATCAAACATTTTGAAGTTACATGGGGCGCCTCTGAGTATTATATCTGACCGAGGCTCACAGTTCGTATCACAGTTCTGGAAATCCTTGCACAAGTCCATCGGGACCAAGCTCGACTATAGCACCGCATACCACCCGCAAACGGATGGGCAAACAGAAAGAGTGAACCAGATTCTCGAGGACATGTTACGTGCTTGCGTATTGAGGTACAAGGAAGGATGGGAGAGCTGTCTACCCCACGCCGAGTTCTCATACAACAACGGTTACCAGACGAGCATTAAGATGTCTCCATTTGAAGCGTTGTATGGAAGACCGTGCAGAACCCCGCTAATGTGGTCAGAACCAGGTGAAAGGACATTCTTCGGTCCTGCTAAGATTGTGGAAGCAGAAGAAGGTGTTGCCCAAGTAAGAGAGAATTTGAGGATTGCACAAAGTAGGCAAAAGAGCTATGCAGATAGAAGACGTAGAGAGCTTGAGTTCAAGGTTGGGGATTATGTCTACCTCAAGGTATCTCCACTTCGTGGCACCGTCAGATTCCACGTAAAAGGGAAATTGGCACCAAGATATGTTGGGCCATACAAGATCTATAAAAGGGTTGGAAAGCTTGCTTACAAGCTGGAACTACCAGAGGAATTATCTGGAGTACACCCCGTGTTCCATGTCTCGCAATTAAGAAAGTGTCTGAAGCTTTCCGAGGAGCAAGTTCCTACGGATGCACTAGACCTGCAAGACACACTTGAATCCAAGGAACATCCGATCAAGATCTTGGCACGGGATACCAAGGAGACGCGGAACAAGACTATTCCGATGTGTAAGGTACAGTGGAGCAATCACACTGAAATAGAAGCTACGTGGGAGAAAGAATCGGACTTGCGGATTATGTTTCCTTACCTCTTCGATGGGTACGTTATCTCTGAATCTCGAGGTCGAGATCCTAATGAGGGGGGAGGACTGTAACAACCCTAAAAATCCACACAACCTAAAAATCCCAACCAAATAAAATTTTTGATTTATTTATTGTGAAAACCCATTTTTCTTGTGCAAGCATATAGGTTTCATTATGAATTTGGTAAATAAAGGAGTATAGCTTGCATTTTAATTCCATTCACATAGAATAATAGCTTATGCTTCACATTTGGGATTTATTGCAATTTATGTTTGTATTTACTCAATACTTAAAATGGGTAATATATGTATTTATACACTTAAGTGAAAATAGAAAAGGAAAAAGAAAAGAGAAGAGAGGAAGAAGGAAGCCAGCCTGTCGTCCCACGTTGCGGCCCGGCAACACGCGCGCGACCGGCACACGCGCGCTCACGCTCGCGCTCGCGCTCGCTGCCAACCCGGGCCCGCATGTCAGCCGCCTTCCCCTTCCACTGTTTCTCTTCCTCACGAAGGCGACGCGCCTGCCGGGGGTGTCATGCGAATGGCGTGACCCCGGACCCACGGCCGACAGCACCACGCCCCGCAGAGTTGTCCCCCTCCTGTCCCCTCCTTCCTTGGCCGCCAAGCGAACCTGCGCCCATCCGGAGCCCTAGATCCACTCGAGCCACGGCCCTTCGATCGGTCGAGCGCGATCAGGACCGTTCGCCATTGGAGCTGGCCAAGCTCGCCTATAAAAAGGAGCTCACCCCGAAGCCCTACCCTCATTTCCCCTTGCCGCCGCCGCGCTGCGGCACAACCACTACACCACACCGCACAATAGAGGGAGAGGGAGAAGGGAGAAGGGCGGAGCAGAGGAGGAGAAGCTGCCGGAGCGCCGCCGCCGCGGAGCACGCCGAGCCGGACACGGAGGAGAAGCCGGAGCTCCGTCGCGGTTCGGCACGGCACTGCGATCACTCTGCACAGCGTCACCTCGTCACTGCACCGCCATCCTTACCTCACCAGCCCCACGGTGAGCCACCGCACGCCATATCCGAACCTCGCCCTGCTTTTGCCATGGCGTTCCACCCACGGGACGCGCAGGCACGAGCCTTTACCGGCTCAGGAAGATCACCTGCTCCATGCACCTCATACGATCTCGCCGTGCTACCGGTCATGGCGCTCGGCATCACGAGCGTGTAGGCCGCGGGCTGTTTCCGGCCCCTGAACACTTCGCACAACACGCGCACAAGACCGGCCATCAAACCACTGGACATCGGCTATGGACGTCAGGCCACTTCCGACGGGCATCGCCGTCACATGTGCTCGGAGCACCGCCACCTCGGCGGCGTTCCCACGCACAAGCCGTGAAACCACCGACGCGACCCGCTAGCGTGACCACCAACTCACCGACCACCTCGGACAAGCTTAGTTGCGGAAGATCGAACCTCCATAGCCCGGAACACCGAGAGGTGCGTTCTCGGGGAAACGTGATCGCCACCGACACGTTCCGCCTCGCCTAAAATCCGTTCCGAGTACCCCCGATCGCCTCGCGCTGCGGAGAAAGGCCGACGAGGTTCGCCAAGTCTGCCTCGGCACCGCCGCGTAGATAGCCGAGCCCCGAATCATGTCTGTCGCCTTGGCTACGTGCGCCTCCACCTCGTCGGAGAACCGCCGTATGCCGAGGGAGAGAAGGAGGCCCACGACATCATTTCACTAATGACAGCCAACCCTCAGGAGATCGGCACCCTCGGCGCACCAAATCTCCGATTCGCCCGAGCCTCCCCGGGAGAGCTCGGGAGAGCGGCACCCTCGGCGCACCAAATCTCCGATTCGCCCGAGCCTCCCCGGGAGAGCTCGGGAGAGCGGCACCCTCGGCGCCCAAATGTCCGATTCGCCCGAGCCTCCCCGGGAGAGCTCGGGAGAGCGGCACCCTCGGCGCCCCGAATCTCCGATTCGCCCGAGCTACGCCGAGCTACGCCGAGCTCCGCCGAGCTACGCCGACGCCCCCCCGACCACTGAGAACCGCCCCCCGACCACTGAGAACCACCCCCGACCTCTGAGAACCACCCCCGACCACCGCCGAGCTACGCCGACGCCCCCGACCAACGTCGAGCTCGCCCGACCAACCGCCGAGCTACGCCGACGCCGGCGACTCTCTGGGAACCAGCATCGAACACCTGGTGGGCGACCATCGGGTCTGTGTTCTGATGAGGCGCCACATGCCGCACTACTGGACCCGCGCGCCACGTGGACCAATCCCGAGCTGCCCCTGATTAATCGACCATTTTCCATTTTCAGAAAATAGGATAATCTTCGGAAATTCATAACTTATTCATACGATGTCCAAAAATTGCGCACCATATATCAAAATTCTCAGAAAAATGAGATCTACAATTTAAGACTATGTTTGTGTGCATTTGGCTCTTTATTTTATTGGATTTTTCTGAAATACTCTATAGGAGTCGCTGACGCGACTATTTCGTGTTCGATTTCAGAGCCGGAGGAGGATCTGACTAAGGAGGACGACCACGAGTACTTTCAGGAGCTAGGAGATGACTACGAAGGTGCCACGTCCCACTAAATCCTTAGATCCTATTTATGCATTGCAAATGACATTTTTTCTATTGCTTTATGATTATGTATGGATTGGTTGCATGGTAGTATATTTGAATTCCCTGCCTTGATAAGACTTTACCCTGCTGTCCGCTGCTAGGTTAGCTGCTGCTTAATTTACCGTCACTCTTCCACTACTTTCTACTTGCTATATGCTATGTGGTGGAATTGGGACGGTGTATAACTAATTATAACCACTGGGAGAGAGTGCTGCGTGCATCTTGGGTGCGTGGTAAGGGTTGATGTCGACCAAGTGGGATGTGAGACAAGCCCATGGGGCAAGTCATGCCGGGGGTGCAACCTGGGCATCCCCAAGCGAGATACCTGTGGCGGGTAAAGTTGTTGAGGAGGTTCCGGGTGGGATAGCCTTGGTGGTTTGAAGCCCGTGGACGGAGGTGCTGTGATGGCACGGGGAGAGTATCCCCTAAGTGAAGATGCCTGCTTGGTCAAACCTAGGACGGACTAGTTTCAGGTTCATGAGAATCCTTTTTCTACTCACTCGCTTCTGATGGGCGGGAGACGGCTGGACTACTTGGTAGGACGGTGCCACTACTGCTAGGTTGAGAGGTGATAAGGGTGGGCGGAGACGGTCGATGGGTTCCCATTCAGTTCTAGATGCGCAGTACCACTGGATGGGCCCGGTACTGTGTCTCCCAGTCTTAGCATAACGGTGTAGGATCCGGAATATCCCAGGGCTGAGTGGTAGGGTGGCATCGACCTAGGCAAGCAAGCACCCGGAATTCTGCCTAGGTGTTGCGCAACACCTATGATGGCTAATCTTGTGGGTAGTGAAACCTCTGCAGAGTGTACGGTTGATCGATCGATACATATGCCAACTCGTTGGCTATGGACCTTTCCTGTGAAGCTTCTACTAGTGTAGTGAGTGTTCTCTTCTCCCCCTGGATGACATTTTTCCGGCAGTGTACCCGCTGTGGTAGTGTGCCACTGAGATAGGCCCAAGAGGGAGTTGGGCCTGTCGATTGAGAGCGAGGTGTGGGTAAGTGAGATGTGGTGATGGGAAAAGGGATGATGGTGTTAACTGGAGATAAAACTTGACTAATTAAACATTGATTACAGCTGCATAGGAAACCTCAGCCTATAGGTCTGCTTGTATAGCCTTGCATCCACTTTCCACAAAGCAAATGCTGCATAGGTGGGCTCCGTGGCCAGTACAAATCATACTGATAAATTTGCTGTCAGGTGACGAGAATGAGTACGACTTCGAGGAAGACGATGGCGAGGAATAGGGTCACGTGCTACACTCAAGTTGGCCGTGAAGGATGAAACGTTTCCGCATCTTCTAAAGCTTCTCTGAATGTTGATTCCGCCAGTGTGGCGATGTAATAAATGTTTATGTAAGACTTAATTACCTTGTATGGATCCTGGTGTCAACTGAGATATGGGTAATTTCATGGATTGTCCCAAGCAATCTGTTGAATTACAATTCGAGCCTGTGGATTTCCCTTCGTGGAAATCGAGGTCGTTTCACCTATAATAAGATAAATAAAAGATTTTTGTGAATTGAAAAAATGATCCGAGCGCCGGGTAAAATATGAGATGTCTTTCCTTAGGAGGTATGTTTGAATGGATGTGTCGAGAGTTTCATTAATATTTCTCCATTGTATGTAAAAATTGTTTTTATAAACACATATATACGGCATATATATATATATATATATATATATATATATATATATATATATATATATATATTTCATAAAAAGATGAAAAAACACACACAACTCCACCTTTTTTTTTTTGAGCATCACACACAACTCCACCTGAAAGATCGACGAGCTTTTGGGCTGGACACTGAGTCGTTCGTTCACGCTGGCGCGCTGCTAATGAGGTGTGGCTTCGGCCCATTTGGAGTGGCCCACGGCCCACTGTAAAGCCGAGCATTCTACATCAAACCTAGATGTCCAGTTCCCAATATCCTCTCCCCTCCCCTCACCTCGGCGCCGCCACTCTGGTCCGGCACCGGTGGAGCAGCATGCCGGCACTTCCCCTCCCCGACCGGGCTATCCAGGTTCGCCGCTTGTACATGTGCTGCACTTCGTCCTGTCTGATCGAAAGCCATCGTCTTTGGTTTCGTTTAATCTGTTTTCTCCGTGATTCTCGTTACGCTTTAGTGATGCCCTATTCCCTTTGAAGGCTGAAGCAGGCTCCTGGTTGTAGGTTGTTGGCACAGGATTTGATAGTCGGATCTCTTTGCTGCCTTCTTCTGGAGGTACACTTTCTTCGTTCCTCATACTTCTAGATCTATCGTCGGCGTCGCTAATACTTCTGTCGAACTGAATGCATCTCTATTACTACTAATTTCTTTCTTTTCCCGATGTTTTTTCCCTCCCCAATTGGCAGAGATCGAACTTGGAGTTGACGTCCGATCAACCATGGGCCTCTCGCGGCGTTTTCTGAATCTGATCATGGAAAGCCACGAGCCAGCCCTTAAATCGCTGCGCTGCATCAATCTGAAGCGCCTGCAACTCTTTTATCCAACCTCACCGCCAGCAACACGGCCAGCTACCATGGAGACCTTTGGGCTTCCCTCTCCGGACTCCAACTTCCATGCCTGCAGCGTGGATGCTGGGCACCAGTGGAGAGTCGCCTGCTACCCACTCGCGCAACGGAAGGTGCTCTGCACGGATCAGTGTGGGCGCAACTTTCTCTATGATGCCAGCACGCACGAAGTGGCAACTATGCCCGAGTTCCACAGGCCTAGGTTGAATTCCCTCTCGCTCTTCATCCCCAGTGGCGAAGGCAAAGACGACAAACGTGAAGAGGGGCCCAGCGAGGGTGAAGACGACAACCACGAAGAGGGCAGGGAAGATGAAGAACAATGTGGAGGCGAAGGCAGCCTCTTTCTGATGGAGAAGATTCTCAAACCAGTAACAAGCCTAGGCACTGGGCACCAAACTGGTGATCTAGAGGTCTTGTTCTATGGCAATGGCAGCAGTATGTCGCACTGCAAACTGTTGCCACCACCACCCTGCTCCTGGAATGCACCTTCTAAGATCGAATCCTACGCTGTGGTTGGCAATGGCTCTCATGTTTGCATATCCGTCGACGGCAGAGGCACCTATTTCCTGGACACGGCAAGGCACACATGGGACAAGGTTGGCGACTGGACTCTTCCCTTCCTTGGCAAGGCTGAGTACGTACCTGAGCTTAAACTCTGGTTTGGCCTCTCTGCCGATGGCCAGCACTTGGCTGCTGCTGACCTCTCCACCACGGAGTCCCAGCCACAACAGCTAGTTGACGGTTGGAAGGAGTTCCAGCCCCCAGAGGAATGGGTTGAACTTAAAGACGCTCAACTTGTGAACCTGGGCTCAGGCAGATTTTGCATGGCAAGGTTCTTCAGATATGACAACTTTGAAGATGACTATTCCCAGGATGTTGCTGTGTTGACTGGTTTGGAGGTGCTCCCTGAACTCAATGGCAATGGAAAAGCGAAACTCAAAATGATCCCTCACAAATCGATGTGTCACCGCTCTTCGCCTGGCAGCCGATCTTCCATCAGTTTAGTGTCCTAATGAATATATAAGAATGGGCTTTCTTCCAAACTCTCTTATCGCCATGTGCGGTATGAATGATTCTGGGACTAGACAGTTAAAATCGACTGTGTGCGCTTTTGTATTTTTCTTTTAAGTTTTAAGGGCTTGCACATGAAGTCTCAGCATCGACTGTTGATTTAGTTGCATGTATTCTGATATAAGCTGGTTTGTGATGTGATGTTTGTTGACCACTTTGAGCAAAGCCGGTCTAAACAAATATTATGTTAGCCTATAATTTATATGACATCTAGTTTTATGCATTATTCCTCCAATAGTAAGTTTCATGATTGTTCGTGTGCTGAAGCAGGCTCATCGTTCTGGTGTTGTCGACCTAGCTAATGCCCTGGTTGGATCTAGGAGGCTAATAGTACTCGACTAACAACTATTTTACTAGGTGTTCAAGATGTTTGGCTCAGCAGCTGTAAACTTAATCAGGAAATCTGGAATATATTTTATCGTTTTGTTGTTTGCAGACCGACCTTCTACCTTGTGTTTGGTTCAACATTTGTAAACTCAATGAGAAGTGGCATTGTTCTCCTCGGATCCTGACGCCTCGGGGACACCGCATCTCCGTCCTAGCCAGCACCTGACCTTCCGCCCTCCCATCACCAACTTCTCCTAGTGAGTTCGTCTTTGATCCCATCATCCTAAATGGCTGCCTGACTGAGTGACTGGGGATCTGGAAGCAGACACGCGACAAGCTACTAGATCTGCCCTCCGCCGTTCACTCTGCCCCTGCTGCAGCTTCAAGGCTGCCTTGGGCCCTTGGCTGCCATTTAGGATAGCTCACTCTGCTGGGCACTGCTGACTGCCCACTGCTAGGTCGGCGCAAGCTCCAGAGGCACCGCGTCAACATCCCCTGCTTACCATAGCATAGCTCACGCCTCACGGTGAGAGTTGGCCTAGTTTCATCATATGCTATTCAATTTTGATTTTTTTAATGAACATCCCCTGCTTACCATAGCATAGCTCACGCCTCACGGTGAGAGTTGGCATAGTTTCATCATATGCTATTCAATTTTGATTTTTTTAATGAGTGGAGACAAATGTCTAGTTTCTAACGATCGTGATTTCATTTGAAACATTTCATATCGTAGGACATATTATGCTAGGATACAAAGATATTTTAGTAAGATTAATATTTCTACGAATTACTTGAACACTTTAAATTGATATTGACATTTGTATTTCGTTATATGTCTTATTAATGCATGGCTGGTACTATTTTTAGCCCTACATTATTATTTGCCCCCCTCTTAACTCGTTTTTGAATCCGCTACTGGTGTTGGTTCGTTCAGTTCAGGTAAAGCAATGAGCTATCAGAAAGCAAGCAAACGCCTGAGCCATCACCAGTGCTAGTACTATTAGAATTACTGGATTATGATATATAGGATTAGTACTAGACTACTGGGTTACTGCCTGGTCCAAAACACACAAAAAAAAAACACGCTAAGAACCCTATAAACACGCTATACACCATGATGAGGCCGTTCCATCGAGGCATGGAACAATCAGTTGGGCTTCAACACAAAACACAGGTATGGAGGCTATTAATACAGCTGGACTGCATTAATAGCCTCCATACCTGTGTTTTGTGTGTTGTACTTCGGCTGTTGCAATAGGCCTCTTTGTTGCCTCAGCTGCATCCCAGTGGTAGTGATCTATACTCCATTTGCAGTGATTACGGGGGAAACATTGTTGCGTACCTGCGTATGCATATGGGTGTGTTGAGGGGTGTGCATTCCTGTGGTTCTTGTTTGTGTTTCTGGAGTCTGTTCACCATCTGCAGTTCGTAGTGATTTCGATGTATGCATATCTGCTGCTACAGCATGATGTACTTGCCAAGTATTCCATTTTTTTTTATCGTTTCTAGCCTTCCAAATATACCACAAAGTTGTAAAGATTTTTTTCAAAGTGATCATCAGTAACTGAAGGCTGCAGGATAGAGCCTATTATGTGTTATGCACCATCATGTTCATTACAAAGAAGTGAGGTGCAAAATCACAATGACAAAAAAGATGAGCATCCAAATGTTTAGGGTTTATTAGTGTTAGGGTTTAGTGTTTAGGGATATGGATATGGGATTTTCGGGCTATTTTGTTGTACTTGTATCCATCTCATTTGCATGTATTGGAGTGAACTGAGATGAAAATTAGTTAATTTTATCTTAACATACTTTTATGCATATGGATTGAGATAAATGTGAGTGTAGTCAAACAATATGTGAGGAGGATTTGAGCTAGCAGGAGAAAAAAAAAATAAAAATAAAATCCCCTTAATTCTCTCTGCTAGGACAAAAGGCTTTGCGAAACAGGTTCAAACGACGGCCCATTTTAAGCGTCTGCACTAGGCCCACTCAAAGCAGCTTGCACGGGGTTTTAGAGGTCCACTAGGTAGCGTGCCCGTGCGTTGCTACGGGACAACTATATTTTCATAATAAAAACAGGCAGATCGCACGATAAGATAACAATACTTTAAAATTAAATATTGACCTTAAAATGACATTTAATACTAAAATAAAGTTAGTGAAATTAATATAGTCTCAGAGAGCGCGGCGTCGCAGGCTCACCAACCCTACTGTATAGACCAACTCTACAAAAATTGAGAAATCTTGAGTCAACTAACAAGGGCTAGAGCATCTTGTCACTTGCATTTCTCTTGATCTTAAATTGCATCTTTCAGACGATACCCTTTTGTCACACCTAAATAACTATAAAATGAGACAAAAGCTATGGAAGACATATTACACTGAACCAGTGATTGCATTGTGTAAGAATAAACAATATTCAATATATATATATATAGTATTGTACGTGCTAACACTACGATGGCATCAACAACAAATCATAAAACAAAAATAACCTCTTCAAGATCTTCTCGTTCCCTACTACTGGTAAAATATCTCTACCCTTTGGATTTCAAGACTAACTAAAGCCCTCATTGCCATAATTTTTCTAGTAAAACCACAAAGTTTGAGCACCAATTGACCCGTATAAGATGTAGTCTTACGACATTAAAGAATCTCAAATAGAAACATTGATAATCACATATTTATGAAAACAAAAGGAATGCAATATATTACAAAATATTACAATATACAAAGGCCAAACTAATATAAAGGAAAATATTGAGAAAGAAATAAAGTGGAGACATGGTGCACGAACTTGATGCTGCCTAGTGTATGCACATGTACTCGAGGTCGCCGTGGAAGTTGCAGCATAGCTTGATGGCTTCTTTCGCAAAATCGGAGATCTTGTGAGCTACCTGCGAATCTGCGATGCAAGGCCACAAGTGTTTCGATGCTGATCATGCCTCTCGACATGTCAGTTGAAGCCAAGCAACTTTGCACAATTTTCAAATAAAATGGTCATGCTTATGGAATGTAATGACTGAATATATATACATATTTGCACAATTCCAAAACAAAAAGTGTAACATATGTATTAACTTGAGAGGATATCATTGCGTGTATAAAGAAAATGTCGGTAGCACTATTACTGAAAAAAGAAAAAAAAAGAAAAACTGTGTCCATCTGTAATATAAAAAATTTTGACTTAGAAATCAATTTATGATGGCAACTCAGTTTACCGCACATCAAAGTGGAAAGAAGCATTGATATAAAGGGAACACAGGAAGAAGGAAACATCAATGTAAGTGAGAAGAAGAAACAAATCATTGACTGTTCAGCATGTAATATTGACATTCACTGATTGCATTTTCACATTAATGTGCATATTTAATTACTTAACCTATTCATGAAGGAAGGTAGCACCACCATACGTCACATCCTTATTTCTATTCCAAGGAAGGTTTAGATTTATGCCTAAAACCCAAACAAAGTATGAGGTACAGATGTATGCCTAAACTCAAAACCAATCTAGAATGCCAAAAGTGCATGAGATGAACAACTGCTAACGGGCCAGGTATCTAATTTAGCAAGAAAGAACATACTCATTGCCGTCCCTTGTCAGCACAAGATACTCATTGAGAAATGAACTGCTATGCTTATGAATGTACAGATCAGATTGTTTTCTAGAACTGAAAACAAGGAACTGCTAAATGTTAGGAACTGAAAATTGCCTGAACATTGCCGTCCCCGGCGCCCAAACCTCCGATTCGCCCGAGCCTCCTCGGGAGAGCTCGGGAGAGCGGCGTCCTCGGCGCCCAAGTCTCCGACTCGCCAGAGTCTCCTCGGGAAGAGCTCGGGAGAGCGGCCCGAGCGCCCGAGCCTCCTCGGGAGAGCTCGAGAGAGCGGCGTCCTCGGCGCCCAAACCTCCGACTCGCCCGAGCCTCCTCGGGAGAGCTAGGGAGAGCGGCG
Source organism: Eremochloa ophiuroides (assembly GCA_038502445.1). Lineage (NCBI taxonomy): Eukaryota > Viridiplantae > Streptophyta > Magnoliopsida > Poales > Poaceae > Eremochloa > Eremochloa ophiuroides. The sequence goes on from JAHLJS010000083.1 coordinate 203,668, forward strand.
TCCTCGGCGCCCAAGTCTCCGACTCGCCAGAGTTTCCTCGGGAAGAGCTCGGGAGAGCGGCCCGAGCGCCCGAGCCTCCTCGGGAGAGCTCGCGAGAGCGGCGTCCGCGGCGCCCAAACCTCCGACTCGCCCGAGCCTCCTCGGGAGAGCTCGGGAGAGCGGCGTCCTCGGCGCCCAAGTCTCCGACTCGCCCGAGTCTCCTCGGGAAGAGCTCGGGAGAGCGGCCCGAGCGCCCGAGCCTCCTCGGGAGAGCTCGGGAGAGCGGCGTCCCCGGCGCCCAAACCTCCGATTCGCCCGAGCCTCCTCGGGAGAGCTCGGAGAGCGGCGTCCTCGGCGCCCAAGTCTCCGACTCGCCCGAGTCTCCTCGGGAAGAGCTCGGGAGAGCGGCCCGAGCGCCCGAGCCTCCTCGGGAGAGCTCGGGAGAGCGGCGTCCCCGGCGCCCAAACCTCCGATTCGCCCGAGCCAACTCGGGAGAGCTCGGCAGAGCGGCGTCCTCGGCGCCCAAGCCTCCGAGTCGCCCGAGCCTCCTCGGGAGAGCTTCGTCCTCGGCGCCCAAGTCTCCGACTCGCCCGAGTCTCCTCGGGAAGAGCTCGGGAGAGCGGCCCGAGCGCCCGAGCCTCCTCGGGAGAGCTCGGGAGAGCGGCGTCCCCGGCGCCCAAACCTCCGATTCGCCCGAGCCTCCTCGGGAGAGCTCGGGAGAGCGGCGTCCTCGGCGCCCAAGCCTCCGATTCGCCCGAGCCTCCTCGGGAGAGCTCGGGAGAGCGGCGTCCTCGGCGCCCAAGTCTCCGACTCACCAGAGGCTCCTCGGGAAGAGCTCGGGAGAGCGGCCCGAGCGTCCGAGCCTCCTCGGGAGAGCTCGCGAGAGCGGCGTCCTCGGCGCCCAAACCTCCGACTCGCCCGAGCCTCCTCGGGAGAGCGGCGTCCTCGGTGCCCAAGTCTCCGACTCGCCCGAGTCTCCTTGGGAAGAGCTCGGGAGAGCGGCCCGAGCCTCCTCGGCAGAGCTCGGGAGAGCGGTGTCCCCGGCGCCCAAACCTCCGATTCGCCCGAGCCTCCTCGGGAGAGCTCGGGAGAGCGACGTCCTCGGCGCCCAAGGCTCCGACTCGCCCGAGTCTCCTCGGGAAGAGCTCGGGAGAGCGGCCCGAGCGCCCGAGCCTCCTCGGGAGAGCTCGGGAGAGCGGCGTCCCCGGCGCCCAAACCTCCGATTCGCCCGAGCCTCCTCGGGAGAGCTCGGCAGAGCGGCGTCCTCGGCGCCCAAGCCTCCGATTCGCCCGAGCCTCCTTGGGAGAGCTTCGTCCTCGGCGCCCAAGGCTCCGACTCGCCCGAGTCTCCTCGGGAAGAGCTCGGGAGAGCGGCCCGAGCGCCTGAGCCTCCTCGGGAGAGCTCGGGAGAGCGGCGTCCCCGGCGCCCAAACCTCCGATTCGCCCGAGCCTCCTCGGGAGAGAGCAGCGTCCTCGGCGCCCAAGTCTCCGACTCGCCCGGGTCTCCTCGGGAAGAGCTCGGGAGAGCGGCCCGAGCGCTCGAACCTCCTCGGGAGAGCTCGGAAGAGCGGCGTCCTCGGCGCCCATGTCTCCGATTCGCCCGAGCTTATTGAAGTCTGAGAAATAAATGTTTAGAGAAATGTTTAGAGAAATAAATGGAAGCGACAATAAAAATTGAAGTCTGAGATCACAAACAGTAGGAAACTGTGGAGCGAGAAGGATTCCAAACATTAAACGCTAAAAAAAAGAGCTTTCGGAAACGATGCTTGAAATGACGACATCACAAGCACACAACAAGAACAATAATCAAACCAAAACCAGGAAAGCTGCCAGCTTTCGGACATTATTATCTCTACAGAGTACCACTGTACCAGGCTGTGCTTCTCTAACCTGCCGCTTAATCATGTGTCACCAACCGTGATTATATGAGGCTACTGCAATAACTACCAGTTTACCACAGTGCATGAAATAATTAATCAATTGCGCAAGGATTGAAACAATAATTCGTGATTTGAGGGAGTACTCTGTGATGGGAAGATCAACCCATGAATTAGAGGAGATCCTTCTGATCCAACCACACAACGGATGTAGCATAGGACACAAAGCTTCAGGAGATCAGATCAGGACCTATATATTTGCAGATATTGTGGAAGTCTTGCTCGTGGCCTAGGGACCTAGAAAAATTGTCGCCGCCACATCTCCTAATCACGACCTGATGTGCAGATCGGGTTCGCTGCTATGCGAGTCTTCTGTGACAGTGGTCGCGCTTGGCCAATGGTGGCTGTGTGCCCGGGCGGCTGCCACGCCTCAGCACGACTCGAACGGCGGCGCCTGCAAACTTGCAAAGAGAGGGAACAAGTGAATTAAATGGGTGAAAAATCGTCTCAAGGATTCAGCTGCTAGAGGGGGAGGTGAAGAAACAGAAGCATACTGTGATGGGGAAGACATCGCTTTGAGTGCCGAAGGCCATGAAGATGGCGCGACGCCGGCGACTTCCGCCGCCGCCGCAGCCTGCCATGTCGACTCTCTCCTTATCGCCTCTAGCGCCGGCAGCTCCGGTTGGCCGAGCTGCTCGGGCCGTTCCACCTCGGCGGAGCCCCCGACGATCTTCGGGCCCGGCGTCGGCGAATCAGGCAAAGGGCATGAGATGTGGGTGTCCTAAGAAGCGAGCCGCGGCGAGGCTCGGGGTTTCGGTTCTGGACAGCGGCGGCGACTCCTTTCCTCCTGCGAGGTTTCCTTCTGTTCCCAGCGCCGTTGATTCCGGGCGGAGATTGTGGAGTGGGGCGACGGCGGTTTCGGATCGCATGAGAGATTTTTGCCGCGATTAATGGTTCGCATGTAGAAGAAAGAAGAAAATGAGTAAGGGATGAGAATCGAACCTGCGCGGCTGTGCGGTGTGCGTGGTGGCGTGCGGAGGCAGAGAAGGTGCGCGTGTGGGATCGCAGCCAGGCGGACGGACGACCCCAAGTCCATTGTCGCACCAAACCAAGGCCTCCTCTTTAGCCTTATTAGTTGTAGAGATAAACCCTAGAGAGACGTCCCGTCTCACACCCGACGACCCCACCTCACTGCCTCCCCACCGCCATCCTGCCTCGCATCGCACCGGCCGCTCTCTCCCTTGTCGCACCGGCCGCGCGTCTCAGGTTCGTCAAGATCTGCTCCTTGATTCATCAGAAGACAATTGTTTTCCTGTTTCTTATGTTGGTTATATGTAATCTGCGGTATTTGTGACGCATCTCAGATTTAATTTGAAGGCACCGCTGCAGGAAAGGACGAGTAAGGGACTTGGATCAAATCTGATTGCCGCGGCTAATCTAGTCTAGTCTAGCTTCTGGTTGTTCGTCGCCGGTACACTCTTTCGTCCTTGAGGCCATTCATCACAGTTGCGCTAGACCTAATATTATCAACAAATCCTCGTTCTTCACTAACTAATTTCCCTCCACGTTCTCGATACCCGTGGCGGTCGGTCGGTAAGGCAGCTTGAAATTGGGAGGACTATGGGTGTCTTGGCGCGGCGGTTTCTGAATTTGATCGTGCCTGGCCGTGGCCCTAGCGTCAAATCGCTGCGCCGAATCGACCTGACGAGCCAGCAGCTGTTTTACCAAGTCGGATCAGCACCACCACCAGCGCCTCAGGGAGACGGATCTGAACCTGCAGGAGGGCAAGACGCCATCTCTCGCCCCTCGGCTCTAGAGATGGGGACGGTCCCGTTTCCTGGTCCGAGCTTCACCTTCCGAGGTTTAAAGAACGATTGGAAGATTGACTGCTTCCCACTCGGGGGTTACAACGACTGCAAGCTCATCTGTGCCGACTAGTCCGGGCGCGGCTTCGTCTTCGACCTGTTTGATTCATCCAAGGTGGGCACCATCCCTGCCCTCCGCAAGCGCTGGTTGGTGCAGCCCATCTCCATCTTCGTCCACAAACCCCACGTCGACGGTAACTTGCACAATGATAACAACGGCAGCAGTCTCTTCCTCATGGAGAAGGTTCCCCAACCAGAGGCCAGACTTGGTGGTGGTAGTGTGCAGGAGAGCGAGCAGTTTGTGGGATTCATCAACCGCTGTACGGATACCCGCGGCGCTGGCAAAACCTGGCACTACCACCTCCTTCCTCCACCACCGTTTGTACAAGAGACATTTCACTGGTCCAACAAGTGCCCCCAGATCACAGCCCATGGCGTGGTTGGTGGTGGCTCGCATGTTTGCATATCCGTCGAGGACGTTGGCACCTACTGCCTCGACACAGAAAGCCTCGCGTGGAACAAAGTCGGTGACTGGACGCTCCCCTTCCATGTCAAGGTTGAGTATGTACCTGAGCTCAAGCTCTGGTTTGGGCTCTCCACTGGTGCCCGGCACTTGGCTGCTGCTGACCTCTCTGGCATGCTGGATTCTTCTCAGCCACAGCGGCTGGTGGGCGGCCCTTGGCAGGAGCTTGTTGATCTGCCAGAGGAATGGAAGGAGAGCAAGGATCCTCAGTTTGTCAGCCTGGGTTCCGGCAGGTTCTGCATTGCAAGGTTCTTCGAAGAAACAGGCTCTAGGGATGGAGTGGCCCACAAAAATTTTACTGTCTTGACTGGAGTGGAGGTCAATAGCAGGGTCAAAGGTGAAGGTGGCACACAGGAATTGGAACTCAAAATGACCCCTCACAGATCAAGACGTGTCAACGACGCTAGCATTGAGTCATTGTTCTAACTGTCTACGGTGCTTTGCTCACCAGGCTCACTGTTTTATTCATTATCAATCGCCTCGAGGAATTTGGGGACTTTGTAGGAGGCAACTTAAATTTATCATAGAACTTAGAAATTATAAATGGAAGCCTAAGGTTGTTGGCCCATTTAATATGTATGTCTTGTGCTGTCTCCTGCAGTGATGCTACATACACCATTAAGCTATCTTGTTTAGTTGATTCCCGTACTGTTTATATGCATGGTTATCTTGATTTGTACATTGTCTCATGTGATGATTAGTTCTACATCTGTTCTGAATTATTACAAGACGTTTTGCCTTAACTAGAAAAATAGATTTTGTTATGCATTTAGATATACATTGTTTAGATAATAACAAAACAATGTATATAGAAAAAGCCAAAATGTCTTAATTTGGAGCGGAAGGAGTAATATAAAGAATGTATCATCTTTTTACTTTCTCCACTAGTCATTTAGTCATCTGTATCGGTCGGTCACAAGCACGTGCCATGTCTCTTACCATTTGTATGCGGTAATGAAATTTATTTCTGGGAACAACGGTGTTCCGTGGTTCACAAAGCACAGAAATCTATCAGGTGTTGTCCAACCATCTCTGTTACGATTTGATAATTTGATCTGCAACACCTGCACAAGGTAGTGTTTTGTAGTTCACAAGACACAAATCTACCAGGTCCTGACCAGACACAGCCATGTCTGTTACAATTTGATCTGCAACACCTTCGGAGATAGGTCTTAATGATGTTGAAATATTCTGCTGACAAAGGTAGTTTGATCAAAGACTTCGATTTGGGCCCATATTGCAGAGAAGATTTAATATTTTATGATTTCATCTGGAAATACAACAGCTATGTCAACCTTGATATAAAATAGAATTCCAGCTGTTGTATTGTATTTCCAGATCAGGTGGGATCTGCGCTCCAGTTTTATATCAAGTTCATTGTATGGCAAAATGCTAATTTTTTTGTATGATTGTACGTAGATCTAGTCCAACTTTAGTCAAGCATTATTTCTTACCTAACTTCAAAAGTTCCATACCTTCTATTCTAAAGTGTTTCAAACGTGCTCGGTAACACAACCGCATGTTTCACTTAAAATTTGAAGGAAAGCGTCACTATATATAATGAAACTTATGTAAAACACCGACATCCCTTCATCGGCCACTCCCTGAGGCAATGGTTGGTTCACCACATATAAAACTCTGATCAATCAACATCTCCACTTCTCCACTATCCATCCAGAGTGGGAGCTTATGCATTTCCATACACGCTTAAAATATATCACATTTTGATTTGCCGTTAGTCTTGGTTGGCTGAGTACACATATAACTATTGTATCTCAGCGTGTGCAAAGACATTTATAAATTTTAAAATTCATAAATTCTCATACAATCTCCTTTCCAATTTAAAATCTGAAGTTGACATACCGACTTGGCAATTTGACATACCATCTGAAGGCCAACTGTACACTCTTTTGCCACACTATCCGTAAGGCAGAAGCATTCCTTTTGATAAAATGTAAATGGCAATTTTACATGCATTCAACAGTGTTTGAATATTGGATTGCTATTCTGATCCCTTTGGATGGAAGCAGAAGATTTAAAATCAGCAGCATCAAGGGAACAACCAAATGAATGCTTCTGATCCCAGCCACACTGTTTGGTGTGGTTAGAGATGTTGTGGAGAAACAGTTTGGGAAGAACATCGATGACATATTCCTATCCTTCGATGTTGAAACTGTCGGGGTCTGTTTCTATTGTACAGGTTTGTGCTTACTTCATCTGTGAAACCTGGGGAGTGGGGTAACATCTGTGCTTAGGTATTCTTTGTAACATAACATAATATACTTATTGGGAACAGATCGCTTATTTTCTCACCAAATTTTTGAGTGAATTTCTTTTTTTTTAAACAAACCAGGCAGGAGAGCTGCCGATTATATTAAAAAGAAGATAAACTCAGACTGAGCACAACGATACAACTAGACGGCCACAATTAACAACCAGAACAACTAACGACAACAAAGATACAACAACTACCAACAACGAGCTACCGACAACGAGAACAAAAGAAACAAACAGACAACTAATTTTTTGAGACAATTTTGAAGTTTTATTTTGGTTCACATTTGTTCATCGAGCGAGGCTTATATTATCAAAGACAGACATTGCTATTAGGGTTAGTAATATGGTTATGTGTTTTGTAAACAGTAGTGTCGGTGCTAGTTTTGGCGGGGCTAACACCGATAGTTGGCGCGCCAGGTAGGGGATGCCGCTCTCCCGAGCTGGTGCCGCTCTCCCGTGCTCTCCCGAGCTCTCCCGAGGAGGCTCGGGCGAATCGGAGACATGGGCGCCGAGGAGGCCGCTCTCCCGAGCTCTCCCGAGGAGGCTCGGGCGAATCAGAGGTTTGGGCGCCGAGGACGCCGCACTCCCGAGCTCTCCCGAGGAGGCTCGGGCGAATCGAAGACTAATCGGAGGTTTGGGCGCCGAGGACGCCGCTCTCCCGAGCTCTCCCGAGCTGGTGCCGCTCTCCCGTGTTCTCCCGAGCTCTCCCGAGGAGGTTCGGGCGAATCGGAGGTTTGGGTGCCGAGGACGCCGCTCTCCCGAGCTCTCCCGAGGAGGCTCGGGCGAATCGGAGGTTTGGGCGCCGAGGAGGCTGCTCTCCCGAGCTCGGGCGAATCGGAGACTTGGGCGCCGAGGAGGCCGCTCTCCCGAGCTCTCCCGAGGAGGCTCGGGCGAATCGGAGGTTTGGGCGCCGAGGACGCCGCTCTCCCGAGCTCTCCCGAGGACGCTCGGGCGAATCGGAGCCTTGGGCGCCGAGGACGCCGCTCTCCCGAGCTCTCCCGGGCTCTCCCGAGGAGGTTGTCGTTAGTGGAATGATGTCGTGGGCCTCTGTAGACGCGGCCTTCGTGGGCTTCCACTGGCCTTGCTTGGGCCAGGCCATGTTGGGAATGAGCGTTTTTCATCGAAGTTGGGTACCCCTAACTTTGGTACTCGACAGTTGCCCCCGAGCCTGTGGCGGAGTGAAGGCACTCCTCCACAGGTTCACGCTGGTTCTTCCTGCCCCCGAGGCTTTGGAGGGATGATATATCCCTTCAAAGGCTTAGAATCGTGTTCGTTAGTCCTCGGGTGTTTTTCGATTTATTTAGGTGGGTTGTTTCCTTGGAAGCGGAGCCCCCGAGCCTCCCACCGTGTGGGAGATCGTTCGGTGGTCTTTCCAAGGTGCAGGGCATGTTTCCGAGCCTCCGTTTTCGTATCGGAGATCGATCGGGTTCTTCCCTGTCTTTTTTTTAATTCGACCTTCACGCTCTTTTTTCGGGAAGAGGAAGGTTTGGTCCTGCTCGACTTCCCCGCTGGGGCACGAGTCGGCATTTCTGGTGAGCTATAAACGGGTTGGTCCAAGTGGAGGTCCGTGCCCTATTCGTTAAGGGTCGGCTAGTGGCCTGAGCACACTCCAATTATTTCCCGAGGGTCAGTTAGTGGATGTCGGGTCCCTTCGATGGGTCCCGAGGGCATGATGCCTCCCACGGAGGGATTCCACGTAACCGACTCGCTACTGGGACTTGGACACAGCATGGGATGTCCCTTGCGACGTTCCGGGCGTCGGGATACTGGCCGTTTTCGTGACCCATCCACTAGCTGTCCCTAACTCGATTTCCCTGGGGCGACTGTTCGAGCCTCGGAGGGCCAGTCTTCGATCCCCTGGGAACGTAACGGGCGCCTGAGCCCGGGGTTTCTTCGTTGAGAAAACGTAGGTAGAATCGAGGCGCGCGGTTGTAATGATTCGGCTCACCTTTTGAGGCGCGAAGTCTGACGGACGCGACGGTTCGGCTCAGTCGAGGCGGTTTGCGTGCGCGGTGATGGCGGGTCTCTTCCAAGCCGAGGTCGAGCTCCCTCCTCTGAACCTGTCGTGAAGAAGAAGCGGGCCATAGTGCCCTTGTAAAAAGTAACCTTTGTGATGAAAGTTGAGGACTTAGCATTTTTTAGCATTTTTAGGGATGCCGTAGCCTCGGTGGTGTAGACAGAGCCAGAGCTGTGCCAGTCCGACCCGAGGGGTTCCCACTTTGTCGCGCACACAGCTAGGTATCTCAGAGAAGGCTCGAGTGAGATTGTTTTTTACTAAATTTCCCAAACGCCCGTCTCTCTTCTCGCACTCAGGCAAAATTCGCGAAATCTTTCTGGAGCGCAAGTTGACCCTCGGGCGGAGGGTGGTGAGTGGAGGTGCCGTAGCCCGGAGGCGTAGGCGATCTCACGGCTCGGCCAGCCCTGCCCTAAGAGTGTCCTTTTACTTCTTTGGATCTCGCAAGTTTTGCTAGAGTGCAGAAAGGAGTTCGGCGCGGAATTTTCGAAAAAGCGATCGAAAAGGCGCAGAGAAAATTAGATCGTCGGTCCCCAAGCGTCCACCCCTCGTCCCGTACTTGAAAAACTCCATGAAATTGCCTCGAAGCGTAAGTCACCCGTCGGACGGTGGGTGGTGAGTGGAGGTGCCGTAGCCCGGAGGCGTAGGCGGTCTCGCGGCTCGGCCAGCCATGCCCTAAGGGTGTTCTCTTGCCTGTTCGGGTTTCACGGATTTTTTCAAGAGTGCTGGAGAGGTTCGGACGTAAGGGAGGTTTCAGTTTAAATCTCAAAATTCGTGATGATTAAAGAACGCTTATTTGTCAATTCCGAGACCACAAATATGAACAAAGCTTGGAAGCTTAAGGGTAACTGTGACTTAGCTGCTCGAGCTACCAGCGTTGCGCTGGTGATGATCGTAGAGGCGGTGTCTCGCGCGGGGGGCACCGGATTGGTCGGGTTGACGCGGATGCGCTTCCCCCGCCTAGTTCGGCGGGAGCGGCGCGTGGCGTTCCCTCTGTTTCCCTGAAACGGGTGGAGGTGTCGCCGGGGTCCCTTTCCCAGCCACCTGCTGGGCCGGGGTCAGGATGATGATGGCCCGGGGCTCAGGTTGGGCGGAGGTTCATCTCGAGGCCGAGGACAGTGGCCCGAACCGGAGCACCGCGCCAGCAGGAAGCGCAGGGACGTTGGCTGCCATCCGCAACCGGGATCAACACGCAAAAGGCCCCTACCTGGCGCGCCAACTGTCGGTGTTAGCCCCGCCAAAACTAGCACCGACAGTTGGCGCGCCAGGTAGGGGATGCCGCTCTCCCGAGCTGGTGCCGCTCTCCCGTGCTCTCCCGAGCTCTCCCGAGGAGGCTCGGGCGAATCGGAGACTTGGGCGCCGAGGAGGCCGCTCTCCCGAGCTCTCCCGAGGAGGCTCGGGCGAATCGGAGGTTTGGGCGCCGAGGACGCCGCACTCCCGAGCTCTCCCGAGGAGGCTCGGGCGAATCGAAGACTAATCGGAGGTTTGGGCGCCGAGGACGCCGCTCTCCCGAGCTCTCCCGAGCTGGTGTCGCTCTCCCGTGTTCTCCCGAGCTCTCCCGAGGAGGTTCGGGCGAATCGGAGGTTTGGGCGCCGAGGACGCCGCTCTCCCGAGCTCTCCCGAGGAGGTTCGGGCGAATCGGAGGTTTGGGCGCCGAGGAGGCCGCTCTCCCGAGCTCTCCCGAGGAGGCTCGGGCGAATCGGAGGTTTGGGCGCCGAGGACGCCGCTCTCCCGAGCTCGGGCGAATCGGAGACTTGGGCGCCGAGGAGGCCGCTCTCCCGAGCTCTCCCGAGGAGGCTCGGGCGAATCGGAGGTTTGGGCGCCGAGGACGCCGCTCTCCTGAGCTCTCCCGAGGACGCTCGGGCGAATCGGAGCCTTGGGCGCCGAGGACGCCGCTCTCCCGAGCTCTCCCGAGGAGGCTCGGGTGAATCGGAGACTTTGGCGCCGAGGAGGCGAATCGGAGGTTTGGGCGCCGAGGACGCCGCTCTCCCGAGCTCTCCCGAGGAGGTTGTCGTTAGTGGAATGATGTCGTGGGCCTCCATAGACGCGGCCTTCGTGGGCTTCCACTGGCCTTACTTGGGCCAGGCCATGTTGGGAATGAGCTTTTTTCATCGAAGTTGGGTACCCCTAACTTTGGTACCCGACAAGTAGTTTGATACCTCAAAATTTTAGATTCCACGCCCCCTCCTCTCCTTTGTGATGTGTTTCAGTGTTGAGATGGGCTGTTTATTTCTCCATCGTCTGAACTTTGGTTATCTGAGCCATATTACACATATTCAAGACCGGAAGGGCATTAAGCTGATTAAGATTTCCAAGAAATTGATATCTTGGTTAATAATTATCTGAAGTTTTTTTTTTTTTGAAAATGCCTAAATTTCTTGATGCAAAAACTTAGAGGTCATCTGAACATCCACTATTTTAACCTTATTGATGTGTTTACCACGATGTCATGTGAAACTGGAATCTGAAGATCATCCAACCTCAATGAATGCATTTGAACTGATTTCACTAAACCAAACACTGAATCTGGAGAATTTGTTTGAAGCAAAGGAGGTCAGTCATTGTTCTCCTGTCTTTGCCAATTTTAGGTTACCAAATTTTATTACTTCATTGTTGTTTGAAATATCCTGTTAAAGAGAGCAAGTTTCACCTCACAGTGTCCCCAAAAAGAGATATTCACAAAGATTGAACAAGCTGCAAAGCAACTTGGCTTCGATGTTCAGAAGAAAAAAAATACAAGGTATTTCCTACTGAACTTGGTTGTGTTTTTGTTTTTATTCAAATTTTCTATCTCACTTATTAATGTTCTTTTTTAAATATGTTATGTTAATTTAAAACAGGTTGAGGAGGAAGCTGCAACTACAACAGGTTAATTTCAGAATGCAGGATAAAACCATTGCTTATGTGGTTGATTCTTTCCGGTCGTAGGTACTGAGTTGCCATGTCGACTTCAGTCTTCCTTATGGCATTACCTAGGTTTAATCCTTTTTAATTTTTCATTTTAAGATGTTGCCTGATGGTTTTTATCTTATCTTCTCTCTCTCCCTCTCTCTCTCTCTCTCTCTCTATAGATCTAGAGGCAATTTCAGTTTATCTGCTGATGGAAATTTGTGTGCATTGCTGATTGACAACTCCGTCTTTGCACTGGACCACTTTACTGACACCATAGAAAAGCTGCAGCTCTTCTACAACGACAGTGTGCTCCTCAAGGTGGAGAAGATATTCTTTTCAGAAATGAAGTTGTTGCTAGCTTTGGACAATTCTTTTTGCCTAAATATTTCATCGCATCAGTGTCCATTATAGAGTGTTTTCCTTCTTAATTAATTGGTACTTGCTGGCTGAAACACAGCCTTAATTGAGCATACACAAGCTTGCTAAAATGATTCGCTTTTGGTCTGTGGATGGCTGCACAAGGGGGGTCACTAGGAAAAGGAATGGACATGGCAGTGAGTATTCTTCTCTATTCTCTATGTGCAAGATGGTTGCAGTGACAGAGCTAGGACTTGGGATGATGTTTCTGAAATGCGAACAAGTGGTCTAGATGCTTGGGTTCTTCTGCCATTCTGAGATGTGAAATCAAATAAAAGTTCACGAAACTGATCCATAGACCGTAATCAAATTTGAAGATACCTATATCATAGCTATTTCTGCTGATTGGTCAACATGGGGCTTACTGAACTCGCATCATAGAGTGCTTGACTATGATACATACTTCTAATTTCAATTATATTTTCCATGTATGATAGAAACCTCAGCTTCCAGTTTAGGGCTGATTGAAAAATACTTTGGTGTTGCCAGATTTGAACATGATTAGCCTTAATTCCATTTTACACTCTTTGTTGCTGTTTTTTCTTGCTTGGAATATACTGATTTAATAATTTTACAGAACTATTTTCTTTTGCTTGATAACATTGCTTAATGTCTAAGATATTCTTATGTTTTTTGGTTCTTACTAAATGTATACCAAGTTCCAAGATCACACTTTATTATTAATGGAAGTGTAACTTTCTCCCCAGTGAATTTACTGAATCAATATATATTCAGGTGGGGAATTCAATCCTCCTGGTGATAGTTCAAAAAAGAAAAGCTACTGAGTCAATCTTTATGTCAGTTGGCCAGGATTTTCTCAACACAAAACATGAGTTTTTTCTACATGATGCCAGTATTTCTACCTAGAGGCTCATAACAAGCATGATCCAGATGATCTTCTCATTGTAGGTTGCTATTGGCAATACAGTCCTTGGCATTATACAGGAGAGCTATGGAGTTTCAGATTCCAGAAAGCTACATCACCATATTCGACCTACAATTAGAGGGATCAGTGTACTACATTAAGCATTTCCAAGTCAGTGGCCCGCCTGTTAATAACCTGTAGATGATGTGATTCGCTTCCTACACAAAGCTTCAGGATATACAAGAGGATTCATGAATTCTTTAGTAAATTGAGATTTTATAGGAATTCGGTTTGGGTTTAAGTAGCATCAACTAGATATGAAAGGAAATGCTACTGATTGTTACGTTCTATTTATCTTGTCATCGTTTGAGCATTTTTGGCAAAATATACATGTGCTTATGTATTTCCATACACGCTTAAAATATATCACATTTTGATTTGTTGTTGGTCTTGGTTGGCTGAGTACAAATTTAACTATTGTATGTCAGCACGTGCAAAGAGATTCTCAGGCCAACTGGACATTCTTTTGTCACACTACTACTAACGTCTCATTATTTCCTCCTTAAATATTGTGATCATATATGATGCTTAATAAGGATGGAATTATTGGTGGACATTTTGAAGAGTTATGAAAATGAATGTGAAAACTTGCTTAGAGAACTCAAAGATCTGCTTATGCAATTCAGAACTTATTTATAGTATGCGAGACATGACTTTATTATGCTATGGATGAATGTATTCTAGATTATATTGGTCATATACAATTGCATGGGATAAAAACTTTGGAAAAACCTACCGTCAACAAGCTCCCCAAAGCTTAAACCTTGTCCGTCCGTGAGCAAAGCAAAACTCAGCAATGGATCATGAGTTGCTACAATGCTTTCATGCCTCAAAAGTACACATGTGTTCAAACAAGAACTCTCCTCTGGATTAGAGTAAATTACTCTGACTTTCAAACTTACCCATATTACCTTCAATTATGGGGCTTGTAGTCTTCACTTGGGTCTTGAGCAATTGAAAGACACAACGGTCAAGTCAAGCACTATGTCTCGAGTTCATCGATCAACCTTCATTCTGGAGTTTTGCAGATTTCTTACTTGCTATGTTTAATTTGAACATTCCCACATGCTTGCATTCAAACTAATGTCGATATCCATCTCAACTTGTGAACTCAACTAATTAGCCTTCACACACTAGATTCAAAGGTTAGTCCACAAGTGTTGTCATTAATTACCAAAACCCAAACAAGGGCTTAGACCTTTCACCATCCCTACGGGCTCATCTTAACCTTTCATTTCTAGTTCCTTGGTGGTCAATGCAGATGGCAGGTTTAGCCTGCCATCACCAGGATAGATGACGATGAAGCCCATAATGAGGAGGATGGAAAATATTGGAACCCGACAGTTATGGTGTTTATATAGACCAGATTTTGAAAAAAAAATAGAGTTAGTTATGGAGAATTTGCATTTACTTGACCAAGAAGAGATCTATTGGCACTCTAGAAGTCATGAGCAATGGATCTTGAAAGGTGATAACAACACTAGCTATTTTCATAAAATAGCTAGTAGATGGAAAAGGAAGAATACTGTGATTTCACTAGAAAAGGAGGGTGAGGTCATTAAGGGTGATGAGAATTTGCTTAAACATGCTACTGAGTACTACTCAGAGCTATTTGGGCCTGGCGATAATCATAATATACACATTGACAAAAGTATGTGGGAGGAGCTTAGTCAAGTTACTAAAGAAGAAAATAATGAACTTAGTAAACCTTTTTCTGAAGAAGAGATTAAAAATGTCTTGTTTACGATGGAAAAGAATAAAGCTGCAGGACCTGATAAATTTCTGATAGAATTCTACTAATCTTGTTGGGACATTTTTAAGGTTGATATTTGCAAATTCTTTGAAGATTTTCACTCAAACAAGGTTGATATTAGTAGGGTTAATTATGGGATTATTACTTTGCTTCCCAAAGTGTCTTATGCTGCTAAGATTCAGCAATTCAGGCCAATTTGCTTACTCAATTGTATATATAAACTAGTAACAAAGACTTTTACTTTGAGATTTCAAGCAATAGCTGAAAAATTGATTCATTCTAATCAGACTGCCCTTCATTGCTTCATTCTAATCAGACTGCCTTCATGAAGGGCAGGAATATCATGAGTGGTATTATGGTCATGAAATATTACATGAAACAAAAAGGAAAAAATAGTTAAGAATAATTTTGAAACTTGATTTAGAAAAGGCATACGATAAAGTAAAATGGAGTTTCTTATTTGAATGTCTTCCAACTAGGGGTTTGTGTGACAAATGGTGTGGTTGGATACAACAGGTAGTTTCTAGGGGTACAGTGAGTGTCAAACTCAATGATCTCATTGGGCCCTATATTAAAAGCTATAAGGGGTCAAACAGGGGATCCTTTATCCCCAATTCTCTTCAATTTTGTAGCAGATGGTTTAAATAAATGATCATTAAAGCTTAGCCCAATAATCTTTTTCATGGTATCATTGATCATATTACTAATAAAGGTGTGGTTGTCCTGCAATATGCAGAGGACACCATAATCTGTTTGAAACATGATGTGGAGGGTGCTAGGAATCTGAAACTTTTGTTATACATGTATGAACTCATTGCAGGCCTTAAGATAAACTTTCATAAAAGTGAAGTTGTTACCATCAATGATAATAATTATTGGGACTCTTTCTATGATGACATTTGTAATCGCCAAGTTGGAAGTTTTCCCATCAAATATCTTGGGGGTACCTGTCAATCCTAGTAGATTACATATTGCTGACTGGTCTCCTTTGATTGACAAGCATGCTAAAAAATTGGGTATTTGGAAGGGAGGTAATATGTCAATAGCTGGGAGGACTACTCTGATAAGTTCCAGTTTATCTGGCCCCAAAAACTGTTGTGTATAAGCTGGATAGAATTAGAAGGACATTTTTTTGGCAGGGAGGAACTAAAAGAAAGTATCATCTCATTATATGGACTAAAATTTGCAAGAAAAAAGGAGGTTTGGGGATCAAGGATATTAGACTCATGAATATTAGTCTTTTATGTAAGTGGTGGTGGAAACTTGAAACTGAATCAGGATTATGGCAAGATATTATTCACTTTAAATGCATCAAGAGAGCCTCAACCTGTACTCACAGGCAGGATGATTCTCAGATCTGGGCTGATATGCTGAAAATCAGGAATCTGTATTTGCTTGGCAGGAAAATAGTAGTAAGAAACGGTAAAAAAAAAACTTTATTCTGGAAAGATACTTGGCTGTTTGATATTCCCATTTGCTTGAAATACCCCGATCTTTTTGCCTTATGTTCACAACAAAATATTTCTGTGGCTCAGTTTATTCAGGATCCACATGGTGTTACTTTTACTAGATGGCTACTAGATACTTGGCTATATGATTGGCAAAATCTGTTGAGTGAGGTGAATAAGTTTGGGTTTCAGGAAGGGGAGGATATGGTAAAATGTTTTTTTATGGGGTGAGGGGTGGTGGTGGGGGGGGGGGGGGATGCTGTGAAATCAATCTATGATACTTTGGCTAGGTCTGAGCTGGGTTTTTATTACAAAAAGATTTGAAAAGGGTGTATTTCACCAAAGATTAAAATCTTTTTATGGATGTTGATGAAAATGTTGTTCTGACAAAAGACTATGACTAAAAGAAACTGGTTAGGGGACCCTTCTTGTTACTTCTGCGTTCAAAATGAATCTGCTGGTCATCTTTTTTTTCCAGTGTAACATTGCTAAATCATAGTGGTTGTTGGGATCGGGGCTAACGATATTCCTAAAACTTAGTCACAGTGTTGGGTAGCCTCGTGCGGCTCCATCGATCTTTCGCCGACCGCGGGCTTGAAGGATGGCTCGGACGTCGACGTCCTTGCCAAGCCGTTGGTGAACCGACGGGGCCCTCGGGACCTCGGGATGCACCGAGGCCTCGCGCTCGTGGCGTGTCGCACGGCCACGTTGGTGGCTTTCAGCGCCACGATGGCGCGACGCTGAGCTTTCCGCCTGGAGGACGGCCGCATCCTCCAGGAGATCCTTGAGCTAGTTCCGGAGCTGCCGTGCCTCTTCGGTGGAGGGCTCAGGCATGCTCCGGAGCAGCATTGCCGCCTCCGTGAGCTTGCGGCTTGCTCGAGGCAGGGCTCCTGGTGTTCCGGCTCCATCGTCGGCGATGATACGAGCCTGAACGTCCCAGGCCCGGCGACGAGCTGCTCCGCCGGTGCCTTGCCGCTCCTCGCGCTCGAGCGCGGCTCGCGGCTGGGTGAGGCGTAGGCGGTCCTCATCCATCCGCGCTTTCAGTTCCCGAAGCTGCTCTAGCTCTGGAGACTGGTGCGCGGGGCGAGACGGCCCAGCCCCCGCGTCCTGTGGCGGGGCTGACCGTGCAGGCCGCGGAGTGGCCGGCGGAGGGGTGTGTTGCTGAAGCTACGGCTGGAGTGGGGAAGGTACGTCGTTGTCGTCCCCCGAATGGACATCCTCCACCCATCCGTCTTCGGGGAGCACCAAGTGGTAGCATTCCCGAGCGGGGTCGATGTAGGTGAAAGCCCTTGTTTGGTTTTGGGTAATTGATGAAACCTAGTTTGCTAATAGTGTGCTCTAAGTGTTTCATGAGAACAATTAGCAAACAAGATGGAGCAAAGGACCAGGTCGGTGGAGGCCACAAGTGAAGGGCAATGACGGCGTCCATGAAAATGGTGTAAGCCCATCAATAAAGGAGAAAGCCCTATTGACGGCATCCATGCAAATGGTATAAGTCCATCATCAAAGGTGTCCACAAGGTTCATCAAGAGATGAGAAGAAAGTTGATAAGAAACCGGGAGCTCAAGGCAAAGGTATAACCAATAGGAGCTCTTTTGCTTTTGGTGATCAAGACTCCATAGAGGGAGTGATCACATTTAGGATAGATAGCCGTACTGTCAAGAGGGACGAAATCGCTGATGAAATACGGTTATCAAGTGCCACTAGGTGTTCATATTCATTGCATTGCATATAGATGCTAGTAACACTAACAAACCCTTGGAAAACTCTTTTGAAAAGCTAACACACGTGCACAAGGTGTAGAACTCTTGGTGTTAGCACTTGGGAACAAAGGGTGAAAGGTTTCAGTGGGAATCCTGAGAAAACAGAGCGTCGGACCCTAACTTCGCCTGAGCGTCGAACCATTGTCTTCGGTCCGACGGCTATCCCTTCAGAGGGCGTCGGACGCTCAGTTTGTGAGCGTCGGACCATTGTCCGAGAGTTCGACGGTGCTGAACGAGCGAGAGCTGACACGTGGAGAACTCAGAGGGCGTTGGACCGTTCTGTTTAGTCCGACGGTTTTCAGCGCTCGGGGAGCTCTCTCGAAACGTCGGACCGTGGCTTCGTTTAGTCCGACGCGCAGTGAAAATTCAGTCCGACGGTGGTCTGCTGAGGGCGTCGGACCGAGGGTTTTGGTCCGACGGTGCTCTGTCCGACGGTGAGTTTTGGCGCGAGAAAATAGCCGCTGTGTTTCAACAGTCGACTTCAAACGGCAGAGGACACGTGGCGTCCATCCGAGGCTTCGGACCGGTGTTGTTAGTCCGACGGTTTGGCCGTCGGACAGTCCGACGGTGCCCAGTTTTGTCCAAACGGCTAGTTCTTTGTGTGTGACTTATAAATAGTCACTTGGCCGGTTTGGGGAGTATCTCTTGACACTCCTGAGCATCATAGCATACTTGTGAGCCTTCCCACTCCACTCTCACTCATCCTACTTGAGTGTGTTCATCATTTGGTGAGATTGGAGAGCATCAAGTGCATTGCATTGCTTGAGATCATCTAGAGGCACTTGGTAGTTGTCTTTCGCAGCGGTTTCTCTTGTTACTCTTGGAGTTTGCCGACTCCTAGACGGCTTGGAGCTGCGAGGATCGTTGAGAGGAGTTGGTGATTGTCTCCGCCTCCGATCGGTGAAGTTGTGAGGGGTTCTTGAGCCTATCCCCGCGGGAGATCGCAAAAGGCTACTCTAGTGGATTCCTCGTAGCTTGTGGATCTCCATCTTGTGTTGGTTGTGCGACACCCTTGAGAAGGGTTTGGCGTGTGATGCCAATTAGCGCGTGAACCTCCAAGTGGGTGTATCGCTACAACGAGGACTAGCTTGCCGGCAAGCAAGTGAACCTCGGTAAAAAATCTTGTGTCATCTCTCTACCGAGGATTTCTATTGTATTGTGATTGATTATTCATTTGGTATTCTTTACTCTTCACCGGCGATATAAAAATCACTCCCTACTCTTTACTTTCGTGTACTTACCTTTGTGTAGATTAATTTTGTGTTGTTGTTCACCTAGGAGTAGATTAAAGTAGCGACATAGGTTTGTTGGTGTGTAACTAGAGATCATAGCTTAGAACGGTTAGGTGGCTTGTATCTTTTAGTAGGCTAGCGCAAGAATTCGCTTCGCCATTTAATTCTTACCACTTTGTCTTAAGTGTTGTTTGTAGAAGTTTTTATAGGCTATTCACCCCCCTCTAGCCATTTAGGACCTTTCAAGTGGTATCAGAGCCGAGGCACCGTTGATTTGAGGCTTAACAACCTACGGTGTAAAAATGGCTCAACTCAACATTCACATCAACAACACCAAGAAGCCACCCCAATTTGATGGCACAAATTATGCATATTGGAAGAGCAAGATGACTTCACACATCAAGTCAGTCAATAGAGAGGTTTGGAAGGTTGTGGAGACCAAGATTGAGATTGCCAATGCGGCCAACCCCACAACCGCCGAGGAGAAGTTGCTCCAACTCAATGATATTGCGGTATGTGCTATCCATGAGGCCGTAGATGAGAAGGTATTTGAGCAAGTGAAGAATATTGAGAGTGCTCATGAAGCTTGGAAGAAGCTTGAGGAATCATATGAGGGCACCAAAGGTGTGAAGACCGCAAGAGCATACATTCTCAAGGACAGTTTGTTAGTTTCAAGATGAAGGATGATGAAACCGTGCCGGAGATGTTCCATAGATTGCAAGTGATTGTAAATGAGCTCAAGGCGGTGGATGAGGAAGTGAAGGATAGTGACTTCTCCATGAAGTTTTTGAAGAGCTTGCCCAAGAGGTTTGCCACTTTAATCACGGTTTTGGTGAAAACTACCTTGAGTGAGTTGACACCCAACCAAGTGCTTATGGAGGTGATGACCGATGATGCCTATAGAGATGATGATGACAAGGAGGAGTTGATCAATAAGAAGAAGAAAGAAAAAGATGAAGACTCCAAAGATGAGAAGAAGAAGAGTGTGGCATTCAAAGCCACATCATCATCAAAAGGCAAGGGCAAAGCAAAAGTTGAATCAAGTGAAGATCCATCAAGCACAAGTAAGAGTGATGAGGAGATGACTCTTCTAGTGAGAAGATTTGGCAAGTTCATGAAGAAGAAGGGCTACTAGGCAAGAAGGAAGAAGAATGCAAGAAAGTTTGATGGGCCAAGAAGATGCTTCAATTGTGGAAGCAAAGATCACTTGGTGGCCGATTGCCCACACTCAAGTGATGAAGAGCACAAAGGCAAAAAGAAGAACAAACATGAGAAGAAGGAGAAGAAAGAAAAGAAAGAATCATCATATAAGAAGAAGAAGAACTACTCTCATGTGGTGACATGGGATAGTGATGCATTTTCAAGTGATGAAGATAGTGATGATGAGAAGAAGAGTAAGAAGAAATGAAACATCCTCGATTTTCCACGAAGGGAAAATCCACAGAATGAGTTATAATGCGATCAAACCAAAGTTTGATTCCATCACATTATCATATATCAGTTGATATCACAGTCATACAGCGTATGATTACAAGCTTTACAAATTTTACCTCATTTGAGGATACACCTATTACAGGCTTAATCTAGCAGAAGCGTATCTAGTCGTCATCAGAATTGGCGGAATATGTTGTCGAGTGAAGGCTCCTCCTTCACGGGTATTATCAGAGTCAATCTTGGCGCAGCATAGTCTTCATCTCCTGAACCAAACTTGAGCGTAGGCACGAGACCTTCTAATACTACTTATCTCAATATCTCTGTTAGTCAGGTAATCTGCACACCGCCAGATATGTGCGGGCCATGGTCAGCACCGATGAGCTTTAGTGGAAAATGAGAAAACAAAGGATCCGGCGATCCTAATATTTGGCTGTGGTTTGCATCCTAAGCACATGCAAAGTAGTATCTAGTAGTAAATTTTATAATAGCTCGTCAAGTTTTATCAAATCCCATCCATCAGTCCATCCCAATTCCATCAACCCACCCATACACCACCTCACACACACACCTCGCGCTCAGTCGACAGGTGAAAGGTCCTAAATGGCTAGAGGGGGGTGAATAGCCTATAAAAAATCTACAAACAACACTTAACAAGCCGATTAGTAACAATAGCAAGCTTTGCAAAGCACTAGCTCTAAACTACACTATGCAAGCCACCTAGACAAGTATACTACACTATGATCACTAGTTCTCACTCAAAGGCTATGTCACTACTATACACTACTCCTAAATGAGCAACTAACTAACAAACTACACAAGAGAGTAAGTACACAAAAGTAAAGAGTAAAAGTGATTTCAATACCCCCGGTGTAGAGAAGATATGAAGTCCAATATAACCAATCAATCAAATACAATAGAGGTCCTCGGTAGAGAGATGACACAAGATTTTTTTACCGAGGTTCACTTGCTTGCCGGCAAGCTAGTCCTCGTTGTAGCGATACACCCACTTGAAGGTTCACGCGCTAATTGGCATCACACGCCAAACCCTTCTCAAGGGTGCCGCACAACCAACACAAGACGGGGATCCACCAAGCTACGAGCAATCCACTAAAGATGCCTTTTGCGATCTCCCGCGGGGATAGGCTCAAGAACCCCTCACAATACCTTGATCGGAGGTGGAGACAATCACCAACTCCCCTCAACGGTCCTCACAGCTCCAAGCCATCTAGGAGTCGGCAAACTCCAAGAGTAATGAGAGAAACCGCTGCGAATCGCCACTACCAAGTGCCTCCAAATGATCTCTATCAATGCAATGCACTTGATGCTCTCCAAACTCACCAAATGATGATCACAATCAAGTAGGATGAGTGAGAGTGGAGTGGGAAGGCTCACAAGTATGCTATGATGTTCAGGAGTACCAAGAGCTGCTCCCCAAACCAGCCAAGTGACTATTTATAAGCCACACACAAGAAAATAGCCGTTTAAACTTCACTGCGTACCGCCGGACTGTCCGACGGCCAGACCGTCGGACTAATCGGCACGGTCCGACGCTCCGGATGAACGCCACGTGTCACTAGCCGTTTGAAGTCGAACGTTGGATCACAACGGCTAACTTCCCGCGCTAAACGAACCGTCGGACTGATGAATGTCGGACTAAACCAATCGGTCCGACGCCCTCAGCTGACCACCGTCGGACTCAGCCAGATGGAGCCGTCGGACTAACGAACGCGGCCGTCCGACGCTTCCAGAGAGCTCCCCGAGCACTGAAAACCGTCGGACGTTGGTCCGACGCTCATCGTCGGACTATCGTCGAGAGTCCGACGCTCTCAGAGCTCGCCACGTGTCATCTCTCGCGCGATCTGCACCGTCGGATGCTTCGGCTAATGGTCTGACGCTCAGGGACTGAGCGTCCGACGCTCTCAGCAGTGTTAGCCGTCGGACCGAGGACATTGGTCTGACGCTCTGTGATTCTACGGTCCGACGCTCTGTTTTCTTTGGATTTTCACTCAAACCTTTCACCCTTTGTTCCCATGTGCTAACACCAAGTGTTCTACACCTTGTGCACGTGTGTTAGCCTTTTCAAAAGAGTTTTCCAAGGGTTTGTTAGTGTCACTAGCATCTATATGCAATGCAATAATCATGAACACCTAGCGGCACTTGATAACCGTATTTCATCAACGATTTCGCCCCTCTTGATAGTACGGCTATCTATCCTAAATGTGATCACTCCCTCTATGGAGTCTTGATCACCAAAAGCAAAAGAGCTCCTGTTGATTATACCTTTGCCTTGAGTTCTTAGCTTTTTCACCGTCTCTTGATGAAGCTTGTGGACTCCTTTTGATGATGGACTTATACCATTTCCATGGATGCCGTCAATAGGGCTTCCTCCTTTATTGATGGGCTTACACCATTTTCATGGACGCCGTCATTGCCCTTCACTTGTGGCCTCCACCGACCCGGTCCTTTGCTCCATCTTGTTGTTTGCTAATCAATTCTCATGAAACACTTAGAGCAATCATTAGCAAACTAGGTTTCATCAATTACCCAAAACCAAACATGGGCTTTCAATCTCCCCCTTTTTGGTAATTGATGACAACCTTCACAAAGATATGAAATTAAAATCAAGTTTACACTTTGGTAGTATTAGCTCCCCCTACATATGTGATTCCTTATGTTTGGTTCAATTTTTCACATATGCATGAATTTGAAAGTTTGGGTGAGCTACTACTATCAAATGATGCTAAGGTATATAGAATGGACCTTTGAAGCGTGATACCATCGGAGTTGCGGAAATATACCATCCTTAGCACCATTGTTTACTAGTCATGCATCACAAACTCAAAATACCTCGTGAGATCAACATTTAAGTAAAAGAGGTACTTTGTATGACATGTAAGTCCTATGCATGCTAGTTTGTCAAATCACCATACAAATCCTATTTCTAAGCATTTCACCAATTCAACCAAGTATAGGAATTGAAGTTTTGACAATGCAACAATTCATATGTTAATGCATACCCAAATGCAACAACTTATTTATGAGCTTACTCCCCCTACTTGTGTGCTTTCAAATTTTTAATTGACCCATTTTCCTTTCTTATCTTTGTGACTTTCTTCTCCCCCTTTGTCAACAATCACCAAAAATGGTGTAAATTATGGGAGTATCAAGTCAATAAATGGGGTTTAGTTCATGTTCACATTGGTTCAAGCTAGATCACTTGCCTAGAATATGTAACTAAGTTTGAGCCAAGGACAAGCTTCTTCACACCTCACTAGTAGGGTTATCTTGACCATGTTAAGATACACATCATGAGCGCATGTTCTAGATTCAACACTAGGTTTGCAAGCCCATCAATATGTCATATGCTACCAGTTGATCATACAAGCATAAAGAACAAAAGTGGTACCATATATACATGAAAGCATTTGATTTTTCATGAATGAGCCTATAAGATGTATTTCATGTCTACATGAACTAGACAAATCCTTATCAACATATGAATGCCATGTCAACCAATTTTACCTTGCTTTAATCGAAGAAGAGGCATGTCATATAATGTGGAATGCTTTTCACTTCATGTTAGAGTAGTCTAGTATGTTTAGCTCATTTCTCAACTTGCAAAATCTTGACTCATCAAGTGGCTTGGTAAAAATATCCGCTAATTGATCTTCGGTGCCAACACTTTCAATTGCAATGTCCCCTTTGATTTGGTGATCTCTAATGAAGTGATGCCTTATGTCAATGTGCTTTGTTCTTGAATGTTGCACGGGGTTGTTGGTTAGCATGATAGCACTCTCATTGTCACATAGCAAAGGCACTTTCTTGTACTTCAATCCAAAATCACTCAAGGTTGCCTTCATCCAAAGCAATTGTGCACAACAACTTCCGGCACTAATGTACTCCGCTTCGGCCGTTGAGAGAGCAACACTATTTTGCTTCTTTGAAGACCATGATACAAGTGACCTTCCAAGCAATTGATAAGTTCCACTAGTGCTTTTTCTATCCACCTTACAACCGGCATAGTCGGAGTCCGAATATCCAATAAGTTCAAAGTTGGACCCCTTAGGATATCACAACCCAACATCTTGTATGCCCTTCAAATACCTCAATATTCTCTTTGCGGCTTTCAAATGACTTTCTCTTGGTAAGACTTGAAATCTTGCACACATGCACACACTAAACATGACATCCGGTCGAGATGCGGTCACATAAAGGAGACTTCCAATCATTGATCTATATAGCTTTTGATCTACCATTTTGCCATTATCATTCAAGTCCAAATGCCCATTAGTTGCCATAGGAGTATTCATGGGCTTTGCATGTTCCAATACAAATTTCTTCACCATGTCCCTTATGTACTTTCCTTGACTTACAAATGTACCATTCTTCATTTGCTTCACTTGAAGACCAAGGAAGTAGCTAAGCTCACCAATCATGGACATTTCAAACTCACTTGCCATCATATTTCTAAATTCTTCACAAAAATCTTGATTTGTTGATCCAAAAATGATATCATCCACGTATATTTGTAACACAAACAAGTCTTTGCCAAGCTTCTTAGTGAAGAGAGTTGTATCAACCTTTCCCACTTTGAACCCTTTTGAGAGCAAGAAGTCTCTCAATCTCTCATACCATGGTCTAGGTGCTTGCTTCAAACCATACAATGCCTTTCTTAGCTTGTACACATGGTTGGGCTTCTTCACATCTTCAAATCCGGGAGGTTGTTCTACATAAACCAATTCATTTATGTACCCATTGAGAAATGCACTCTTGACATCCATTTGATATAACTTGATATCGTGGGCACAAGCATAGGCTAATAAGATTCTAATGGCCTCCAATCTAGCAACCGGTGCATAGGTTTCTCCAAAATCAAGACCTTCAACTTGAGTGTAACCTTGTGCAACCAATCTAGCCTTGTTCCTTATCACTATGCCATCTTGATCTTGCTTGTTTCTAAAGACCCATTTTGTTCCTATCACATTGTGTTTCTTTGGTCTTTCTACTAGCTCCCAAACTTGATTTCTTGTGAAATTATTGAGCTCTTCATGCATGGCATTGACCCAATCAACATCTTTCAATGCTTCCTCTATCTTGGTTGGCCCTATGGTTGACACAAATGAGAAATGGTCACAAATTTGAGCTAGTCTTGCTCTAGTTTGAACTCCACTTTGAATACCACCAATGATTTGATCCAAAGGATGAGCCCTTGCAATAGAGACCGGTTGGAGAATAGGAACTTGATCATTGGATTGAGATGAACTAGCTTGTTGATCTTGCACTTGAGATTGATCTTGTGTGTCACTTGCACTTGCTTCATTTTCAACTTGCATATTAGTATGAATTGCACCATTATCTTCATCATTGTTGACTTGCCTTGGCCTAATATCACCAATATCCATATCTCTCATTGCATTTGCCAAGTCATTGCCTCTCACGTCACTAAGATTTTCAACTTCATTTCGAGAGCCTTGGGTTTCATCAAATTCAACATCATGTACCTCCTCAAGAGTACCACTAGCCAAATTCTAAACTCTATATGCCTTGCTTGTGGTTGAATAACCAAGTAAGAAACCTTCATCACATTTTTTTTCAAACTTGCTCAATCTTGTGCCTTTCTTGAGAATGTAACATTTGCAACCAAAAACCCAAAAATATGCAATGTTGGGCTTTCTACCATTCAATAGCTCATAAGGAGTCTTTGCAAGCATACCATGGCAATATAAGCGGTTGATGTAGTAGCAAGCGGTGTTGATTGCTTCGGCCCAAAAAGAATGACTAACATTGTATTCACTTAGCATTGATCTTGCCATATCTATCAAGGTTCTATTCTTCCTTTCAACAATGTCATTTGATTGTGGTGTATACTTGGGTGAGAATTGATGTCCAATGCCATACTTATCACACAATTCATCAATCTTGGTGTTCTTGAATTCACTACCATTGTCACTTCTAACTTTCTTGATGGTTGTTTCAAACTCATTTTGGCTTCTCTTGACAAAAGACTTGAATATATCATACACTTCACTCTTGTCAACCAGAAAGAATACCCATGTATATGTAGTATAGTTATCCACAATCACAAATCCATACTTGTTTCCACCAATGCTAGTATATGTGGTTGGTCCGAACAAGTCCATATGCAAGAGCTCAAAAGCTTTACTAGTACTCATCATGCTCTTCTTAGGATGTGTATTTCCAACTTGTTTGCCGGCTTGACATGAACTGCAAAGCTTATCTTTCTCAAAAGTGACATCTTTCAAGCCTCTAACTAGATCATGCTTCACTAGTTTGTTCAATTGTTTCATTCCAACATGACCAAGCCTTCTATGCCATAACCAACCCAAACTTGACTTAGTGATCAAACAAGTTGACAATTGAGTTTCACTAGCATTGAAATCCACAAGATATAGGTTGTCATATCTAAACCCTTTGAATATCAAATTTGACCCATCAACGCTAACAATTTCAACATCATCAATCCAAAATATGCACTTGAAACCAAGATCACAAAGTTGTGCAACCGAGAGCAAATTGAAGTTCAAGCTTTCAACTAGCAACACATTTGAGATGGACATATCATTGGAGATAGCAATTTTACCAAGTCTTTTCACTTTCCCTTTCTTGTTGTCACCAAATGTGATTGCATCATAGCCACTATTTGCACTTGTGTTGAGATAGCCAAACATACTAGAATCACCCGTCATATGTTGAGTGCATCCACTATCAAGCACCCAATGCCTCCCTCCGGCTTTGTAATTGACCTACAAAAAGAGATCAATTCCTTTTAGGTACCCAAACTTGCTTGGGTCCTTGAAGGTTAGTGACTAAGCTCTTTGGTACCCAAATGGTCTTCTTCTTTGGACCTAACATGGATGTACCAACAAACTTAGCCTTCACACCGTTTGAGCCCTTTGTGAGAATGTAGCAAGAATCAAACTTAATTGAGGATACATAAGCATTGAATTTCTTACTTTTGCAATCTTGCTCTAAATGACCAACTTGCTTGCATTTTGTGCAATACCGGCCATTTCTCTTCACAAAACAAGTCTTGTGAGGAGCAAAGGCCGTTTTGCCTTTCTTGGGGGTATAGCCCAATCCCTTTTTGTGGAGAGATGCACTTTGGCTACCCAAGCACATAAGCAAGCGGTCCTCACCACCATAAGCCTTAGCTAAGGAGTGATTGAGCTTTTTAACCTCCTCCTTTAGGTTCTTGTTCTCAACTACTAGTGAAGGGTCACTAATGGGTGAGGTAGTAGTGGGGGTGCTACAAGAAGGGTTAGTAGTAGCAACAATAATAGGTTCACAAGATATATCACATGTTACACCTATGTTGCAAGTTTTAGTTTCTTTCTTTTGCACTTGTTGTTGCAAGTCTTCATTTTGCACAACTAGAGAGGAATGAGCTTCATCAAGTTTGGTGTGAACCTTTTGGAGCTTCTTATTGTCTTCCTTTAGACTCTCATAAGAAGCTCTAAGCTCCTCAAGTTCTTGCTCAATGGATTGTTTATCCTTGCGTAAGCCCTTACATTCCTTTCTAAGTTTATCAAAATGAATACGTGCATCATCAAGCATTTCAATTAATTCTTCTTTTGTTAGGTCATCATCACTATCATCATCACTAGATTCGCTATCGGATGATACCTTAGAGCCCTTGGCCATGAAGCATGAAGGAGTATCGAAGATGGAAGGCTTGTCATGAATGGCAATGCTTGCATATGCCTTCCTCTTGCTCTTCTTGTCATCATCACTCTCTTCATCACTTGAAGAGGCATCACTATCCCATGTCACCACATGAGAATAGTTCTTCTTCTTCTTGTATGAGGATTCCTTCTTGTCTTTCTGCTCCTTCTTCTCATGCTTGTTCTTCTTTTTGCCCTTGTGATCATCTTCACTTGAGTGTGGGCAATCGGCCACCAAGTGATCTTTGCTTCCACAATTGAAGCATCTTCTTGGACCATCAAATTTTCTTGCATTCTTCTTCCTTCTTGCCCGGTAGCCCTTCTTCTTCATGAACTTGCCAAATCTTCTCACTAGAAGGGCCATCTCCTCATCACTCTCACTTGTGCTTGATGAATCTTCACTTGATTCAACTTTTGCTTTGTCCTTGTCCTTTGATGATGATGTGGCTTTGAATGCCACATTCTTCTTCTTCTCATCTTTGGAGTCTTCATCTTTTTCCTTCTTCTTCTTATTGATCAACTCCTCCTTGTCATCATCATCTCTATAGGCATCATCGGTCATCACTTCAGCAAGCACTTGGTTTGGTGTCAACTCACTCAATGTAGTCTTCACCAAAACCGTGATCAAGGTAGCAAACCTCTTGGGCAAGCTCTTCAAGAATTTCATTGAGAAGTCACTATCCTTCACCTCTTCATCCACGGCCTTGAGATCATTCACAATGACTTGCAATCTAGGGAACATCTCTGGCACGGTTTCATCATCCTTCATCTTGAAGCTTGCAAACTTGTCCTTCAAGATGTATGCTTTGGCGGCCTTTACACCCTTGGTGCCCTCATATGATTCCTCAAGCTTCTTCCAAGCTTCATGAGCACTCTCAATGTTCTTGATTTGCTCAAACACTTTTTCATCTACGGCCTCATGAATAGCACAAACCGCAATGTCATTGAGTTGAAGCAATCTTTCTTCGGCAGTTGTGGGGTTTGCCGCATCGGCAATCTCAATCTTGGTCTCCACAACTCTCCAAACCTCTCTATTGATTGACTTGATGTATGAGGTCATCTTGCTCTTCCAATATGCATAATTTGTGCCATCAAATTGGGGTGGCTTCTTGGTGTTGTTGATGTGAATGTTGAGTTGAGCTATTTTTACACCGTAGGTTGTTAAGCCTCAAATCAACGGTGCCTCGGCTCTGATACCACTTGAAAGGTCCTAAATGGCTAGCGGGGGGTGAATAGCCTATAAAAAATCTACAAACAACACTTAACAAGCCGATTAGTAACAATAGCAAGCTTTGCAAAGCACTAGCTCTAAACTACACTATGCAAGCTACCTAGACAAGTATACTACACTATGATCACTAGTTCTCACTCAAAGGCTATGTCACTACTATACACTACTCCTAAATGAGCAACTAACTAACAAACTACACAAGAGAGTAAGTACACAAAAGTAAAGAGTAAAGGTGATTTCAATACCCCCGGTGTAGAGAAGATATGAAGTCCAATATAACCAATCAATCAAATACAATAGAGGTCCTCGGTAGAGAGATGACACAAGATTTTTTTACCGAGGTTCACTTGCTTGCCGGCAAGCTAGTCCTCGTTGTAGCGATACACCCACTTGGAGGTTCACGCGCTAATTGGCATCACACGCCAAACCCTTCTCAAGGGTGCCGCACAACCAACACAAGACGGGGATCCACCAAGCTACGAGCAATCCACTAAAGATGCCTTTTGCAATCTCCCGCGGGGATAGGCTCAAGAACCCCTCACAATACCTTGATCGGAGGCGGAGACAATCACCAACTCCCCTCAACGATCCTCGCAGCACCAAGCCGTCTAGGAGTCGGCAAACTCCAAGAGTAATGAGAGAAACCGCTGCGAATCGCCACTACCAAGTGCCTCTAGATGATCTCTATCAATGCAATGCACTTGATGCTCTCCAAACTCACCAAATGATGATCACAATCAAGTAGGATGAGTGAGAGTGGAGTGGGAAGGCTCACAAGTATGCTATGATGTTCAGAGTACCAAGAGCTACTCCCCAAACCAGCCAAGTGACTATTTATAAGCCACACACAAGAAAATAGCCGTTTAGACTTCACTGCGTACCGTCGGACTGTTCGACGGCCAGACCGTCGGACTAATCGGCACGGTCCGATGCTCCGGATGAACGCCACGTGTCATTAGCCATTTGAAGTCGAACGTTGGATCACAACGGCTAACTTCCCGCGCTAAACGAACCGTCAGACTGATGAACGTCGAACTAAACCAATCGGTCCGACGCCCTCAGCTGACCACCTTCGGACTCAGCCAGACGGAGCCGTCGGACTAACGAACGCGGCCGTCCGACGCTTCCAGAGAGCTCCCCGAGCGCTGAAAACCGTCGGACGTTGGTCCGACGCTCACCGTCGGACTATCGTCGAGAGTCCGACGCTCTCAGAGCTCGCCACGTGTCATCGCTCGCGCGGTCTGCACCGTCGGACGCTTCGGCTAATGGTTCGACGCTTAGGGACTGAGCATCCGACGCTCTCAGCAGTGTTAGCCATCGGACCGAGGACATTGGTCCGACGCTCTGTGATTCTACGGTCCGACGCTCTGTTTTCTTTGGATTTTCACTCAAACCTTTCACCCTTTGTTCCCATGTGCTAACACCAAGTGTTCTACACCTTGTGCACGTGTGTTAGCCTTTTTAAAAGAGTTTTCCAAGGGTTTGTTAGTGTCACTAGCATCTATATGCAATGCAATAATCATGAACACCTAGCGGCACTTGATAACCGTATTTCATCAACGATTTCGCCCCTCTTGATAGTACGGCTATCTATCCTAAATGTGATCACTCCCTCTATGGAGTTTTGATCACCAAAAGCAAAAGAGCTCCTATCGATTATACCTTTGCCTTGAGCTCCTAGCTTTTTCACCATCTCTTGATGAAGCTTGTGGACTCCTTTTGATGATGGACTTATACCATTTGCATGGATGCCGTCAATAGGGCTTCCTCCTTTATTGATGGGCTTACACCATTTTCATGGACGCCGTCATTGCCCTTCACTTGTGGCCTCCACCAACCCGGTCCTTTGCTCCATCTTGTTGTTTGCTAATCAATTCTCATGAAACACTTAGAGCAATCATTAGCAAACTAGGTTTCATCAATTACCCAAAACCAAACATGGGCTTTCAACAGGCCCAACTCCCTCTCGGGTCCCGTCTCAACGGCACACTGCCACATCGGGCACACTGCCGGAAAACATCATCCAGGGGGAGAAGAGAATATATCGCTCCCTAAGAAGTGCAACTGGACTCAGGAAAGGTCCATAGCCGAGGAATCGGCATATGTATCTATCGATCAACCAAACACTCTGCAGAGGTTCTACCACTCACAAGATTAGCCATCATAGATGCCGTACGAACATCTAGGCAGAATTTCGGGTGCTTGCTTGCCTAGGTCGATGCCCCCTACCACTCAGCCCTGGGGCATTCCGGATCCTACACCATCACGCTAAGACTGAGAGACGCAGTACCGGGCCCAATCAGTGGTACTGCGCATCTAGAACGGTACGGGAATCTCAACATCCGTCACCGCCCACCCTTATCACCTCTCAACCTAGCAGTAGTGGCATCGCCCTACCAAGTAGTCCAGCCGTTCCCCGCCCATCGAAGACGAGTGAGTAGTAAAGGATTCCCGAAGGTCCTGGTCACCGGAAGTGTGACTAAATAGACCAAGCAGGCTTTCTCCATCTTAGGGGATACTCTCCCCGTGCCATCAAAGCACCTCCGTTCACGGGGTTTCAATCCACGCAGGGTATCCATCCTGGAATCACGTCATAAACCATTACCCGCCACAGGTATCTCTCGTGGGAATGCCCAGGTTGCACCCCGGCAAGACTTGCTTACACAGCTCATCGTATATAGCCCACTTGGTCAACTTGACCCTCACCACGCACCCGAGACACACGCAGCACGCTCATAGTCCACCAGTCTGGCATCCCAAGCCAAACCATTCCCATATGTTCACCACCAGCATCACATCATAGATACAATGCGAGTGGAGTTAATAAATATGGTGATGTAACATGCAAGCAAGCAGGTAGATAGAAATGTATAAAAGAACGTGAGCGCGAAGCTGAGTTGCATAGTAGAGTGGTTGCAAGCAGTGTAATGGCTTAGGTAGTTGCATGCATCATATACCAGCAAAGGAGTAAATATAAAGCACTAGCATTTCTATATATGCAATGTCTAATAGGATTCTCTAAAAGAAGGTGCTGCCATGACACCTGCGTTGTCGAGGTAGTAGTGGTATGAGCACTCCTTGGTTAGTGTAGTTGATCTGCTGGTTCACCACCTCCGGGGTGACTCCACTCCATGGGTTCTTTTGTCGTCCACGTTCTCTTCCTCCAGCAGTCTCAATCCGATCGTTGTTAATCCGGAATCAGCTACTCCGCGAAGCAATACAAAGCAAGAAAACACCCAATTCACTAAAAGACGACAAGACGCGGGACGATCCAAATATTACCAGAGAAATTATAAAATGTGCATAAGTTGGCCCTCTCGGCGTATGTCCGATTTCTTTGGGCCAAAGAAACAAGAGTAGGGTTTGCTATGTACGAGCTTATGTCACGGCCAAGCCAATATGGCTTTATAATAAATAGTTTTGGCTGGAGCTGGTCCATAGGAAACACCACGGCTCACAATCTTCCGATCCGAACGCCACGGAGAAGACAGGGATCGAAGGACGGCCGATCAGAAGGGAAGAACGAGGAATTACCAACAATAAATGTTGCAAAAAATAGTGCGAGTGTTTAATCCACTTGTAGGGTACCAAGGCTGTGATTCAAACGGGTACAATCATACAAGTGCTTAAGCATCTAGAATCAAGAGAGGGAGAGAGAGGAGTTAGCTAGGCACATCCATATCATATTCTCAGTCACACCTTCAGTGAAGATGGTTTTAAGCGATCGATCGAGTCGACTCGTATAGATCCAAGATCTTGATATAGACCATAGCTTCACTAACTAAAAAGGAGCTAGTCCGATCTTGGATCCAATCGCCATGAACAAGATGGGATCGAACAGAGCGGGCTATATGGAAACGAAGAGCGAGGAACATAATAAAGCAGTGGTCTACTTCTTTCAACATGCACGCCATGGAATAGACGGGGCGTCAGAAGAGAGCGACATGTAAAAGACGCAAGTGCGCAAACCACTCATAGGGTACCACGACCTGGGTGCACTGGCACTAAGTCATCTCTCAGATTTGTAGCGGTGCGGTTGTCACCGTGGAATCGAAGAAATACAGCGGTCACACAGGGTACAAGCATATAAGGGCTTGGGCACGAAGAATCAAAGAACGACACACGGGGTATAGTTCCATGGTCATGGTGAGGCATGCTCGCGGCCACAAGCTACACCAACGAGGGGTCGAGTTACACCCGGCATTATGGTCATGGCAGGACGGATCCCGCGATCGCAACATCCGAATGAGGTACGATCCCTCAGCCGGCTCGAAGGCACGGCACACAGACAGACAACAAGGATAACCAGCAATAAGATCAAAAGACACGACTCAGCAAGACAGTGGAGTAGCACATTTCCATAGCATTAAGACGGATGGATCCTGTATTACAAATACAGATGCAGATAGATCATAAGGATAGGATACAACAGGTTTGGTACAACAGATACATGTACAGATAGATTATAAGGATAGTGTACAACAGATATATAGACAGACAGGTGTACAAGAAGAGAAGGGGCTCCCAATAGTCCAACGCCGTATCTCTTTGGCCTTCCAATGATTGGCTATCCAACAGTCCAACGTCTTCCATCAATTGGGCTCTTCAACAGTCCAGCGTCATCTGGGTCTCAAGATCTGGAAACGAGGTACGGCACAAAGGCAAATCGGGTCGGTGTCAAGGAAAAAGTGGCAAGGCTTGCTGTAACATATTTCGGCTTCTCTCGGCCAACTGCTCCTACCTTCTGGCCGGCTATGGCTTGTTGTGGCTGGTCGTGGCCTCTCGCGGGCTGGTTGCGGCTTGGCCGGACGGGGCTGTGGCTGGCCGGAGACTGGCTTGAGGTGGCATCAAGTGGCTGGGAGGTGGCCGAGCATGGCCGGGTTCTCAACAAGGCATTGGATCACCACACGAAGGCTTATGTCAACGGCGATGCCCGTCGTATATGTTCATGGTGTGTCGTCCGGTTGGTTGGGTTTAGTCCGGTGTTCGTGAGTGCGTAGTGTTGTTCCTGAGCCGGTGGTGGCTCTGCCGATGCGTTCCCTGGGGTAGGACGCGATGGCGCACATGGCGGGTCCGAGAAGGTTGTGGTGCTCACCGTGGTGTTGATGAAGATAGGATGGTGGTGCAGCGGGGAGTTGACGCCGTGCAGGGTGATCGCCGTGTCGTGCCGATCCGCAATGGTGGCACCGTCTCCATCTCCGGCTTCGGCGTCCACGGGTGGAGCTCCAGCGAGGATGGAGGTAACGAGGACGGTGCTGCCGAGTGGATCGTTTGGGTTCGGCATGGACGTGGCAAGGATAGGGCATGCCGGTGGGTGGTGCTGCAGGGGGCCCGATGTTGATGGGGCTTGCCCTAGTTCCTGCAAGGTTGAATCACAGTGGCACGAAGGCCAGTCTCAGCCATGATTCTAGCAATCGGAGACGGGACAAAGGAGATGCTTGGTGATGGCTGCTCACCGGCAAGTTGAAGAAGGCTTGGCTCGTTGGAGGCGTCTGTGTCTTTGCTCAGGAACGTCATGGCCGGTGGTGGCCTGCTGCGGCCAGTGTCGGTGTGGCTGTGGCCTGCTCTGGCCGGCCAAGGCCACCTGCACGCGGCCAGTAGCCAGCCGTGGCCGACCGGCAGCGGCTGCGGGCGGGCAGGGTGGCCAAGCGAGGTTGTTGGCGTGGCGCTCGGTGCCGCGGAAGACAGGGAAGACGCCGAGGCAACTGCGGCTCGTCGGAGTAGACGTCGACGTTCCTGGTCGTCGCAGTACGCAGGAGCATAGCGGAGAGAATTGGCGGCACTGAGCTCGTCGCGGCCACCATGGACGGGGGCATCGTCGGGCGAGAGGCTCTTGCTCTCGGCGGCGCTCTGGGCAACCGAGGTCGACGGCGTGAACGACGGGCACAGGCGGCCACGGTCAGCGGAGTGGCGTCGCGCGTGATGGCCATGGCGCGGTCGTGGCTGTCTGCACGGCGTGGTGGCTCAAGGAGGTAGGAGGCGGTGGCGTGGTGCAGGCAGAGCGCGAAGAAGGCACCAGGAACGTGGCGTCGTCGTGGCTGTGGCTCCGACTTGAACGTCGGGCGGCACTCGCGCGCGTGGGCGTGGTAGTGGCCAGCTGTAGCCTCCGCGCTGCCGGCTTCGGTCCCAGTGGCGTGGAGCAGCACAGCCATCGGCCGCGGTCGGAGCGGCTCGTCCAGTGCGCCGGGGCGACGACGGGGCGGCCGTGGTCAGCCGGAGGCGGCTGTGACGCGGCGGCCTCCGAGCAATGGCCGGGCGTGGCCAACTGCGGGCTGCCGCGGCTGGGTTCTGCGGGGAGGGAGCAGAGGTGGAGGATGAAGGGAGGCGGCGCCGTGGGAAGAGGATGGGCAGGCGGGGCGGCTTGGAGGATCAGAGCGGTGGCGGCGGCTTCTCCATTTTATATGCGCGTAGCTAGGGCACCAAAGGGGGTCCGGTCATCCTCGACGTCCGTGCCCGCCATGGGACACGCGTCGCGCATCGGGTCGCCAGGGGAGTGCGAGGGTGCTCGGCATCGGGCGGCGGCGGCGGCGGCTCCCTGGGAACAGGTGCTCCTGTTCTAGGGTTTGGATGCAGGGCGCACGCGGGAGCAGGCTGGGCCGCGGCGATGGGCCATACGGGCCGCTGCTGCTAGGCAAGGTGGGCCGGGGTGCTTGCGTGCTGGGCTGCGGTGGTCTGCTTATGCTGGGCTGCGCATGGAGAGGAGTAGAGAGAAGGCTGGGCTGGTTTAGGACAGATAGGAAGTGA
>JAHLJS010000083.1:244222-342650 GCA_038502445.1 Eremochloa ophiuroides
GTGCGCCTTGTATTGTGCGGTTGTGTGATGATTATTGAATTATTGTGCCGTTTGTTGGTTATCAAAAATGATCATTGATATCTTTTGGGCATAATCTTTCGGTTATCTTTGACATAACTGACACTTAACAATGGTTGTTGCGTGTTGCTACAGATGGCACCTCATACCCGTCGTCATGGGTCAACCAGTGGTGGTGGGAACGAACATGAAGATGAGGAGTTGCCGCCTCCTCCACCACGTACCCAGGAACAAATGTTTGCTCAGTTCTTGGACACCCAGCAAGCGATTTTGCAGCAGATGGTTGCTAGTAACAACCACAATCGCGATCGAGGTGGACGCCGCGGAAACGATGAGGACCAATACAGTAACTATAAGGACTTCATGGACACTAAGCCTCCGGTATTCAAGCAGGCCGTAGAGCCGCTGGAAGCTGATGAGTGGTTAAACACTATTGAACAGTCATTCTCTGTGCTGCGATTGACTGAAACCATGAAGGCTAGCTTTGCTGCTATGTTACTGCAAGGCCAAGCTGGAATATGGTGGGCCCATCGTAAGACCGCCTACCCTGTGGTCGCTGATATCACCTGGGAGCAGTTCACCAGGGATTTCAGGGGGCATTTCATTCCAGCAGGCTTGATCAAGATGAAGGTCAATGAATTCATGCAGCTTACTCAGGGTACCAAGACCCTCACTCAGTATCATCATGCCTTTAACAATCTGTCGACGGTATGCCCCGTGGATGGTAGATACAGATGAAAAGAAGATTGAAACCTTCAAGAGAGGTCTTAGTACCAAGCTTATGAAGACTCTGGCGAACAACGCTCGTACAACTTTTAACGAGTTCATCAGTGAAGCTTATATCCAAGAGAAACAGAACAACTTGCACACTGCTTCCAAGGGAGGCAAGAGGCCCATTTGAAGGAAGCTCTTCTCAGTCAAGGACTCCAGCAGCTAGTCGTGCGGTGGCAAATCGCCCTGCTTACCGTCCGGCTGTTCCTGGAGCAAAAATTCAGACCCCCTCCAAAGAAGCAGCCAGCGCCTCAGCGCTACAAGAAAGGTTTCACAGTGCCTTTGAACAAGAACAACGCTCCTCCAAGCAACGCCGTTCCAGTGAGGACCAACCAAGGTCTGGGGCCATGCTTTAACTGCGGTCAACAGGGGCACCTTGCTCGCTATTGCCCTCATCCAAAGCAGGCTCGAGTGCATCACACCACTATTGAAGAAATTCCAGAAGGTGAACCAGTCACCGCGGGTATGTTTTCTGTGAATCAGCATCTGCTATTGTTTTGTTCGATTCTGGATCATCGCATTCTTCATAAGTCAAGCATTTGCATAAAGGCATGCCTTTCAGATCGTTGATTTGGGCTGTAATTTCCGGATAACCTCAGCTGGGGCTGAAATATGCACACGTGAGGGTATCAAGCAGGCGAGTATTGAGATTAATGATAGGAGTTTTATCAGTCATCTCATTGTGTTGCCTGGGCTAGGTCTGGATGTAATTCTAGGGGTTAGCTGGATGAACAAATGGGGTGCGATATTGGACGTTGCTAACCGAACTTTGACGTTGAAGGCGCCCCAGGGTGGGGGTACCTTTCAAGTTTCCTTACCTCGAAGAGGGGATCTTTTTAATCTCTCTTTCGCAGTTGAGGGCAAAGACCGTCCAAGGTATTCCGGTAGTGTGTGAGTTTCCTGATGTCTTTCCTGATGATCTACCTGGACTTCCTCCTGATCGAGATGTGGAGTTTGCAATAGAACTTATTCCCGGTACGGCGCCTATTTCTCGAAGGCCATATAGAATGCCTCCTCATGAATTAGCTGAACTCAAGAACAACTCCAGGAGTTATTGGACAAAGGGTTCATTCGCCCTAGTTCTTCTCCGTGGGGCTGTCCTGCAATCTTTGTTAAGAAGAAGGATGAAACTTTACGTATGTGTGTGGACTATAGGCCACTAAATGCTGTGACAATTAAGAACAAGTATCCTCTACCTCGTATTGATATCTTGTTTGATCAATTGTCCAAGGCCAAGGTTTTCTCCAAAATTGATCTGAGATCTGGGTATCACCAAATTAAGATCAGACCACAAGATATTCCCAAGACGGCTTTCTCCACTCGGTATGGCTTGTATGAGTATTTGGTTATGTCTTTTGGATTAACCAATGCTCCTGCACATTTCATGTATCTAATGAATTCGGTATTCATGCCTGAGTTGGATAAGTTCGTGGTAGTCTTTATTGACGATATTCTGGTGTACTCTGAGAGCATGGAGGATCATGCTGAACACTTGAGGATAGTCTTGACTAGACTCAGGGAGCATAAGCTGTATGCTAAGTTTCAGCAAGTGTGAGTTTTGGTTGACTAAGGTACCTTTTCTGGGCCATATCTTATCTGCTGAAGGTATTTCTGTAGATCCGTCAAAGTTCAGCAGGTATTGGATTGGCAGTCACCAACAAACTGTGTCTGAGGTTCGTAGCTTTCTGGGATTAGCTGGGTATTATCGCCGCTTTATTCAGGATTTCTCTAAAATAGCTAAACCTATGACCAAGCTATTGCACAAAGATACCAAGTTTGTGTGGAGTGAGGAGTGTGAAACAGCTTTTCGCACCTTGCAAACGTTGTTGACCACTGCTCCAGTTCTTGCACAACCTGATATTGAAAGGCCTTTTGATGTGTACTGCGATGCTTGTGGCACTGGGTTAGGATGTGTTCTCATGCAAGAAGGCCGAGTCATTGCTTATGCCTCGCGTCAACTGAGAAAACATGAGCAAAACTATCCTACTCATGATTTGGAACTTGCCGCTGTAGTTCATGCATTGAAGATTTGGCGCCACTATTTGATGGGTCACAAATGTCATATCTATTCCGATCACAAGAGTCTCAAGTACATTTTCACTCAGCCTGAGTTGAACATGAGGCAAAGAAGGTGGTTGAAGTTGATCAAAGACTATGATCTAGAAGTACACTATCATCCGGGCAAGGCCAATGTCGTAGCCGATGCCTTGAGCCGAAAGTCTCATTGCAATGTATTGCAGCCTTTGCTAGCAGACGGGTTCAATCTTGTGCATCCAGTGGTGTTGAATAATATTACTCTCAGTTGTACTTTGGAAAGCAAGATTATTGAAGGTCAGAAAACAGATCCCGGCATATATCATATCAAGAGGAAGATGAAAGAACAAGAAATGCTTCATTTCCGAGTAGATGAAAAAGGTATATTGTGGTTCAAGGATCGATTGGTAGTACCGAAAGACCGTGAGTTGAGGAATCAGATTATGGATGAGGCTCATTTGTCCAAGTTGTCTATCCATCCTGGTAGTAGTAAGATGTATCAAGACTTGAAACCTAGGTTCTGGTGGACCAAAATGAAGAAGGAAATTGCAGCCTATGTGGCCAGGTGTGATACCTGTTGTCGCGTGAAGGCTATTCATCTTAAGCCAGGCAGGCCTATTGCAACCCTTACCAGTTCCAGGTTGGAAATGGGATGAGATAACCATGGATTTCATATCTGGGTTACCTCTAACGCAAAAAGGCCACGATTCTATTTGGGTGATCGTAGATCGATTGACTAAGATTGCACATTTCTTACCAGTTCGAACTACGGATCGTCCTCATCAGTTGGCACAGCTCTACTTTGCTCAGATACTTCGGTTACATGGTGTGCCGAGGACGATAGTTTCCGACAGAGGCCCGCAATTTATTGCACGCTTCTGGGAGCATCTACACAAGTGTTTGGGAACCAATTTGGTTCGCAGCTCAGCTTATCATCCTCAAACTTCTGGTCAAACCGAAAGGGTAAATCAAATTCTTAAAGATATGTTGAGAGCTTGTGTTCTATCGTCTAAAGGTTCGTGGGAAGAATGGTTGCCTTTGGCCGAGTTCTCATACAACAATAGCTATCAAGAGAGTATTCAAATGGCTCCTTTCGAAGTTTTGTATGGGCGCAAATGTAGAACTCCTCTCAATTGGGTTGAATCAGGCGAAAGGAGATATTACGGGATTGACTTTGTGAAAGAAGCCGAAGAGAGAGTGCATACCATTCAAACACATCTCAAAGC
Organism: Eremochloa ophiuroides; assembly: GCA_038502445.1. Lineage (NCBI taxonomy): Eukaryota > Viridiplantae > Streptophyta > Magnoliopsida > Poales > Poaceae > Eremochloa > Eremochloa ophiuroides. Next base: position 248,272 of record JAHLJS010000083.1, read on the forward strand.
CGCTCAGACTCGTCAAAAGAGCTATGCGGACAAGCGAAGAAGGCCATTGGAATTTGAAGTGGGTGACTATGTATACTTGAAAGTGTCACCTATGAAAGGCGTGCAACGCTTTGGAGTGAAACGAAAGTTAGCTCCAAGGTTTGTAGGTCCTTTTCAAATTCTGGAAAGAAGTGGGAAGGTAGCATACAAGTTACGGTTGCCACCACACATGTCCACTATCTTCAATGTGTTTCATGTATCTCAACTCAAGAAATGTTTACGAGTACCGGAAGAGCAAGTGGATTTTGGTGATATCAAGTTGAAATCAGATTTGACCTATGAAGAAAAGCCTATTGAAGTAATAGATTACAAAGAAAGAATCACCCGTAGCCGAGTGATCAAGTTCTATAAGGTGGTGTGGAACAACCAAAGTTATTGGGATGCGACTTGGGAGCGAGAAGATTACCTCAAGGAAGTCTATCCGTCTTTCTTTAAACAATGGTAATTAACTCTAATCTCGGGGACGAGATTCTTTTAAGGGGGAGGGCTGTAACACCCTAGTGTTAGTTACTATTTTCACACTTGCATTTGCATGTCGTCAAGCATAGATCATGTCATTTCATGCATTATTATCATTGCATTTGATTTGATTCCCTTTTATCACTATATGTTTTTTTATATGTCCATATTATGCAAAATGTGTTGACATGCAAATGTGATGCTTGTTTACGGTTCTAAATGCTTTATACATGTTTAGGATAACATTTGGAACAATGTTCATGTTGGTGAAATCCCCAAAATACCCCTCTAGCTCATAGTTGACTAGAGAGCCCTTTAAAAGCTATTCTGTTTGACCAAACAAGAAGGGCATTTTAGAGATTCTGCATGTCAGTGAACCCTTAATCAAAGTTGTGTAGAATTTTATAAGCAACAAACTTTATTTTTGGGTCAACTCATGAAAATGAGTGGAAGAAGGTCAAAAAGTTGAATTAGTGCAGATTTGGAGCTGTTTTGGAAGTTTTCAAATTTTCCTAAGTCTAAACCGGTTTTCAGTTTCGGTGTACCCCTGTTCATCGACTTGTATCTCTCAATCCAGGCCGAACTAGAGTAAAGTGTCTTAATAAGAAATGATCTACTCGTATAGCTCTTCAACCTATATTAGTGAAGTTTTCGCTGAAACGCCCTGGATCGCGAGTTATAGATCGATAAAAATCGAGTTTCAGTCGGGTCCGCGGAAACTGAATCGGAGCCGATTCAGTTCGACCCTCGGGCGAATCGCGAGCGAATCGCGCGACCGCGTCAGGCCTCGGCCGCCAGATGGCGCCGTACGCCGTCGTTGCTGCCGCGCGGTCGGCTTACAAAGGGGAACACGCAATGCTGTCTCCCGCACGCTCGCCCTCACTCTCCCTGCTCTCTCGCCCTCTGTTCGCTCGCTGCTCTCCTCTTTCCCCTCCGCCGTCGCCATTTCCGCCGCGACCGCCGCGGTGAAATCCGCCGCCACCGAGCCGTCTCCGACCGTGCCACCCTCGGCGCAGCTGTGGCTTGCTCTGCTCTTCGTTTCCGACCCGTTGCCGACCTCAGCCGACCTAAGGTACAGCTCCAGCAAGCTTCTCGCCGTCCGCCATTGCCGGAGCGCCGCCGAGCTCTCGGGTCGCCGTGACGAGGGCGATGCCGGGGTCGGCTTCCCTCTCTTTTGCTCGTCTAAGAGTCTCCGTTAGCCGTAGATCCTCTCCACACCGTCGGTTAGGTCTATCTCGCCGTGGTTTCGCCGGAACCCGAGTTCGCCGTGAAACCGCTCGCCACCGTGCCGCCATGCGAGCGCGGTCAGTGAGTTTCCGTGCGCAATAGTTCGATTAGTCACGCGCACAGGTCCGCTAGGGTTGCAGGAACACGGAACGAGGCCGAGCCGCGCGAGCAACGGCCGGAATCGGCCGGCGCAAGTTCGCCGGACCACCGCCGTCCGCCATTGCCGCCGTCGAGCTCGCTCCGGTGGAGTACGACCCTCGGCAGTTGGTCCATCGGGTTCGTCTCGTTGCCGCGAGTCGGTAGGTAGCCTCGGCGTCGCCGGAGACCTCGCCGTCGGCGAGCTCTCGCCGGTCAGCGCCGGCGGCTCTGTTTCCTCTCTCTGACGCGTGGGGTCGGGTCGACCCCGGGGCCCGCGAGTCAGCCGTTCGGGTGCGCCTCTGGTTCACTGAGCCGGGTGCACGTAGCAGTTCTATCGGGTTTAGGTTTTGATTTATAAAATGAATTTCCAGAAAATGTGTAAAACCTTCCAAAATTCATATCTGGAGCTAGGAATGTCCAATGGGGGTGAACCAAATTTTGTTGTGTTTGTATTTCTGAGCTCTATCAAGGAAAAATATAAAATGTACTTTTTGAATACTTTTTATGTGCAGTTATAATTAAATTGTTAATTGCTTGTAAAATTGATAAATGCATAAGTAATTGTAGGAATGTGCTAAAAATGTGATTCCACTTGCATTCATCTTGTTTAGGGAAGTAGAATCTATGAAAAATATGTTTGCTGGTGTTTCACTGTTATTTATATGATGTCTAGTATAATGTGCCTTTTATGCTTTAATCTTGCAAAAATCACCATGCTTAATGTGTTAAGGTTATGGACATGAATATTTTTCCTGGGCTATGTTATGTTGGAAAGAAGCTAAGAAAATTAGGAAATCTGTTGTTTGATACTTTTCACTGTGTTAAGTATTTTCCATTGCTTAAAAGGCTGGTTGCTTGTTATTTTTGTGTAGACTGTTATACTTGTCCAAATGACTTGAAATTTTGTCAGTAGGCTAATCTGGATGTGTAATAGCTACTGTAATTTCTATGGATTTTTCTGGTCACAGTAAGCAGTAGGTCCAGTTATAGGCTAGGGTTATTTAATTGTTTCTAAGCAAATATCTTTTGGTTGTGGTAGGTTAGTTGATGCATGTTAATTATTAAGTGCAGGTTGTAGACCTCTCACCCGGGACGAGAAATTGTTCTATGCTTTGCTTAAGAAGGGTGAGTATGAGTTGGTTGTCTAGGAAAGAAATAAATGAGTGTGGATTGTTAAACTGATTGCATATCATGGGTTAATTCGTGCATCTCTATCTTGCATTTCATGTGCATTCTCAGTTCTCATATATGCATATCATGCATACAGGATCGCCGGGAGGAGTGACACTGTTGCAATTCGATCCACCGGAGGAGGGAGTTCCGCCGGAGATTGAAGTGCCCGAGGTTTCCGAAGGACAAGAAGAAGAGGTTGAACTTCCGGAGTGCCCGGATCACCAACCCGCTAACTTTGTGAAAGGCAAGCCCCGGAGCATTCCTAAGTCTCCACCTACTCTTTTTACAAATACACTGGTCTTTATTAAATCGTATGATTGTGCACTTAAGTATAGGAGTTGATATGATACCGTTGCTGCATTTATTCCTTGTCCACTTATACTTGATCCTGAAGTTATTACTAGACAAGGGGATGGGTTCGATCTTATGCTTAGCCATGCTTAGACCGGTAGAAGTCGAGGGATTTCCTGTCCTTCGCGAGCATAGGTGGTTACTAATGATGATGGGGTTGGATTCCACATGATGGACTATATGTGCCACCATGCCACAGTGTCTAATGAGAGAATCAAGGCTAGGTAGCGGGGAGCCGCATGACATGGTTGAGGTCATGCCGTCTTCGGTGCTGCTTGCGGCCGACTAGGACTGAGGCCATCAGACATCAGTTGAGATTGAAAGACGTCGTCACATAGCTGGCCAGATAAGTCGTTCTGACCGCGAAGCCGAGTATTTCTTTCTGAGCCGGGAATTGGGCGTGATAAGGCAGACATATTCTGGAGGTAGGAAGGATGTGCGGAGACACCATCTTACCAAGGGCAGGTCAAGGACCTGATGCATCCTGGAAGTGGGTTTGTCTCTGAGAATATGGACCCCTCCAAGCCCGCGATACATATTATGTCTCAGAAAGATTTAACGGTGGCCCAAGAAGCCAGTGGCTCGGCTGACAGGGTTTGTGATTGGCATATTTGCCAGCTGGTACAATCGATTCGAATCGTCATCTCTCCTGGTTAGTGAGAAACTGAACTGATCTTCTGGTGAGGTAGAGGCTAATAACTTGAACATAATGATTATGGTGAGATGAGGTTGATATCTGTGGATATCGGAAATCATATGGTTTTATTGATTGCTACAATATTCAGTGAATGCTTAGTATAGTGGCTAATCCTAGTAAATAGTTTAACTGAAATCGAAGCTTATCACAATTAAAATGAATAAGTTGAGGTTCTACTGTAGTAATGCTTTTGATGCAAAATGATGCTACCCTCTGAGCTCCACCAAACAAGCCTTGCATATCCTTGAGAGTCTTTTTATTCACTCCCTGTCGGGTAAGTCTAGCTGAGTACAATTGAGTACTCAGGGTTTTATTCCCATTGTTGCAGATGGTGTAGTTTTCTACGCGTATTGCAGGAACTGCTTCACCCCCACGGGCGAAGAAGACTAGACCCGAGGGCAGGGTCATTATCTATCTTTAGTTGTGGTAAGAATGCTGTGACGGGGTCATGTGATGGTACTCGTATTCGAACTCTGTGGTGTAAAACTATGTTGACTTCCGCTACTACCCTATTTGTGTAAAAGACTATGTTGTACTCTGATGTTTAAATTCGGTTGCGAACTTATGTGTCATGTGATCGGGTATTGCTGAATGAATGATCCTTGGGGTATGAAATGTTTGAAATCCTTCGAGATTTCCGGACTACCGGGTTTATATTGGCTCAAGTGCGACTGGATTGCGGCGAAAATGCGATCGTTGTACTTGTGCTCGTATAAATTGGTCGGTTCTGTGACAGCTGGTACCAGAGCATAATTCAGCATATACCGTCACTTGACTATTTAAAAACTAAAAGAGTTTTGAGTTTTACAAACTAATTGCCAACTGATAGTGTGTATAGGTGATTTAAACCAAGTGTTTGCAAAACTTATGAGTACCAATGACCAAGTCCTATAGCCCTATGTATATGTGGTAATTAGGTGGCTTATGTAAGTACTGACTTGGGGGAGATTGCATCATATTTCTATTTGTGGTTCATTTGGTTTTATCGTGCGGATAATCATGAACTATCGGTTTCTTATTGCTTCTTATGGGTCAATGTACCACGTCGCCTAAGGTAAGGTGAGATGTGAGTGTAAGATCGAACAACCATCGATCGATGGTGAGTGTATGATTACTGAAGTGAGTACATGTTATCCATATGTGTACTTATGGAAGTAAGGTGGAGTAATTAATTTTTGGGGTCGCAAATGTTCATGGGAACATTTCCGGCAAAAAGTGCTTCTTGTTGCCCTGCATACATTGGGATTGGGCTGAAATGAATCTTCTGCAGGTACACTAACCACGCAAAACGTTTAGCACGGTTAGTTACGTATATGAGAGCACGTGGTATGCCACCGACTATAACGTTAGTTAAAAAAAATATTATGTGTGAGGTCGTTGGCACGTGCATGCATCATGAACATGAAATTAATTTAAGCTATCTGTACTATTTCCTTCCCTATGGTAAAATTTGTGCTGTCCTATCTTATTCTAAATGCTGAAAGATGTTGTAATGTACCAGATGGCAGCTGAAGGTGAGCCGCAGAGTGGTCAGTTTCTGGAGCAGTTTGGCACACCCACTGTGCTATGGAGGTTGTTGCAGTCGGTGGGATATGCAGAGCCACCACTGTATTTCTGGAAGCCAGCGCAAACCATGGTGCAGCCTTGGTTTGATGTTTGGGTGACTATCCCTGTGCTTGAAAGGGGTTGGCCGTTTCCAGGAATAAAGGTGGAAGTTGACATGAGGACGCCATGGGATGGTGCGCAGCTTGCAGCTTTTGAGGTGTTGACGGATATTTGCAGCCGGTTCAACAAGAGAGCTGATTTGGGGCCAGCAAATGTTTTTCCCAGGGTGGATGCTTCTCAGGGTGAGTGGGCTCAGTCTAGCCAAGCTTCTTTAGAGCGAGGCAGGGACGAGCGTGCTCATAGCACGGGTGCTTCTATGAGTGCTATGTTTGCTGTCCTGAGGATGCACTATTCCACTAGGGATGGTTGGATGAAGTGCGTTGAAGCCCTGCATGATGCTGTGGAGAAGAAGTTAGAAGCTGAAGAGTGGGCACGTATGGCTCGTCGTAGCTCAGATGACTTGGTGGTAGCTCTCACTGCCTGTCGCAATGAGTTGTTACGATGCACTGGCGCCTTGTTGGCAGCTGATCGCCGTGTCGAGGTGCTTGAGAGGGAGAATGCAGATCTTCGCCGCCAGCTTGACAATCGTAATATGAGTTTAACACGTCAGCGCAATGAGTTTCTGCAAGAGTTGCGTGCTAGTCAGCAGCAAGTTTGGGAGTTGCAGCAGGATGTTCATCGTCTGAACAACCGTGCTGATCCGTTTCATCCTCCGGGTGCAGCGGAGTTTGCTCCTGAGATCTTCATTGCAGCTGATGATGGTGAAGCAAGTGAGGAAGAAGAGGAAGAAGACCCCGAGGAGATCGTGCCTATTGACGAGAGTGATGACCATGGTGGGAACGTGTCCGGCGTGGACAGTGACCACGATGACTAGGCTTTTTCTAGTGATCTTGCCATGATCGGCACCCTTTTGTATTGGGAAAACCTTTAATGTCATGTAATGGGTAGAACCTGAATTGTAATGAGAGAACCCTGTGTGTTCAGGGCTGGAACCATCAAACTTTTAATTAAGTAATGGTAACTTATGCAGCTTGGAAACCCTTTTTGGTTGCGCCTTGTTATTGTGCGGTTGTGTGATGATTATTGAATTATTGTGCCGTTTGTTGGTTATCAAAAACGATCATTGATATCTTTTGGGCATAATCTTTCGGTTATCTTTGACATAACTGACACTTAACAATGGTTGTTGCGTGTTGCTACAGATGGCACCTCATACCCGTCGTCATGGGTCAACCAGTGGTGGTGGGAACGAACATGAAGATGAGGAGTTGCCGCCTCCTCCACCACGTACCCAGGAACAAATGTTTGCTCAGTTCTTGGACACCCAGCAAGCGATTTTGCAGCAGATGGTTGCTAGTAACAACCACAATCGCGATCGAGGTGGACGCCGCGGAAATGATGAGAACCAATACAGTAACTATAAGGACTTCATGGACACTAAGCCTCCGGTATTCAAGCAGGCCATAGAGCCGCTGGAAGCTGATGAGTGGTTAAACACTATTGAACAGTCATTCTCTGTGCTGCGATTGACTGAAACCATGAAGGCTAGCTTTGCTGCTATGTTACTGCAAGGCCAAGCTGGAATATGGTGGGCCAATCGTAAGACCGCCTACCCCGTGGTCGCTGATATCACCTGGGAGCAGTTCACCAGGGATTTCAGGGGGCATTTCATTCCAGCAGGCTTGATCAAGATGAAGGTCAATGAATTCATGCAGCTTACTCAGGGTACCAAGACCCTCACTCAGTATCATCATGCCTTTAACAATCTGTCGAGGTATGCCCCGTGGATGGTAGATACAGATGAAAAGAAGATTGAAACCTTCAAGAGAGGTCTTAGTACCAAGCTTATGAAGACTCTGGCGAACAACGCTCGTACAACTTTTAACGAGTTCATCAGTGAAGCTTATATCCAAGAGAAACAGAACAACTTGCACACTGCTTCCAAGGGAGGCAAGAGGCCATTTGAAGGAAGCTCTTCTCAGTCAAGGACTCCAGCAGCTAGTCGTGCGGTGGCAAATCGCCCTGCTTACCGTCCGGCTGTTCCTGGAGCAAAATTCAGACCCCTCCAAAGAAGCAGCCAGCGCCTCAGCGCTACAAGAAAGGTTTCACAGTGCCTTTGAACAAGAACAACGCTCCTCCAAGCAACGCCGTTCCAGTGAGGACCAACCAAGGTCTGGGGCCATGCTTTAACTGCGGTCAACAGGGGCACCTTGCTCGCTATTGCCCTCATCCAAAGCAGGCTCGAGTGCATCACACCACTATTGAAGAAATTCCAGAAGGTGAACCAGTCACCGCGGGTATGTTTTCTGTGAATCAGCATTCTGCTATTGTTTTGTTCGATTCTGGATCATCGCATTCTTTCATAAGTCAAGCATTTGCATAAAGGCATGCCTTTCAGATCGTTGATTTGGGCTGTAATTTCCGGATAACCTCAGCTGGGGCTGAAATATGCACACGTGAGGGTATCAAGCAGGCGAGTATTGAGATTAATGATAGGAGTTTTATCAGTCATCTCATTGTGTTGCCTGGGCTAGGTCTGGATGTAATTCTAGGGGTTAGCTGGATGAACAAATGGGGTGCGATATTGGACGTTGCTAACCGAACTTTGACGTTGAAGGCGCCCCAGGGTGGGGGTACCTTTCAAGTTTCCTTACCTCGAAGAGGGGATCTTTTTAATCTCTCTTTCGCAGTTGAGGGCAAGACCGTCCAAGGTATTCCGGTAGTGTGTGAGTTTCCTGATGTCTTTCCTGATGATCTACCTGGACTTCCTCCTGATCGAGATGTGGAGTTTGCAATAGAACTTATTCCCGGTACGGCGCCTATTTCTCGAAGGCCATATAGAATGCCTCCTCATGAATTAGCTGAACTCAAGAAACAACTCCAGGAGTTATTGGACAAAGGGTTCATTCGCCCTAGTTCTTCTCCGTGGGGCTGTCCTGCAATCTTTGTTAAGAAGAAGGATGAAACTTTACGTATGTGTGTGGACTATAGGCCACTAAATGCTGTGACAATTAAGAACAAGTATCCTCTACCTCGTATTGATATCTTGTTTGATCAATTGTCCAAGGCCAAGGTTTTCTCCAAAATTGATCTGAGATCTGGGTATCACCAAATTAAGATCAGACCACAAGATATTCCCAAGACGGCTTTCTCCACTCGGTATGGCTTGTATGAGTATTTGGTTATGTCTTTTGGATTAACCAATGCTCCTGCACATTTCATGTATCTAATGAATTCGGTATTCATGCCTGAGTTGGATAAGTTCGTGGTAGTCTTTATTGACGATATTCTGGTGTACTCTGAGAGCATGGAGGATCATGCTGAACACTTGAGGATAGTCTTGACTAGACTCAGGGAGCATAAGCTGTATGCTAAGTTCAGCAAGTGTGAGTTTTGGTTGACTAAGGTACCTTTTCTGGGCCATATCTTATCTGCTGAAGGTATTTCTGTAGATCCGTCAAAAGTTCAGCAGGTATTGGATTGGCAGTCACCAACAAATGTGTCTGAGGTTCGTAGCTTTCTGGGATTAGCTGGGTATTATCGCCGCTTTATTCAGGATTTCTCTAAAATAGCTAAACCTATGACCAAGCTATTGCACAAAGATACCAAGTTTGTGTGGAGTGAGGAGTGTGAAACAGCTTTTCGCACCTTGCAAATGTTGTTGACCACTGCTCCAGTTCTTGCACAACCTGATATTGAAAGGCCTTTTGATGTGTACTGCGATGCTTGTGGCACTGGGTTAGGATGTGTTCTCATGCAAGAAGGCCGAGTCATTGCTTATGCCTCGCGTCAACTGAGAAAACATGAGCAAAACTATCCTACTCATGATTTGGAACTTGCCGCTGTAGTTCATGCATTGAAGATTTAGCGTCACTATTTGATGGGTCACAAATGTCATATCTATTCCGATCACAAGAGTCTCAAGTACATTTTCACTCAGCCTGAGTTGAACATGAGGCAAAGAAGGTGGTTGGAGTTGATCAAAGACTATGACCTAGAAGTACACTATCATCCGGGCAAGGCCAATGTCGTAGCCGATGCCTTGAGCCGAAAGTCTCATTGCAATGTATTGCAGCCTTTGCTAGCAGACGGGTTCAATCTTGTGCATCCAGTGGTGTTGAATAATATTACTCTTAGTTGTACTTTGGAAAGCAAGATTATTGAAGGTCAGAAAACAGATCCCGGCATATATCATATCAAGAGGAAGATGAAAGAACAAGAAATGCTTCATTTCCGAGTAGATGAAAAAGGTATATTGTGGTTCAAGGATCGATTGGTAGTACCGAAAGACCGTGAGTTGAGGAATCAGATTATGGATGAGGCTCATTTGTCCAAGTTGTCTATCCATCCTGGTAGTAGTAAGATGTATCAAGACTTGAAACCTAGGTTCTGGTGGACCAAAATGAAGAAGGAAATTGCAGCCTATGTGGCCAGGTGTGATACCTGTTGTCGCGTGAAGGCTATTCATCTTAAGCCGGCAGGCCTATTGCAACCCTTACCAGTTCCAGGTTGGAAATGGGATGAGATAACCATGGATTTCATATCTGGGTTACCTCTAACGCAAAAAGGCCACGATTCTATTTGGGTGATCGTAGATCGATTGACTAAGATTGCACATTTCTTACCAGTTCGAACTACGGATCGTCCTCATCAGTTGGCACAGCTCTACTTTGCTCAGATACTTCGGTTACATGGTGTGCCGAGGACGATAGTTTCCGACAGAGGCCCGCAATTTATTGCACGCTTCTGGGAGCATCTACACAAGTGTTTGGGAACCAATTTGGTTCGCAGCTCAGCTTATCATCCTCAAACTTCTGGTCAAACCGAAAGGGTAAATCAAATTCTTGAAGATATGTTGAGAGCTTGTGTTCTATCGTCTAAAGGTTCGTGGGAAGAATGGTTGCCTTTGGCCGAGTTCTCATACAACAATAGCTATCAAGAGAGTATTCAAATGGCTCCTTTCGAAGTTTTGTATGGGCGCAAATGTAGAACTCCTCTCAATTGGGTTGAATCAGGCGAAAGGAGATATTACGGGATTGACTTTGTGAAAGAAGCCGAAGAGAGAGTGCATACCATTCAAACACATCTCAAAGCCGCTCAGACTCGTCAAAAGAGCTATGCGGACAAGCGAAGAAGGCCATTGGAATTTGAAGTGGGTGACTATGTATACTTGAAAGTGTCACCTATGAAAGGCGTGCAACGCTTTGGAGTGAAACGAAAGTTAGCTCCAAAGTTTGTAGGTCCTTTTCAAATTCTGGAAAGAAGTGGGAAGGTAGCATACAAGTTACGGTTGCCACCACACATGTCCACTATCTTCAATGTGTTTCATGTATCTCAACTCAAGAAATGTTTACGAGTACCGGAAGAGCAAGTGGATTTTGGTGATATCAAGTTGAAATCAGATTTGACCTATGAAGAAAAGCCTATTGAAGTAATAGATTACAAAGAAAGAATCACCCGTAGCCGAGTGATCAAGTTCTATAAGGTGGTGTGGAACAACCAAAGTTATTGGGATGCGACTTGGGAGCGAGAAGATTACCTCAAGGAAGTCTATCCGTCTTTCTTTAAACAATGATAATTAACTCTAATCTCGGGGACGAGATTCTTTTAAGGGGGGAGGGCTGTAACACCCTAGTGTTAGTTACTATTTTCACACTTGCATTTGCATGTCGTCAAGCATAGATCATGTCATTTCATGCATTATTATCATTGCATTTGATTTGATTCCCTTTTATCACTATATGTTTTTTTATATGTCCATATTATGCAAAATGTGTTGACATGCAAATGTGATGCTTGTTTACGGTTCTAAATGCTTTATACATGTTTAGGATAACATTTGGAACAATGTTCATGTTGGTGAAATCCCCAAAATACCCCTCTAGCTCATAGTTGACTAGAGAGTCCTTTAAAAGCTATTCTGTTTGACCAAACAAGAAGGGCATTTTAGAGATTCTGCATGTCAGTGAACCCTTAATCAAAGTTGTGTAGAATTTTATAAGCAACAAACTTTATTTTTGGGTCAACTCATGAAAATGAGTGGAAGAAGGTCAAAAAGTTGAATTAGTGCAGATTTGGAGCTGTTTTGGAAGTTTTCAAATTTTCCTAAGTCTAAACCGGTTTTCAGTTTCGGTGTACCCCTGTTCATCGACTTGTATCTCTCAATCCAGGCCGAACTAGAGTAAAGTGTCTTAATAAGAAATGATCTACTCGTATAGCTCTTCAACCTATATTAGTGAAGTTTTCGCTGAAACGCCCTGGATCGCGAGTTATAGATCGATAAAAATCGAGTTTCAGTCGGGTCCGCGGAAACTGAATCGGAGCCGATTCAGTTCGACCCTCGGGCGAATCGCGAGCGAATCGCGCGACCGCGTCAGGCCTCGGCCGCCAGATGGCGCCGTACGCCGTCGTTGCTGCCGCGCGGTCGGCTTACAAAGGGGAACACGCAATGCTGTCTCCCGCACGCTCGCCCTCACTCTCCCTGCTCTCTCGCCCTCTGTTCGCTCGCTGCTCTCCTCTTTCCCCTCCGCCGTCGCCATTTCCGCCGCGACCGCCGCGGTGAAATCCGCCGCCACCGAGCCGTCTCCGACCGTGCCACCCTCGGCGCAGCTGTGGCTTGCTCTGCTCTTCGTTTCCGACCCGTTGCCGACCTCAGCCGACCTAAGGTACAGCTCCAGCAAGCTTCTCGCCGTCCGCCATTGCCGGAGCGCCGCCGAGCTCTCGGGTCGCCGTGACGAGGGCGATGCCGGGGTCGGCTTCCCTCTCTTTTGCTCGTCTAAGAGTCTCCGTTAGCCGTAGATCCTCTCCACACCGTCGGTTAGGTCTATCTCGCCGTGGTTTCGCCGGAACCCGAGTTCGCCGTGAAACCGCTCGCCACCGTGCCGCCATGCGAGCGCGGTCAGTGAGTTTCCGTGCGCAATAGTTCGATTAGTCACGCGCACAGGTCCGCTAGGGTTGCAGGAACACGGAACGAGGCCGAGCCGCGCGAGCAACGGCCGGAATCGGCCGGCGCAAGTTCGCCGGACCACCGCCGTCCGCCATTGCCGCCGTCGAGCTCGCTCCGGTGGAGTACGACCCTCGGCAGTTGGTCCATCGGGTTCGTCTCGTTGCCGCGAGTCGGTAGGTAGCCTCGGCGTCGCCGGAGACCTCGCCGTCGGCGAGCTCTCGCCGGTCAGCGCCGGCGGCTCTGTTTCCTCTCTCTGACGCGTGGGGTCGGGTCGACCCCGGGGCCCGCGAGTCAGCCGTTCGGGTGCGCCTCTGGTTCACTGAGCCGGGTGCACGTAGCAGTTCTATCGGGTTTAGGTTTTTGATTTATAAAATGAATTTCCAGAAAATGTGTAAAACCTTCCAAAATTCATATCTGGAGCTAGGAATGTCCAATGGGGGTGAACCAAATTTTGTTGTGTTTGTATTTCTGAGCTCTATCAAGGAAAAATATAAAATGTACTTTTTGAATACTTTTTATGTGCAGTTATAATTAAATTGTTAATTGCTTGTAAAATTGATAAATGCATAAGTAATTGTAGGAATGTGCTAAAAATGTGATTCCACTTGCATTCATCTTGTTTAGGGAAGTAGAATCTATGAAAAATATGTTTGCTGGTGTTTCACTATTATTTATATGATGTCTAGTATAATGTGCCTTTTATGCTTTAATCTTGCAAAAATCACCATGCTTAATGTGTTAAGGTTATGGACATGAATATTTTTCCTGGGCTATGTTATGTTGGAAAGAAGCTAAGAAAATTAGGAAATCTGTTGTTTGATACTTTTCACTGTGTTAAGTATTTTCCATTGCTTAAAAGGCTGGTTGCTTGTTATTTTTGTGTAGACTGTTATACTTGTCCAAATGACTTAAAATTTTGTCAGTAGGCTAATCTGGATGTGTAATAGCTACTGTAATTTCTATGGATTTTTCTGGTCACAGTAAGCAGTAGGTCCAGTTATAGGCTAGGGTTATTTAATTGTTTCTAAGCAAATATATTTTGGTTGTGGTAGGTTAGTTGATGCATGTTAATTATTAAGTGCAGGTTGTAGACCTCTCACCCGGGACGAGAAATTGTTCTATGCTTTGCTTAAGAAGGGTGAGTATGAGTTGGTTGTCTAGGAAAGTGGGTTTGTCTCTGAGAATATGGACCCCTCCAAGCCCGCGATACATATTATGTCTCAAAAAGATTTAACGGTGGCCCAAGAAGCCAGTGGCTCGGCTGACAGGGTTTGTGATTGGCATATTTGCCAGCTGGTACAATCGATTCGAATCGCCATCTCTCCTGGTTAGTGAGAAACTGAACTGATCTTCTGGTGAGGTAGAGGCTAATAACTTGAACATAATGATTATGGTGAGATGAGGTTGATATCTGTGGATATCGGAAATCATATGGTTTTATTGATTGCTACAATATTCAGTGAATGCTTAGTATAGTGGCTAATCCTAGTAAATAGTTTAACTGAAATCGAAGCTTATCACAATTAAAATGAATAAGTTGAGGTTCTACTGTAGTAATGCTTTTGATGCAAAATGATGCTACCCTCTGAGCTCCACCAAACAAGCCTTGTATATCCTTGAGAGTCTTTTTATTCACTCCCTGTCGGGTAAGTCTAGCTGAGTACAATTGAGTACTCAGGGTTTTATTCCCATTGTTGCAGATGGTGTAGTTTTCTACGCGTATTGCAGGAACTGCTTCACCCCCGCGGGCGAAGAAGACTAGACCCGAGGGCAGGGTCATTATCTATCTTTAGTTGTGGTAAGAATGCTGTGACGGGGTCATGTGATGGTACTCGTATTCGAACTCTGTGGTGTAAAACTATGTTGACTTCCGCTACTACCCTATTTGTGTAAAAGACTATGTTGTACTCTGATGTTTAAATTCGGTTGCGAACTTATGTGTCATGTGATCGGGTATTGCTGAATAAATGATCCTTGGGGTATGAAATGTTTGAAATCCTTCGAGATTTCCGGACTACCGGGTTTATATTGGCTCAAGTGCGACTGGATTGCGGCGAAAATGCGATCGTTGTACTTGTGCTCGTATAAATTGGTTGGTTCTGTGACATTGAGGAGGTACATGATGTTGAATTTGATGAAACCCAAGGCTCTCAAGATGAAGTTGAAAAGCTTAGTGATGTGAGAGGTAATAACTTGGCAAATGCAATGAAAGATATGGATATTGGTGATATTAGGCCAAGGCAAGTCAATAATGATGAAGATGACGGTGCTATTCATACAAGTGTGCAAGTTGATGATGAAACAAGTGCAAGTGACTCACAAGATCAATCTCAAGTGCAAGATCAACTAGCTAGTTCATCTCAATCCAATGATCAAGTTCCTATTCTCCAACCAGTTTCTATTGCAAGGGATCATCTTTGGATCAAATTATTGGTGGTATTCAAAGTGGAGTTCAAACAAGAGCAAGGCTAGCTCAAATTTACGAGCATTTCTCATTTGTGTCATCTATTGAGCCAACCAAGATCGAGGAAGCATTGAAAGATGTTGATTGGGTCAATGCCATGCATGAAGAGCTCAACAATTTCACAAAAAATCAAGTTTGGGAGCTAGTGGAAAGACCAAAGAAACACAGTGTGATAGGAACCAAATGGGTCTTTAGAAACAAGCAAAATCAAGATGGCATAGTAATAAGGAACAAGGCTAGATTGGTTGCACAAGGTTATACTCAAGTAGAAGGACTTGATTTTGGAGAAACCTATGCACCGGTTGCTAGATTGGAGGCCATTAGAATCTTATTAGCCTATGCTTGTGCCCACAACATCAGGTTATATCAAATGGATGTAAAGAGTGCATTTCTCAATGGATACATAAATGAATTGGTGTATGTTGAACAACCTCCCGGATTTGAAGATGTGAAGAAGTCCAACCATGTGTACAAGGTAAGAAAGGCATTATGGTTTGAAGCAAGCACCTAGAGCATGGTATGAGAGATTGAGAGATTTCTTACTCTCTAAAGGGTTCAAAATGGGTAAGTTTGACACAACTCTCTTCACTAAGAAGAATGGCAATGATTTGTTTGTGTTACAAATATATGTGGATGATATCATCTTTGGATCAACAAATCAAGATTTTTGTGAAGAATTTAGAAATATGATGGCAAGTGAGTTTGAAATGTCCATGATTGGTGAGTTTAGCTACTTCCTTGGTCTTCAACTCAAGCAAATGAAGAATGGTACATTTGTAAGTCAAGGCAAGTACATAAGGGACATGGTGAAGAAATTTGGATTGGAACATGCAAAGGCCATGAATACTCCTATGGCAATCAATGGGCATTTGGACTTGAATGATAATGGCAAAATGGTAGATCAAAAGCTATATAGATCAATGATTGGAAGTCTCGTTTATGTGACCGCATCTCGACTGGATGTCATGTTTAGTGTGTGCATGTGTGCAAGATTTCAAGCCTCACCAAGAGAAAGTCATTTGAAAGCCGCAAATGGAATATTGAGGTATTTGAAGGGCACACAAGATGTTGGGTTGTGGTATCCTAAGGGGTCCAACTTTGAGCTTATTGGATTCGGACTCCGACTATGCCGGTTGCAAGGTTGATAGAAAGAGCACTAGTGGAACTTGTCAATTGCTTGGAAGATCACTTGTATCATGGTCATCAAAGAAGCAAAATAGTGTTGCTTTCTCAATGGCCGAAGCGGAGTACATTAGTGCCGGAAGTTGTTGTGCACAATTGCTTTGGATGAAGGCAACTTTTAGTGATTTTGGATTGAAATACAAGAAAGCGCCTTTGCTATGTGACAATGAGAGTGCTATCAAGCTAACCAACAACCCCGTGCAACATTCAAGAACAAAGCACATTGACATAAGGCATCACTTTATTAGAGATCACCAAATCAAAAAGGACATTGCAATTGAAAGTGTTGGCACCGAAGATCAATTAGCGGATATCTTTACCAAGCCACTCGATGAGTCAAGATTTTGCAAGTTGAGAAATGAGCTAAACATACTAGACTACTCCAACATAAAGTAAAAAGCATCCCATATTATATGACATGCCTCTCCTTCGACTAAAGCAAGGTAAAATTTGTTGACATGGCATTCATACTTTGATAAGGATTTGTCTAGTTCATGTAGACATGACATGCATCTTATAGGCTCATTCATGATAAATCAAATGTTTTCATGTATATATGGTACCACTTTTGTTCTTTATGCTTGTATGATCAAGTGGTAGCATATGACATATTGATGGGCTCGCAAACCTAGTGTTAAATCTAGAACATGCGCTCATAATATGTAACTTAACATGGTCAAGATAACCCTACTAGTGAGGTGTGAAGAAGCTTGTCCTTGGATCAAACTTAGTTACATGTTCTAGGCAAGTGATCTAGATTGAACCAAAGTGAACATGTACTTAAACCCCATTAATTGACTTGATACTCCCATAATTTACACCATTTTTGGTGATTGTTGACAAAGGGGGAGAAGAAAGTCACAAAGATAAGAATAGAAAGGGGTAAATAAAATTTTGAAAGCACACAAATAGGGGGAGTAAGCTCATGAATAAGTTGTTGCACTTGTGTGTGCATTAACATATGAATTGTTGTATTGTCAAAACTTCAATTCCTGTACTTGCTTGATTGGTGAAATGCTTAGAAATAGGATTTGAATGGTGATTTGACAAACTAGCATGCATAGGACTTACTTTTCTTACAAAATACCTCTCTTGCTTAAAAGTTGATTTCACGAGGTATTTTGAGTTTGTGATGCATGACTAGTAAACTATGGTGCTAAAGATGGTATAATTCCGCAACTCCGATGGTATCACGCTTCAAAGGTCTATTCTATATACCTTAGCATCATTTGATAGTGGTAGCTCACCCAAACTTTCAAATTCATGCATATGTGAAAAATTGAACCAAACACAAGGAATCACATATATAGGGGGAGCAAATACTATCAAAATGCAAACTTGGTTTTCATTTCATATCTTTATGAGAGTTGTCATCAATTACTAAAAAGGGGGAGATTGAAACCCCTTGTTTGGTTTTGGGTAATTGATGAAATCTAGTTTGCTAATAGTGTGCTCTAAGTGTTTCATGAGAACAATTAGCAAATAAGATGGAGCAAAGGACCGGGTCGGTGGAGGCCACAAGTGAAGGGCAATGACGGCGTCCATGAAAATGGTGTAAGCCCATCAATAAAGGAGAAAGCCCTATTGATGGCATCCACGCAAATGGTACAAGTCCATCATCAAAGGTGTCCACAAGGTTAATCAAGAGATGAGAAGAAAGTTGATAAGAAACCGGGAGCTCAAGGCAAAGGTATAATCAATAGGAGCTCTTTTGCTTTTGGTGATCAAGACTCCATAGAGGGAGTGATCACATTTAGGATAGATAGCCGTACTATCAAGAGGGGCGAAATCGTTGATAAAATACGGTTATCAAGTGCCACTAGGTGTTCATATTCATTGCATTGCATATAGATGCTAGCGACACTAACAAACCCTTGGAAAACTCTTTCGAAAAGCTAACACACGTGCACAAGGTGTAGAACTCTTGGTGTTAGCACTTGCGAACAAAGGGTGAAAGGTTTGAGTGAGAATCCTGAGAAAACAGAGCGCCGGACCCTAACTTCGCCTGAGCGTCGGACCATTGTCTTCGGTCCGACGGCTAACCCTTCAGAGGGCGTCGGACGCTCATTTTGTGAGCGTCGGACCATTGTCCGAGAGTCCGACGGTGCTGAACGAGCGAGAGCTAACACGTGGAGAACTCAGAGGGCGTCGGACCGTTCTGTTTAGTCCGACGGTGTGCGTTGGACTATCGTTCGACGGTTTTCAGCGCTCGGGGAGCTCTCTGGAAACGTCGGACCGTGGCTTCGTTTAGTCCGACGCGCAGTGAAAATTCAGTCCGACGGTGGTCTGCTGAGGGCGTCGGACCAAGGGTTTTGGTCCGACGGTGAGTTTTGGCGCGAGAAAATAGCCGTTGTGTTTCAACGGTCGACTTCAAACGGCAGAGGACACGTGGCGTCCATCCGAGGCGTCGGACCAGTGTTGTTAGTCCGACGGTTTGGCCGTCGGACAGTCCGACGGTGCCCAGTTTTGTCCAAACGGCTAGTTCTTTGTGTGTGGCTTATAAATAGTCACTTGGCCGGTTTGGGGAGTATCTCTTGACACTCTTGAGCATCATAGCATACTTGTGAGCCTTCCCACTCCACTCTCACTCATCCTACTTGAGTGTGTTCATCATTTGGTGAGATTGGAGAGCATCAAGTGCATTGCATTGCTTGAGATCATCTAGAGGCACTTGGTAGTTGTCTTTCGCAGCGGTTTCTCTTGTTACTCTTGGAGTTTGCCGACTCTTAGACGGCTTGGAGCTGCGAGGATCGTTGAGAGGAGTTGGTGATTGTCTCCGCCTCCAATCGGTGAAGTTGTGAGGGGTTCTTGAGCCTATCCCCGCGGGAGATCGCAAAAGGCTACTCTAGTGGATTCCTCGTAGCTTGTGGATCCCCATCTTGTGTTGGTTGTGCGGCACCCTTGAGAAGGGTTTGGCGTGTGATGCCAATTAGCGCGTGAACCTCCAAGTGGGTGTATCGCTACAACGAGGACTAGCTTGCCGGCAAGCAAGTGAGCCTCGGTAAAAAATCTTGTGTCATCTCTCTACCGAGGATTTTTATTGTATTGTGATTGATTATTCATTTGGTATTCTTTACTCTTCACCGGCGGTATAAAAATCACTCCCTACTCTTTACTTTCGTGTACTTACCTTTGTGTAGATTACTTTTGTGTTATTGTTCACCTAGGAGTAGAGTAAAGTAGCGACATAGGTTTGTTGGTGTGTAACTAGAGATCATAGCTTAGAACGGTTAGGTGGCTTGCATCTTTTAGTAGGCTAGCGCAAGAATTCGCCTAGCCATTTAATTGTCTAACCACTTTGTCTTAAGTGTTGTTTGTAGAAGTTTTTATAGGCTATTCACCCCCCTCTAGCCATTTAGGACCTTTCAGTAGGACTGGTCGGAGTCGGTGGACGACGCTCGGGGCGTCCTCCCACGAATCGTCGGGGTGGACGATGAAGTCCACGTTTGCCCAGAACTCATCGTCGTCGTCGCTGAGGCCCCGTCGCGACGGTGAGGTCCAACCGCGACGATCCCACTCCTCCGAGTATTCTCAGGGGTGAGACTGTCAGTGGAGTCTGTCTCCTCCCCGTCATACGCCCTGGGATTGCTCCCAGGAGTGGACGGTGGGGAGGCCACGTGGTCGCCCACGAGGTCATCTAGACGCTCGAGGCGTTGGACAGGTGTCTCCACCAAATCGTGCAACAAAGCGCGGACTGCGCGGACGTGGGCGTCCACAGCGCTTTGGAGCCCGAAGGGAGATGACGGCGCCGTCCCACTCCCGCCATGAGGGCGGAGAGAGAGGTCCGTTGACGCCGCGATCCCGCCCCCGCCCGTCCTTCGGGCGGTTGACGGGCGTGTGGCTGCCGGCGCCGGAGGTGTCGGGGTGGCGGCCGGTGCCGGGTTGGCGTCCCTGCTGGGGGCACCTGGTTGGCCGCGCCTTCCGTGACCAGGGGCTGGTTGGCGCGGTTGCGCCTCCTCCTCCTGGTCCGCCGGGAAGCGCGGCGTGCCGCGTTCCCCTCGTCCTCTGGGACGGGCGGAAGCGTCGCCGTGGTCCTTTCCCCGGCCGCCTGATGGGCCGGAGTCAGGACGATGATGGTGCGGGGCTCGGTTGGGCGCGGGTTCATCTCGAGCCCGTGGCCGGTGGCCACGAACTCAAGACTCCCGAACCGGAGCACCACGCCAGCAGGAAGCGTCATGGAGATGTCAGCCATCCGTAACCTGAGTCAACACGCAAAAGGCTCCTACCTGGCGCGCCAACTGTCGGTGCTAGTTTTAGCGGGGCTAATACCGGCTAGTAAATGTGTGTTTTGTGGTTGAGGTTACGGGTGGTGTGCGAGAGGGAACACAGGGTTTATACTGGTTCAGGCCAAGAGGGCCCTACGTCCAGTGGAGAGGAGAGTCGTGTTGCCTTGCACCGGAGTGCTTGTAGTAGGGGGTTACAAGCTAGGCGAGAGAGGAAAGTGCTCCCAAGTCTCTTGTGAGTGTCTAAGTGCTTACAGATTACTTGTTGTAGTATGTGGTGTGTGCGTGAGCTCGTGAACTGGAGAAGCTGAGGGATCCCCCTAAGGCTGGCCTCTGCTCTCCCTTTTATAGTCACAAGGGAGAGGCAAGGGCAACGCATACATTGCCATGCACGTTACTGTGGGGAGTTGTTGTCTCTGTTTGACTGTCGTCAGCTACGGTCTTGTCTCCGCGTCTTCGGGGTATGGCCGTAGTGGTTCGTACGATCTTGGTGAGTTCCAAGGCGGCTACAGTCGTCGGATTACGGCATGGCGCGGTGTCACACCTGATGGCCGTCTTCCTGCTCGATGTGATGAGAGGGTGAGTCGCCTCGGGGCGTTGTCTCCCGAGGCTCGGGACTCCTGGAGGCCTGATGGAATGGAGCAGGGCGATATCTCCCCTCGGGCGTATTTTTGGCTTCCGGACAGTGTTTCCCGAGGGCCAGGTGGGCCCAGATGGAAGACGTGCTCGTCCTTTCGAGTGGACAGTGCAGTGGGCGCCTTTCCCGTTCTTGCGTAACCCGTTGTCAGGCGCTTGAATTGTCGTAATCGTAGTTGGTAGATCCCGACGGAAAACGGGACGGCGCACCGTAGACCATACCGGGGAGGGGATGGCCGTAGCGGGCCTATCAAATCTGTTGCCAGGGGAATCCTGACAGGTGGTATGGCCGTCGTGCGCGTGCGAAGCACAGTCGCGTCGAGAATCTCGCTTGACGGGACAGTGCTTGTAAAGTGATCAGAGAGGTCTCTTGTGGTCCAAGATTGCTCCACTGACGTCAACTATGCATTGGATGCCTTTGAGGGATTGCGCTCGAGGGGGATGGGGAAGCTCGGGTGATTCGGAGGATTGGCGCCCGAGGGTGCCGCTTTCCCGAGCTCTCTCGGGGAGGCTCGGGCGAATCGGAGATTTGGCGCCCGAGGGTGCCGCTTTCCCGAGCTCTCTCGGGGAGGTTCGGGCGAATCGGAGAATTGGCGTCCGAGGGTGCCGCTTTCCCGAGCTCTCTCGAGGAGGCTCGGGCGAATCAGAGATTTGGCGCCCAAGGGTGCCGCTTTCCCGAGCTCTCTCGGGGAGGCTCGGGCGAATCGGAGATTTGGCGTTGATGCAGCATTGTCATGGGCCTCTTGTAGGCGCGGCCTTCGTGGGCTTCCGCTGGCCTTGCCTGGGCCGGGCCGTGTTGGGAGTAAGTGTTTTTGCATCGAAGTTGGGTACCCTAAACTTTGGTACCCGACAGTACGGCTGCGAGTGAGTGTTATTAATTATAATGTCATTTTTTTATATGTGCACCGTATATATAGTTTATCGAGTTATGATTCCTATGCAACAATCACTGGATCTTGATGGTCATCAAGGTATCCACCAGTTAGTTATTTATCTTTGACTCGATGAAGAGTAGTTGGGACGATACCAACCAATGATAGACATGATCCAGTGGTAATCTAATTTCACTCTTCCATAACTCATTATATGTTTATATACATATATATACACCTGCTCTCTCTTAACTCCGAAATGATTCTTTTGGATATTGGATAATGTTTGGGCAGAATTCATTTCAAATTATCGTCCCGAGTGCAAAGCACCGCTGCAAATAGTCACACCCCCTAGTAAGTAGCACTTTGCTATATGTAGTGTCCAACATCTTTATTTGCCATAGTTCAAATCACTGGATGACAAGAGTCTCTTTTCTCGTGTAGTGGTGTCTGCAGCAGGAGCCGGGGAACAATCTATGTGGATATTACGTGTGCGAGTTCCTTAGGGTGCACTCTAACAGAACTCCTGAAGAGAGGATCAAAGTAAGTTGCAAAATATATTTGGGTGTATACATGATTAATCATATATATGCATACTAATATTTTTTCTCTCAATTTGAAGACTGATTAGTTGAGGCAGAGGACCCTACAACAACACAATATCAAAGCCATCCAAGAGACAATAGCAGACTTTTCTTAATGAAAAAGTCTTGAATCCCGATGGAGAGCACTACTGCGACGGGAATTAATTTTCTCGGCTTATAATTCTAGGTTAAGGACACGAACAAACACGTGTGTATATTTTATGTACAATATGTGTATATTCAATCATACATGTGATATATGTAGTTTCCTAACTATACTTGAGTTAATTATTTACATATGCTTGATACTCGTACGTATATAACATTAGCGTAGAATGCGTATTCAAATACCTATATTAAACCCTAAACCCTAAATATGAATTAATAAGCTGAAATGAGCCAAAAAAGGAAAATGACCTTTACTTCCGGTTCTTAATACGAATCGGGACTAAAGGTGGGAGTGTGGCTAGGCTGGAGGGACCTTTACTCCTGGTCCGTGTTACGAATCGGGAGTAAAGGCCCCTTTTACTCTCAGTTCCTGAGCCGGGAGTAAAGGGGGGCCTTTACTCACGGAACGTACTCCCGGCTGGGAAACCGAAAGCAAAGCCCCTTCCCAACTGGCAGTAAAACCAGATCCTGTACTAGTGCCACCATGTGAGTTGTATCCAAGGTACACGGTGGACCTGCGATGGATACCATATTTGCACAGCGGCTTGATTCGATCCTTAAGCTGCTTGCCGGCAAAGAAGATATTATATTGGCGCGGCAGAATACCCTCCTTATTGTGAATCTTTGCCTTAACATCTCCGACCCTGGTACACAACTTCGTTCCGTCAAGGGTAATGTACTTACCAGCGATGGTCTTCACGAAAATCTGAAAGCTATCAGATATCATTCTACAGTCTAGGTGCAGCCGTGCAGGGTGGACTCATTGTGAATATTGTAATAGGCAAGTGTGTGCGTATCCTCAAGCCACTTGCCAGAAAAGATAAGTTGCTGCTCGTCTAGAGGAATGCCTTCCTCGGCATGGATCATTTCTTTGATGTTGGCAATCGTATCAGATGATTCTACCTTGAGGGTGATACACGTGTCGAATGGGAACAATTCTTGTTGCACAAAGATCTTCATACCTGCACGTGGACGACGAAGGACAAGATGCAGGGTGGACTGATTCTGAACGCCATAATCAGCTAGTGTGTGCCAGTCCAAAATCTGCTTGTCAGTAAAGATGAGCAGCTGCTGGTCTGGGGGAATACCCTCCTCAACCTGAATCATTGCCTTGACCCTTTCTATCTTGTCAGATGCATCAACCTCAAGGGTAAATATCCTGTAAGAAAGGGTCCTCACGGAAATCTGCATGCCACCACGTAGGCGCAAGGTAAGGTGCAGGGTGGACTCCTTATGGATGTTGTAATCAGCAAGCGTGCGGCCATCCTCAAGTTGCTTCCCAGCAAAGGTAAGGCGCTGTTGGTCCGGGGGAATCCCCTCCTTGTCATGGATCTTTGCCTTCACAACGTTTGTCGTGTCAAATGATTCCACGTCCAGGGTAATGGTCTTCCCAGTTAGAGTCTTCACAAAGAGCCGCATCTAAACTAAGCAACAAAACATGTTAGGATATAAAATGCCCGCATTAATTCTAGCATCATAATATAGTACCAAGTAGCAGCAGTTTGCAAAGCATCATGGTTATAACGACATACAAACCCTGTAAATTAAACCAAATAGCAGCAGAAGTGCTGCTTGAAGAACTAACTGGCTTGAAGTAGTACATATAATTATTCAAATGCATATGCCTCGTACCACCAAGTATATATGGGTATTGTAGCAGTAGCGTTGAAAAATTATACCAAGACAAATGAGAAAAATGATCACCCCAAGGTATGCTCAATTCGGAAATATGAGTAACTTAATCTGGCGCATGTGTGATGCAATCAGGGAAATGATCGATCACACTGACATATGAGGGTGTTCAAGACAGTCCATGTCCAAAAAGAAAACTCGAACAGAATTCCTAAGCATCCTACGCTAACAAGGTTTGTGAACCTAACGCAATATACCTTATCCCGGAAGGTACATCCCTCCCCCAAAAAAAAATCGAGATATGCTACAGCAACAACAGGTAGAATGTAGCAAGCAACAGCACAAATCAACCGTGTCAACCCTAGGCCACCTAAGACGATTGATTATAATATTAAATGAAGGCCGAAAAGCGATCTGAATCACGAATCGGATTGGTACTCAACGAATGCCTGTCTTGGAATGGATGGGAGGACAGCGAGATCAGAGAGGAGGATCAGTTAATTACCTTGAGAAGGCAACCAGAGCGACGGAGCTTCCCGGTTGGTAGTTCGCTGGTTAGCCGCGAGCGGGGAGAGATGGCGGGACAAGAGAGCGGGAGTGGACGCAGCAGGATGACGGGACGGCGGGTGGTGGTAGGGAATGTGGTGGCGCCGGAGATTGGGCAGCAACTGGCGCACTGCGGTGAGCGGAGGCGGGCGACGGCGGCGAGAAAGGAGCGGCGCGCATTGCCGTGGTGCCGGTGACGGTGACCTTTCAACTGTGTGAGAGAGGGTTTGGTTGCTTTCGTCTGCTCCTCGTGGTGGGCCAGGCTTGAAAGAGGTAGGATGGACCAGACAAGGGCCAGCCCATGCGTGGGCCTCCAGCCGAGGCTTGCTTCGCCTCTTTTCTTTTTAGTTAAAGTGTACCAGCGGTCCATAAACTTATGCTATTGTGTCATTTCGATTCCTAAACTCTTAAATCATCCATTTAGATCTTTAAACTTGTCCACCTGTATCATCTCAGTCCCTAAACTTGTTTAGTTATATCATTCTAGTCCCTAAACTTGCAAATCATCTGTTTAGATCCTCAAACTTGTTCAGTTATGTTATCCCAGTCCGTAAACTTATTCGGCTGTGTCATCTGGGTACAAACAGGACGATTTAAAAACTTGATATAAAAAATAATTCATAACATTTTCAAATGAACTCGAATGAAGATAAACTTTATATCAAAATTATATCTCTCGATGCGATCTACAACTTTGTAGTTGAAAAGTTTTTGAATTAAAACTGTTTAGAGTCCCAAAATATTTTTGTATGTTTATAGATTTTGAAATTTAAAATTTAAAATTATCAAGCAAACTTGGATATTGATATGACCCATATAAAAGTTATAGTTCTCAATATGATCTAGAACCTTGTAGTTGAAAATATTTTTATTTGAAGTCATTTAGTATCCCAAAATTTGATTTTAAATTTTAAAATCTATAAACATACAAAAAATATTTTGCGACCCTAAACAGTTTTAATTCAAAAACTTTTCAACTACAAAGTTATAGATCGCATCGCGGGGTATAATTTTGATATAAAGTTTGTCTTCATTCAATTTCATATGAAAAAGTTATGAATTATTTTTTGATATTAAGGTTTTAGATCGTCTTGTTTAGACCTAGATAACAAAGCTGAATAAGTTTAGGGACTAGGATGACACAACTGAATAAGTTTAATGAGCTGAATGGATAATTTACAAGTTTAGAGAGTAGGATGACACAAATGAACAAATTTGAGAATCTAAACAATCCATTTAAGAGTTAGGAGTTTAGAAACCGGCGTAACACAGCAGCACTGCTGGACGACGGCCCATGTGTCGTCGTTGCAGTCGGCACCTCGTGTCGGACCGTGAGACGGCGTACAAACTTGTCTTAGCTTAAACTATGTTTGATCTTTGTGCACTCCTCAAATTTATTACCATGAAGCATTAATATAATTAGAAGTAAGTTACCAGTATCATTGCTCCCTGGTTTGTTAAATAGCATTTCTCCATGCTTGTTAAAATATGAAAATATTCATTTATCATAAGGTATACATGATTATTGGTTTACATGGTGGAACATAGCATTATGCTATAACTTTTAACTTAACAATGATAGAAGTGTTTACTTTAGAAAAAAAAATACATACCAAATTTCATGGATATTGATTTATCTTTTTAATAGCTTATATTAGCATTTACATGTATATTGATTATTGAGAGATGTTTTTGTTTTATCTTTAATAACAATGGAGGTGGATAATTTATATACAAATTAAAATGTGTTACTTTACATTATCTTTCATAATAGCATATATATGTGTAATTTGATTGCAAACTTATGTGTTACTTTGCATTATCTTTCATAATGGTAGAAATGGACTATTTATACGAAAAAAGATTACAGGTTATTTAAATTATCTTTCATAATGACAGAGGTGGGTAATTTAGATATAAATTTATGGGGTTATCATGAACTATATTTCATTAGTGACCAAGGAGTCTAGGGGGTTATTTTGAATTATCTCTCATAATGGAGTTATTGTACATTATGGAGTAATTTAAGTACAAACTTATAGAGTTATTTAAATACAAATTTATGGAGTTTTTTTAATTATCTTTCATAACAGCAGAGATGGGTAATTTAGATACAATATTAGGGTTACTTTATGTATTTTCATACAGACATAGGTAGGTAAATTTTTTATAAACAAAATATATTCATGTATTTTCTCTTAATGTTGTCTATGTATAGTACAGGAAACATCTCACCAAGCTTGTACAAACACACCATACTAAATAATAGACTAAATGTCGAGTACTCGTATTAGGTACGAAATCCACCGAAATGTGGACACCACCAATGGAGCCGCGGCCGCCGTTCCACCACGAGCATCGGCAACGGTCTTTAAAGAGTGCAAAATGCCTCAAACGGGGTGGAAATGTCAACAGGCCTATGGTGATTTTCTGATGGAAAGATTATGTAGAGTAAAGATAAGTGATGCAGGCAGCAATAAACAAAAGCACCGCAGACCAAAGAGTTAACGGGTTGGTCAGCATGAAGATCAGATTGGATTCGTAGTACACCTAAAGTTGACAGAATGTTTCCACGGATCAGAACAGATAAAAGGCGCTGTATTTAAAAAGAAGGCGTCAGATATCAAGACGTACCTGGAACGGAGCATTGTGCTCTGCAACTAATTTTTTCTTCTTTAGCACTACCTTCGCCCTTCCAGCAACATATGAATTACTCGTCTGCATCTGTGGCAAATATCATAATAATCACATAAATCTTCCAAAGAAATAAAGGCACAGTAGATTTTTTTTAACAAATGAAAAAGTTTTCGGCCTCTACGACCGTACACAGCCAAGTTCTTACCATATTTCCAGCTAATTAGCTGAAAAGGGAATGTGTACAAAAGTAAATTAAAGCAGTTATAAGCAAAGTCTAAGTCTATTATGACTGCGCCATCTGTTCTAAGCAAAAATGTCCAAAACAACAACCTCAAGTGCTTGCCCCGCCGGTTGGGCCATTGCATCATCACCCTGCAATAATGCCCAAAACCACTGCCAATATGTTCCCCTCAAGATAGTCTGCATAAAAAAAGTAATTCGTTATTTCTGAAAATCAAAAACATTCCTTGTACACCAAATTGCCCAAAAAAGAACGGCGACACCCATAAATATTAGTTTTCGTTTATTATTTCCTAATGCCGGTTAACCAATTCCTAAGCATATGATGTATGGACCTAGGAGGCGTTGACCCATTGAATTATACGCCAGATAGTTGCAATCAAAGAAGATATGTTTAATTGTTTCATTGAGATCATACAAACAACACTTTTGAGTCCCATACAATTTCTTCTAGCGAAGTTATTCTTTGTTAGAATCACCCATCTTTGAAGAGACCAAAGGAAAATCTCTATCTTCAAGGGAAGTTTGAACTTTCAAATTATTTTATTCATGAAGGGAAAATCCTGGTTCATAAGATAATGTTACATAGATCGTAGATACCATGCCTATGTAAATCCTAGGGGGGAAAAGTCCTGCATATTGGAAAGCGGATATTAGCAATTTTAGCTACTAGATTATGCCAAGCAGCCAATTTGTTCCCTAATTAAGCTCTTTGAAAAGACACATTCAGTGACACTTGGTTAATGATGACATGTGCCACATGACATTTGGATAATTGACTATGTTATATAGGCTAAATTGTCCTTTAAAAAAAACTTAGAACTCACACAGGTGTCCTCTCAGAATTTAGTATGTGAACCATCTCCTACTTTAAAGGTCCCACAACACAGAAAGTCTTTCCTGCTAATCTTTAAAAGACCTTTCCAAAAATAAGAACCACTAGGTTTGATTTATACCTGTGATAAACATTTTGAACTCAAAGATTTATTTATTTCAAAGTAAGATCTGCCAGATTCCTTCTTCATTGAGTAGTTTAAATAACCATTTACCGAGAAGACATTTATTTTTAATCAAGAGATCTGTTATGCCGAGACTACCATGATCTTTGGGTCAACACAGAATGTCTCACTTGGCAAGGCCCTATTTTTGCTTCTTATTATTACCTTGCCAAAAGAGCCTTGATCGATAGAAATCAAGTCTCTTTAGAACACCTCTTGGGATTTCAAAGAAGGACATTATAAACACCGAGGTAGACTACTAAGGACTGAATTTAATAAAATAACTAAGTCGCCCCCCCCCCCCCCCCCCCCCCACTAGAACATATGTTTTCCCTTACAAGTACTTAGTTTATGTTTAAATCTTTCGCAGTGGATATGTACCGGAATGCCTAAGTACCTGAATCTGAATGGATATGTTCCTCTTTCATGGTGGTGCATCGGGATGCCTAAGTACCAGAATGGATATGTTCCTTTTTCACAACTATAGTCGAGTTGAGATATATATATATATATATTGTTGTTCAGTCAATGTTGGGAAAGAAAGGTGGGATTACCTCCATCGGAAAAGGAACAATAACCTGTGGATTTTTTGACCCTTCAGGAAGCAGTACCTGCAACATTAAAAAGGTTAGAGGTGATTCTGCTAGATGTGAATACACAAGAAAACGCTCTCCTCTAACGAACAGCAATCTGGTCTATTTTCTCAAGAATTTCATTTGATGTTTAACTATTTCGTAGGTAAAAGAGCTCAACTGTCCAAGGAACATGGCAGTCAACACAGAGAAAGTATTAATGAAGGATTGAACAAGACTGAGGGAAGGTGAATTAATTGGAAGGCCGTGACCGAACTCCCCTCTCTTCCGGTTGGCCACGATTGCATCCCTACATGGAATTGAATGGAATGGAAGTATCAATCCTAGGAATCTAGCTCTTCATCAGAACCTCAAAAACACATATGGACACTGCAGAAACAAGCCCAGAGACAAAACGGCAAAAGTGCACACACAAGCAGACCTATCAATACCCCAAGCTAAGTAGGTGGGTACTACACAGCACATACACATAGTAACAGATCCACTGGTTTCAAGCCGGCACAGTCGGTGCTGAACTGACGTTTTTTTATGACACTGGATACAACATGGTTTGATCGCTCTTCTTGACTAGTACCGATCCCACCGTTGGCTACCACATCAATTTAAGAGCTTGTTTGGATGCTCATGTGTCCACCTTAATTCATACCAATTCACCCTACCACACATTGATTGTTCAGCCAACCCACCCCAAACACACATGGATGCAGTGGATACATAGGCATACAAACAAGGCCTAATTTAACCTATATATACGTCATGAGACTAGAAAACATGTTTGATGTTTCCACCTTCTTAGCCACCTCGCCTTGTTCTACCAACCTTGATCACAAAGGTATAGCATTCATAACATAAGTAAACATGTTCATGCATGCAACCACCAAACACTCATGGTTTGAGGAATAATAACTTCATCCAGAATAGAATGATCTATCATGAGGTTATCCCATGAATTTTGGTGGGATGAACCCATTCCTAATTCTCAAGCTACTCATGGGTTTGTGAGGGATGAGGTGGTGAATGGAGCATCCCATATTCCACTCCATAAACCAAAAAAATTGTAAGGTGTGTGAGAGAAGGTGAGGAACCACCTCACTCCTCAAACTAAACACCATAAATCAATTTCAGTCAACACAATGTCAAACTCATATCAATTTGGATGGCACTTCACAACATGATCCTTCAAATAATTAAATAGGATGATGATGCCACACTTACCGTAGTAGTAAAATCATCAACCACAGTATCGAGTAGAGGTACTCCAAAAGTAAGGTTGACGTAGAACCGTCCATCTCCGGATTGAAAGAGAAAATCTTCCAATGGCAAACCATAGGCAATGATGAACGTGCAGTGCCAACCATATCTTGGCCCTTGGATCAAATTACGATAAAGCTTATCCTTATTTGATGACAGCAATGTATGGGCAGTTGGCCAAATCCTGGGACACTCAGGTCTAACAAGAAAGTTCTGAATGAGCGAGTGATTTAATTGGTGCAGCTTCGAATGCATGAAAGGATCCTAACACCCACAGATAGAAACTTGACCTATATGATAATTCAACAAGACATTTTAGACCCAGACAAAAGTGCGTTTTTAGACCCTCATACATTGTTGGGTGCATTTGTTTGGCACTTCTCCTATATACCACTTGCCTGAATTTTAAGATATGATTTCAAACAACACTTTTATACTACCAATTAGTACAAGTAAATTGTCACTTTTATGATTTTTTATTTGTCTTTATGTCATAACATATCAAACTTTAATCCTTGTCTAAGTACAGAAATAATTATAAATTTTTAAATTGTCTTTGTACCAACACATATCGAAATTTGTCGGGTTTCCGGTTTTGTCTGGCAGGTTTTTTTATTCTTGGAACTAAAAATTATAGATTGTACCTAGAAAAATTACAACTAACCATCGCCTTAAAGAAAACTAAATTTCAGGTAGCAAGCCCCTTTTGTTTGCTGCATTTGTCTGGTGCCGAGTGCATTTTTAGACCCTGATAATTAAACCGAACGATGAGAGGTTGGAATAAGCTAGCTAACCTTGTAAAGATTCGTTTGTACCAAGCACCATCATGTCTCATTTTATAATGATCGGTGACTTTTATGTGTCCGTAGCGAGGAATGTCCACCTTGCGTTCAAGCTTCTCAAAAACAACAAATGGATGGTTCTCGTAGTGCAGCTTGATGGGCAGATATGTGACGGGCATCTGGTTGTAATATGTGCCGTATCTCATTTCAGCACCAGCACTGCTTGTAGGATCCACCACTGTGAAGCTCTCAAGCCTGTTGCTTGGCATCTTGATGTAGGTGACCTGCTCCAGGACATGGTAGGGCGAGAGAAGCACCGCATTGTCATGGTAGTAGACTAGCTGAGACGCTGACGACGGATTAACAGCCTTTGCCGGATGCGGGTCCAGAACATATGTCAGCACGTATAACACTTCGAGAGTGGCTGCCTCGCCAGCTTTCAGATGAGTGTTGAGCAGAACAGAGTAGAGGCGAGCGCCATTCTTGGTCACGTGGAGGTCGGAAGCTTGGACCCTGAGGGGTTGATATGCCTTGTTCCTATGCTTTCCCTCCACTCTGCTGGCCTTGACAACAGCGAGATGTTCAACCTCCCAGGGCCTGAACGCGAGAAGAACTTGAGATGTGGCGGTGGCGGCGGCGGCATTCTCGACCTGGAATGGAAGGCAGAGACATGATCGGAAGCTGTGAAGAGTACGTAGAGAAGCAGCAGGAAGCAACAATTAGTAACTCACTGCAGCAGTGGAGCAACACTAGTTACCTCCAACGTTAGGATCACTGTGGCAATGGGACCAGTGAGGTGGATCTGCAAGCAATATATATAATAACTGAAGATGTCAAATCTTGTTGTGCCTTGAGAGAACTAGTAGCCTAGCTGATTTGTCAAAAGCAGCAATCGACCTCCCAAAACTAGACAGAGCAGCTTATTCTTTCCCCAAGCCAGCTAAGTGAACCGGATGACTAATTCACAATAGGGTACCCCCTCCCTCCCTCCCCCCAAGTCCAAGTGATCCGGATCACTAAGAGTACGTACTGGGATTTCGAGTGGTAAGTGCATTAGTGCAACCACAAATAAATTCGAAATGAAAAGCTAGTAATCATTCTTCTTCTTCTTGCAGAACATAAGAATTCATATTTTTGAGTAGTAATAATATAATATATGTAAATAAAATAATGGTCCCGGCCGCAGTATACAACCAGCCTGCTGGATCTGAGGAAGGAAAGATCAAGAAAACAATTCACAGACAAGAGCCAGAGTGCGAACGAACACACAAGAAGAGAAACATATACCAGTTTCTCGGCGAAGATGACCCGGATGCCGTCCTCCGGTTCCGTTGGCAACGAAGATGAGGAGACGGCAGAGAGGATGAAGAGGAAGACGATGATGGGGATGGCCAGGGTCCGGATAGGGGATGCCATCACACCAGCAGTGGTCTGTGTCTGTTCTCCCCTGCCTCGCCAGCAAGCAGAGGAGTAGTGCGTCCCTTTTTTTTTTTTCCTTTTTTTCTTTTTCTTTTTTTTTGGAGGGGAGGGGGGGGGGGGGGTGGTGAAGAGGAGTAGTGCGCTCGTGACTCACTGCTAGGCCCAGTTTTGGTAGAGGAAAGTGACCTTTAGTGATTCTTTTAATAAGATAAATAAGCTTGTAAAATAAGTAAATCAGATACTCAGGACCCGGGCATTCTTTGGTTAAAGTACATTTATTATAATGGTTAAAGTACATCTGATGGTATAGGAATAGCTATATGCATTGGCCAATGCAGAGGCTAAGATATTAATATATTTTCTTTTCTAAAAACCATCTAATGGCATAGGTTCTATCGCCTTCTCGCCCTACTCCATCCATTGAAAGTGTCAATTTTGATTTTTGAACTTCTTATTTGACCGTTCATTTTATTAAACTTTTTTATGTGAATTATAAAATAATAACTAAATTATTATTAAAGTATCTCTAATGATAAAATAAGTCATATAATATTTGTACAAAAATTTAAATAAGACGAATGGTCAAACAAGATAAAAAATACAGTTCGGCATCGTAGCAACACTGTAATACAGAGCTCTTTTTCCTTCTCGTGGACAAAATGAACTAATATCGCTGATGACAAAATAAGTCATAACAAAATAAATACTCCCTCCATCCACAAATAATTGCACTTCTTTGACTTTTAGGATTCTTGTTTGACCATTTGTCTTATTTAAATTTTTTTAATAAATAGTATTTGTTTTATTATGACTTATTTTATCGTTAGGGATATTTTCATAATGATTTGTTTAATTTATTATTTGCATAAAAAATTTAAATAAGACGAATGGTCAAATAAAAATCGTAAAAGTCAAAGAAATGTAGTTATTTGTGGACGGAGGGAGTAATATTTATACAAAAATTTAAATAAAACAAACAGTTAAACAAGATGGTACGAAATCTAAAATAACACTTTCAATGAGAGAGAGAGTACAGTATGAAAAATACAGTTCGGCATCGTAGCAACACTGTAACACAGAGCCCTTTTTCCCTCTATAAAATAGACTGGTATCTCTAATGATAAATAAGTCATAACAAAAATAAATAATATTTATAAAAAATTTAAAATAAGACGAACGGTCAAATAAGATGGTACGGAATCTAAAATGATACTTTTAGTGGGACGGAGGGAGTACAGTATAAAAAATACAGTTTGGCATCATAGCAACACTGCAACACGGAGCTCTTTTTCCCTCTCCTGGACAAAATGAATGAACCAGCAACAAGTGAAAGTGAAACCCGTGAAGCTAAGCTTGGCCTGACTTCTCGCTACAGTGGTGCTATAGCACAGAAGCTAAGCTGTCCGAATCATTCTTCCCGGAAAA
Source organism: Eremochloa ophiuroides (assembly GCA_038502445.1). Classification (NCBI taxonomy): domain Eukaryota; kingdom Viridiplantae; phylum Streptophyta; class Magnoliopsida; order Poales; family Poaceae; genus Eremochloa; species Eremochloa ophiuroides. The sequence goes on from JAHLJS010000083.1 coordinate 282,559, forward strand.
CTGCGCGCCATTTTGCAGAGCTCATCTTCGAATCATTTTGGAAGCTGCGACGGCGGTGGGCGGATTTGGTGATATATAGCTATCGTGCTCATAACTAACTCGAGAAAAGACACAGGTTTGGTCGTTAAAGTATATTAATTAATGGTATCGCTCGGAGGACGAACCTGATCATAGCCTGAACATATAGAGATTAGCATGGGCAACATTGTCTTTTTCATGTAGCTATATGACATTTGTCTTTTAATGTCGCCAATTATTTTTGCTCCGGTAAGCTAATGGCTGTATGGACAAGCGGTGGCAAACATAGGGTCATATGAGCACCTCAGGTGGAATCTTTAAACCCATGTCTACTCTACTTTTTAGGCCCTATTGGAACACAATTTTTTTTCTTCAATATTCATGTGGAACCAGGATCTAAAGGTGGAGTAAAAGAATCTATATCCAACACAATTCCTACTTAGACCTCCCAAATCCTTACTCCCACTCTCTTTTCCTAGGGACAAGTAGGGGGCACCTACTTTTCCATTTGGCCATCCCCTACCCCTCCTCTCCCTCCCCTCATCACATCCCTTCCTCTTTGAAGGACCGAGAAAGGCGGCCAGAGGAGTGAATAAGAGCCTAGTATAATTTTTATTTAATTTCGGTTGTTGTCCCAATTCCACTCAATCAAGTGCTCAAAAACACTAAACCTTTGAGGAGAGTACACACGCATCAACCGCGGGCTAGATGCACTCGGAGAGACACGAGGACGCAGCGAAGGTGAAAAAAGACAAAAGCCAATCAACGATTTCAAAGAGACTTGAAATTTGGTGGAGTTTAAAACACCAAGAAGAAGATCACAAAAAATCAGCTCAATCGGAGCAACTCAAAAACTCGGGCTGAGCTGGTAGATTACAGATGAATTCTCTTCTATACAAATTCAAAATAAATTCAAATGAGCTCCAAAAAAATTGAAAAACACAGATTGTAGTGGAATTCTCTTCTAGAAAAATTAAAATTAGATTCGATTGAGATCCGGAAAATCTGAAATATGTAGATTACAGTGGAACTATCTTCTATAAAAATTCAAAATAATTCGAATGAGCTCTGGAAAATCTAAAATACGTAGATTGCAATGGAATTCTCTTATACAAAAATTCAAAATAAATTCAAATGAGCTCTGGAAAATCTGAAATACTTATGGTGGCCATTTTTTTAAGGGTTTTTTTTTATATTCACGCCATTGTAATTTTACAAGTTTGGATTACAATTCACCTATTTGGAAAATTGCTATTATAATTCCATCTCTCACTCATCCATGCCATATTCTACGTAACCGGCGTATATGGTCCCACTGTCAGGTACAGATACGCACACGGACGTTGAGTCCCCACAACCTCCGTCGGTCTTTGCTACGTCGCCGCCGCGCTAGCTGCTTCGAGGAGCTAGCTCCACCTCACGCAGTGCCGTGCGTCATGCATGGGTGAGAGTCGCTTCGCTCGCGGGAGGGGTGTGCGTCCTCTCCGTCAACCGTGGCACGCACGCGACCGACACGGCGACGGGCTCCAGCATGGGGCGGCGGCGGTGCAGTACCAGTCCTATAGGCCCGAGCGCGAATTAATAGCAAAACTCTCCCACGCCGGACATCTGCAGCGCGCGCCCTCCAGGTGCACCAGCTAGCGCGGCCGCCATCGTGCAAGTGCTCAACGACTTTTTCCTCGATCGGGCAGTACGGCGGTTGTGGATGAAACGCCGGAGGGCAGCGAGGGCGACGACGACACGTATGATGAACGTGGGCCAAGGCCGACGAGAATGTGAGGCGACTGACTCGATCCTGATTTATCAGCGGACGAGGAGACTGTGATGCGCTTGACCCAGACCACCGCAGCGGAGACGAAGCGAGCAAATCAGATGAAGCACGCGGAGACGAAGCGCGCAGCTAGCGCGACCCCTCGAGGATATCGTACATGTTTTTTCAGACCTGGTGGGGAGGAGATTATTTTTATCCGATTGTTTTGGCCAAAACTGAGTGTAAAATTATTGTGCTAACTGCCCATCCAAACAGATTAGATTTGAAAAACTTTAGGGTATGAAATTTACAAGGGTTTTTGGCTGAATACCGGACTTCACAAGCATCCGGTTTTCCATTCAGGAAAAAAGACTCGTTGAGCGCGAAGCTAGTAGAACGCGAGACGGCGGCGGGTGGCGGGAGGCACCATCGAGGCCCGGCCCACTTTCACCGCGCTGCAAATCCATTCAATTGGCCTGGCTGCATGAACGGCCCATTTGTATGTATGTATCTAGAGGAAATTACCTTAGCCCTGAAAAAAGTTTAACCTAGTTTCTTCATCGAACTTTGCCTTAAACCAAAATTCATTAAGTTTCTTGGCCCTTACAGCCATACTAAAATATTTCAAAAAATCATAACTCTTTAGTACGATATCGGCTGAAAAGAAGATTTTTATATGAAAATTCAGATCTCGATGAGATCTACAACTTTATAGTTAAGTTTTTTTTATTTGAGAAAATTCATATGCTACAAAACATTAAAATAATATGTTAATTTTTTGAGTACTGAATTTTCTCAAATGAAAAAAATTTAAAACTATAAAGTTATAGATATCTAAATTTTCATATAAAAATCTTCTTCATCAGATATCATATTGAAAAGTTATAATTTTTTTTGAAGTATTTTGGTCTGGCTGGAAGGCCTAAGAAAAGCGAACTTCGTTTTAGGGAAAAACAACAAAGTTCAATGAAAATAGGACTAAAAAACTAGGTCGAACTTTTTTAGGGCCAACGAAATAATTTGGTCATGTATCTATCACCGGAATTGACGAGCATGCTGCGCGTGGCGATCGCGGCTGATGTGGCTAGTGGGCTCTGGGCCCGAACTGAAAGCTTTTTTTCCAATTTTGAAGACGTTGCAACGTGAACATCTCGTACTACGTAGCACCGCACCTCACTATCACCTCTCTTGTTTGTTCTAGCAGCAGATTTCTTGCAATCTATGATAAATAAGGGAAAAGAAGTGGGCCAGTTACATCTTCCAATCCCCACAACCTCAACTTCAGACTTCCCAGTGATTCAATATGCAGATGATACCCTGATTTTGGTGGAAGGGGATACTAGGCAACTGTTTTTTCTAAAATCCTTGCTAAATAGCTTCTCTCTTTGCACTGGTCTGAAAGTCAACTTCAGCAAATCTATGATGATTCCTATCAATGTTTCGGATGAAAGACTAGACATTCTGGCTGGAACTTTTGGTTGTTCAAAAGAGAGTATGCCATTCACTTATCTTGGACTCCCTCTTAGCATTTCAAGACCAAGAACTCAAGACTTCATGCCCATGGTAAATAAATGCGAAAGAAGATTAGCTTTAGTCTCCCCTTTCCTGAATCAAGCTGGCAGGCTACAGTTAGTTAATGCTGTTTTTTCTGCACTCCCTTCCTTCTTCATGAGCTCCATTGCCTTGCCAAAATCAATCATCAAGCAAATCAACAAATATAGAAAGCACTGCCTCTTAAACAACCCCCAAAAGCAGCTTGGGTGATGATTTGCAAACCAAAGGAAGAAGGAGGACTGGGGGTAATAGATTTGGAGAAACAAAACAAGGCTCTACTGATGAAGAATTTACACAAGTTCCTTAATAAACATGACCTGCCTTGGGTTAATCTCGTTTGGGAAAAGCACTATACAAATGGAAAAAACCCGAGTCATATTAAAAAAGGGTCGTTTTGGTAGAGGGATATTTTGAAACTGCTTCCTCATTTTAAAGAGTTTTCCAAACCTGTTGTGAGAAATGGAGCTAGCATCCTCTTTTGGCTTGATGACTGGGCCATTCAACCCTTGGTCTCTGCTATCCCTGAAGTTTTCTCATTTGTCAAAAACAAAGTGATGACTGTTAAAAAAGTCTGCAACTCACAAGACTTGATAGACCTCTTTCAGCTCCCCCTATCTTAGATGGCTTTCATTCAGATGCATAACGTTCAGATGCTAGTAAACTCCCTAGTGATTAGTGATGAAAATGACAAGTGGACTGGCAAGAATGGTTCAGAAATTTTCAGTTCTGCCAGAATTTATAAAAGTCTTGTAGGGCACTCGGAGGTCCATCCCACTTTCAAATGGTTATGGAATAATAGAGCTCAACCAAAACACAAAGTATTCTTTTGGCTCCTAGTCAAGGACAGACTCAACACCAAAAATCTTTTGAGGAGGAAAAACATGGAACTAGACTCTTTTCAGTGTGCTCTTTGTAATATTGTTCTAAGCATGCATGATTACTGGAGACTTATTTCTTAAAACAAACAAAACCTTATTGTTCCTCAATGGTGATAAATTCGTACCACAGCCATATATGTTACACATGTCTAAAACCTTCCACATAAGCTATTTGCTTTGTATTGAGTGTTGTCAAGTCTTGTTGACCCTTATTGAGAGTCTTATCATGCTCCCAAGATCAAGATCACGTACACACCACATATATACATGCTGCTTCTACACTGGAAGTACGCAACCACATGCCTTTCATTTCCACCAAATAAATGCTCCATGTGTTAAAGTCATAGAAAATCTCTCTTAGTCTTTATGGTAGTAGAGACAAAAGGCTATGCAAAATGAAAATAAAAAGAAAGAAAGATGAACACAAGAGAGTCCATAGAAAAGAAAAGAAAAATATTTGAGCAAGTCTAGGCTCGTAAATAAAAGAGAAAAATGATAGTCATGTCTCTAAAATTTATTAGAGAGAGATACAATTCAAATAGAGGAGCACTATATTCCATCATCATCCACACACTTGCGCATCTTGATCTAAGGGCATGACACTTCTCTCTTTGGATCCAAGCTTTGACTCTACAACATATGCAAAGTAAGTATGCCATATTCTTTCATTCCTACCTTAAGCTCCACATAAGCCATTTCTAGAAGTAGGATGATAAAGAGAAGGCAACATTTACTTTATGCCTTGGTAAGGAATCATACACCATTTGAGTGACATAAGAGAACCATATGAGGAACATTAAGTTGTCTTTTGTAAAACATTGCTAAAACCTCCAGTATGAAACTTGCAAAGAATAAGAAAGGTAGTGCTCAAGTTAAACTGTTCTGTCTCTCAGCCTTCTAAGGCAAAGGAAAAGTTATTAGCCCCATAAAGGACTAAGGTGAAATGGGTGAATTTCTATAGCTAATTTTTTCATTCAAAAGAGAAGTATATAGTTGTGCACATGGTATTATTGAAACATGAACATTGTAGCAACTCCTGATCCACCGAGGCTAAGTTTAATTATTTGCTCGGGACGAGCAAAGGTTAAGCTTGGGGGATCTTGTTGACGGTGGATATACCCTAAAATTCCACATTCAAACACCGTCAACAGACCTCGGATTCAAAGGAGAATAAACACAACATGAGCATATTTTATCAATAACGAGTTCCACTTGTACTCTTAGCTTGTGATTGCAGGGAACACCAAAATAATGCAAAAGTGAGCAGCTAAGGGCTAACTACATGATTCGGCTGAACCATGTCAAGTTGCCCCAGGCCACCACCTTTCAACATGGTGCATACAACACCAAATGGAAGAGATCCAAGCCAAGGGTGGGCCCACCCATGGGTCGGCCGAACTGGCCATGGGGCCCACCTGGCTCTGGTGATGTGGCAGGATCCGTGTGACACTTCAACCAAGTCATTTCATCCATCAGATCAACTTGTGCTTTCATTCAATGGTGGAGATCAAAGGCGCACGGATTGAGGTATGAAACGAAACAATCTGTTAACACCAAATTTTGGACTGGGAGCCGATAGCCGATACCAGAGGAAGATAGCCGATCTCGGAAGCAGATTCCGTCCAGCGGAAGGAAGGAAATAGCCGATTGCACGGTGAATCGGTTATCGGGCCAAGGTGACAGGAGGCGTGCAGCGTCGGTATTGATGACGTCATCCAGAGTCCGCGCCGCCAGGATGCAATCACGATCGGAGTCCGTTATGGAAAGGGAAGGTGGGACTCCAAGTTACCTTAGATATAGGATAGTTTGTTAGTTTCCTTATCTATTGATGAGTTGTAATTCGAATAGGACTCTATCTACGCTCAGGGTATAAATATAAGCCCTCAGCCATTGAAAAACAGAACAACAACATCAATACAACACAACTTTCGGCTCCGGCCAACAAACCCTAGAGTCAGTCGAGTCCGGCGAGTTACTTCATCCAGACTAGGTGTTATCCGGTGGACGCAGGCTTGCTTGTAAGTATCGTCAACCCCCTGTTAAACTATGTCTTTTTAGCGTCATCTGGTGGACGTGGAAGCATGGCGGACCAGGGTCCTTGCTAAGCTCTGTTTCTTTGGCGTCATCCGGTGGACGTGGGAAGCACAGTGAGTCAAGGATGATTCACGCTGATTTACCCGATCAATCTGTGTTAACCGTCATTCGGTGGACGAGATGCAGATTAAGACGGTTTTCACGCGCCGATTAGTTATCGATTCGTGTTTGTTTGCTTGATTAATCTATTAGTTAATGTCATCCGGTAGACAGGCTACAGATTGAGATAGTTTGCACGCATGGATTAGTTATCGGCTCTAGCTAAATATGGCAATTTAGTTAGATTCATTAAGCTATCAAGATGTTATTTATTGTTTATTGTTCATTTATCAATATAACATCTCTCTGCCCGATCAAGATTGATAGATTTGGCCTTAGATTCACTTGAATCTGATCGTCGTTTATGCTTTTTATGCTTATCTTACCATGATGATCGGTTCCATGCTTACATCGGCTAATTCCCTATCAATCCTGTTCGTTACATGCTGTGCGTTCGGTTCTAGTTGAGACATAAGTGGTTCTGAGGTTATCGTAAGTCTTATTTTCGTGTCCTTGTTTAAGTTAAACTGAGTGTCATTCGGTGGAACAGGTTTAACCTAAACAAGTTTCGCTAGATTAGACTTGCTTTGATTTGAGGTCAGTTTATGACTACGGTAGCATTCGTTCGTGCTTCATGGACCCTGCATCGGTTAAAGAGCCGATACAGTTATGCTTTCACGAATAGATCGTGTATATAGACTTATTTGGATATCAAACAATCTAGCTTTGTTTGCTGGGTTTGTTGAAGCCCGCTGGCCGTTAGACCAGGTGAACGCAGACTTGGTGAACTTAGCGAAGAGGATTTACTAAAGCCGCCGGCCTTCTAGACCAGGTTTAGCCGATCTCTGCTTGTTTGATGTACAGACCAGATCTGTACACATGATCTGTTTTCTTTTATACACATTAACTGAATTAGATCGGATAGCACATTATTATCTTCATATGAGTATCCTGATAGCCGTTTTACTTCATTATTATACTATCGGTTCATAACATGAAGGAATCGGCTTTCTAGTCGATCTCCGATTATACTGGCTCTTTGGGCCGTACAGTTGAAACTATCTGGACCCACCAGTTAGTTCCGCCTTGGGTTACTGATTATATCTGTTTCCTTGTCAATTGCAAGTCAAATTGACTGGCACGCTTGGGTGTTACCGACACTCTCAGACTGGGTCCGAAGTTAGCTGGATCTGCGAGAGCTCTATTGCTTTCAAGAGTCGTTTCCGGCTTCACTGGTGTGTTGGGCTTAGGGAACCACTTTTTGCGCCAACACACTTTTTGGCACGCCCAGTGGGACTATTCACTAAAGACCATGGCAAAAGGGAAGACCACGGCAGACGGCTCCTCCAAAGATGATGGTGTCCTCAGGGTCAGGATCGAAGACCTCAACGAGGAGGATGCGGCAGTGCTGAACAAGATCGTCGAAGAATTCGCTGATGCCTGCCTACTTTCATTCAGCAAGTAGCGCAACGGCTCCATAGTGAAGAAGAATGCATTCCCGAGGTGGATCATGGACGGCTATTCTGATAAATCTGAAGAGGAATGCAAGGCTGACCTCAAACAGATGCTGGAAGAAGCGACCTGGGAGGCCGCCTATTCAGCAGTCGGCCATCACCACAAATCCTTCCTGCAAACGTTCTATAACATTATGAAGACCGTTCTCAAGCGACAGGATTGGGAGTCTTTGGGTCCAGTTTATTTCAACATACCCACAGAAGACGTAGATCCAAAAGCAGCGGCAGGGACCTCCAATTCCTCACCGCAACAGCCGAGCCAGCCGAAAGTGCCAGTGCAAGGTGCCACGGTGGCCGGTTCGGCTCAAAAAATAGCAGCTTCTCCCAGATTATACAAAGATCATACTCCAGAGGAGATCGCCGCTTTCATGCAGCCCACCGGGCAGACGGTGAACTCGATGAACTCATCAGCAGTGAACCCGGCAGCTAGAAATACGCCGGCGGCAGACACGGCCAACCCTACCCCTGGATACCACGAGGGGATTACATATCAAGACCTTCAGGCAGCGCCGCATCCGGGGTACGCCTAGACGCCCAACAATCAGGTGCTGGAGCAGATGAGTGCCATGCTCCGTGATACTTTCGGTTTGCAGCCGAAGACCGGGACTAGAATCAAGTACAGGCGTCCTTACCCCGAGTGGTACGACCGAGGGACGTTGCCGCCTGGGTATCGTTTGCCCGACTTCTCCAAGTTTAGTGGACAGGATGACATCACCACCATGGAACACATCAGCCGCTACCTGACCCAGCTCGGCGAAGCTTCATATGAGGTAGCTCACAGGGTCCGGCTCTTTTCGCTATCACTGACAGGGCTGGCGTTTAGCTGGTTCGCGTCCATGGAGCCTGGCTCGATTCAAGGTTGGAAAGATCTGGAGACCAAGTTCCATAATTACTTCTTCTCTGGCACCGGGGAGAAAGACATCACAGATCTCACCAATATGCGCCAAAAGCCGAATGAACTTGGATCGGCTTTCATCAGGCGATTCAGGGAAATCAGGAACATGTGCTACTCTTTGAACCTGAACGACAAACAGCTCGCCAAGATAGTGGTCAGTGGGCTGCTCCCACACGTCCAAGAGAAGCTGGTGGGCACCAACTTCAACAGCATCAGTGAAGTGATGCAGAGGGTGGCCGCATTAGAACAGCAGGCCCAGAGCTTCAAGAAGAAATCGAAATACAAGTAGTCGGCTTACGTCTGTAATTTCGACTCAGAGGATGGGGAGAATGAAGAAGTGGCTGCTGTTGAGCTCAAATGGGGTACAAAACCCACGGCCATGCCGAAAGGTTAGAGCGCGGAGGATCAATACGACTTTGACACGCGCAAGCTGGACAAGCTCTTCGACCTGTTAGTCATCAGGGGCCACATCACCTTCTTGGCTGACTACGTCAAGTCGTTTCCTAAAGATTTGCAGGGGAAACCGTTCTGCCAGTACCACGGCCTCACCTCACACTCCACAAACAACTGCCGCAATTTCAAAGCAGTAATCCAGAATGCCATTAGGCGCGGCCTGTTGAAATTTGAGGCCCCTCCCAAGGGGAAGATGAAGATCGACAAATTCCCATTCCCGAAGGGGCAGAACATGGTCCAGATCGCAAACCCCCCGACCAAAGTAAAGGTGTTGACCTCCGAACGGGCCAAGAAGAACTCCTCGGTTGATACTGATGCGTAGATCATAGCTGAAGGAGACATGGTTTGAAGATGAATCCTAACAAGTGTGCATTCGGTGTGTCGGTTGGCGAATTCCTGGGATTCATGGTCCACCGCAAAGGGATAGAGATCGGCAGCAAGAGTAAGAAGGCGATCGATGAACTTGTACCTCCAACCAACAAGAAAGAATTGCAATCCTTGCTCGGTAAGATTAACTTTATCAGAAGGTTCATCGCCAACTTATCGGAGAAGGTGCTGCCGTTCTCGCCATTGTTGAAACTCAAGAATGATCAAGAGTTCAAATGGGGTGACGTGAAATAGAAGGCTTTTGACGAAATCAGAGAATACATGAAAACTCCACCTGTCTTAGTACCGCCACGGACAGGGAAGCCTTTTAAGTTGTACGTGACGGCCGAAACCCACACTAATGGATCGGCCCTTTTTCAAGAGTTCGAAGGGAAGGAGAGAACAGTTTTCTACCTGAGCAGGCGGCTCCTTGACCCTGAGACAAGATATACACCGACCGAGAAGTTGTGCTTGTGCCTATTCTATTCATGCACCAAGTTGAGGCACTACCTGCTTGCCTCGAAGTGTGTGATGGTGTCCAAGGAGGATGTCATCAAGCACATGCTTTCGATGCCAATTTTAAATGGTCGGATCGGCAAATGGATACTGGCGCTCTCAGAGTTTGACTTGAGGTTCAAATCAGCTAAGGCAGTCAAAGGCCAGGCGATAGCCGATTTCATCACACAGCATCACGGAGGATCGGCTAATGTAGCGGATATAGCGCCATGGACTATGTTCTTTGATGGCTCTTCGTGCAAGCAAGGTGGTGGCGCCGGAGTAGTGCTCATCTCGCCGCGGGGTGTGCGCTTTGAGTATGCTTTCCAGATCGGGCCGATTGTCACAAACAATCAGGCTGAATATGAAGCCGCGTGGAAAGGTTTTCAGCTTCTGCATGAAGTAAAAGCTGATGCAGTTGAAGTATTTGGCGATTCACAACTAGTCATCAACCAATTGCTCGGCCTGTATGAGTGTAAAGACGAGATACTCAGAGGCTACTATGATCAGTGCTAGGCTCTCATCAAGAAGTTTATGACGGTATCTCTCTGTCACATCCCCAGGGCCCAGAACCAGGAAGCTAATCGGCTGGCGCAGAACGCGTCGGGTTATCGGCCGATGCAGGAGATTTGTAACAGCGAGCAATCAGCTGATGACTGGAGGGGCGCGATGGCAGGTTACCTGGCAAATCCTTCACAACAAGTCAACAGAAAGCTAAGGTACAAAGCCACCAAGTACGTGTTGTTGGATGATCAGTTGTATTACAAGACTGTTGAAGGAGTGCTGCTCAAATGCCTGGGGACAGAAGAATCATTGAAGCTGATGAGCGAAGTACATGATGGAGTCTGCGGTGCACATCAATCGGCTCACAAGATGAAGTGGATCATCAGGAGGACTGGTTACTATTGGCCTACGATGCTGGAAGATTGTTTCAAATATTATAAAGGGTATCAAGAATGCCAGAAGTTCGAAAATATACAAAAGTCTCCAGCCTCTGCTATGAATCCTATAATCAAGCCATGGCCGTTTAGAGGATGGGGTATTGATCTAATCGGCCAAATCTACCCACCATCGAGCAAGGGTCACAAATGGATCCTGGTGGTGACTGATTACTTTACCAAGTGGGTAGAAGCCATTCCTTTGAGGAACGCCACTTCAGCTCACGTGATCGAATTTGTAAAGGAGCACATTATTTACAGGTTTGGCATACCTCAAACGATCACAACCGATCAGGGGACAATGTTCACTTCAGAGGAGTTTATGACCTTTGCCGATGACATGGGCATCAAGATTTATAATTCATTGCCGTATTATGCCCAAGCCAACGGACAGGCAGAAGCCTCCAATAAAATTTTGATCAAGGTCATCAAGAAAAAGATTGAGCAGAACCCCAGAAAGTGGTATTTACATCTGAGCGAGGCGTTATGGGCATATCGCATGGCACAACATGGGTCGATCGAAGCTTCACCTTATGAGCTAGTCTATGGACACGCTGCTGTCCTGTCATGGGAGATTCAGTCTGAGACACGGCGCGTCACGTTGCAAAACAAGCTTACAGCCGGTGAATACAAAGACATTATGATGGACAGTTTAGAAGATTTGCACCGTCATCGGCTTAGGGCTTTGGAATACATTGAAAGGAACAAGGTACAGGTGGCCAAGTATTACAACACTAAGGTAAGAAGCAAGAGCTTCACCGAATCAGAGCTAGTATGGAAAGTCATTCTGCCTATTGGTACAAAAGATAGCCGATTCGGTAAGTGGTCGCCAAACTGGGAAGGCCCGTATCGTGTGGTTGAATGCGCCCCGGGTAATGCTTACATCCTTGAGAATTTAGAAGGACAGAGATTCGCCAGGGCCATCAACGGGAAGCATCTGAAGAAATACTACCCTAGCATCCCAGTTGGGGGGTGATAGCCGATTCATGTGAATCTGGCTCTAACAGCCGATGCCGTGCAAGCGGGTCGCCTTTAGGACAAAAATGGCCAACATCGTAGTGACGAGTCGCCCTTAGCACAAAATTGAAATACCCTCGATGGGGTGTAACAGCCGATGCGATAAGCATCGCCTTTAGTCTAAAAAAATAATAATAAAGGAAAGTATATATGTATCCGGGCACATATGAAAGTCAGATTGATGCTTTTTGAAGGAAGTTTCATTTCTATTGTGCTTACAGGAGCCCTATTACATTCTAATCATGCGTGGCTCTGTCTATGATGTCCTGGGCGTCGGTGACAGCCACGACCTCATCGGCGTGCGGGAAGAAGTTCGCCAGTTGGGCGCTGGCTTCTTCCATATTCTAGCCCTCTGGGAACCCGGGCTCGACGGTCTCCAAAGCAATGCCGGAGCGGAGTCGCGCGGATGTGAGAGCCCCAGTGGCGCCGTGACGAACGCCGGCTATGGCCACCTAGGAGACGCGGTGGTGAACATCCAGGAGCCGCTCCGCCTGCGTGTTGCCATGGGCATTGACGGCATTGGCGGCGGCCTCGGCGGCCACACGCAACTCTTCAAGCTGTGCGGTCAGGGCTGCAAAAGAAAGAAGTGTCAGCATGAAGGTGATCGTTAGCACGTCACAATTCAAGATATTACCAGCCACTGCAGCGTCCGATTCGGCGAGTTGGGCTTGCACCCTAGCCACCTCGGTTTCAGCGGCCTGAAGAGCAGCTGCTTGGGCTTCGGTGACGCCCTGCAGCCGGCCATTCTCCTTCGTAGCCTCTGAGCAGAGGTTACGGTACTCCACCATCTGGTGATGGAATCGGCGACCGTCGGCGGCGGTGTAGGACCCGTCAGAAGACCCCGATTCTGATCCAGCGCTCGGGGCCGGATCTTGAAGGGGTTCCTGAGGAGGTGCAGTTCTGAGAGGCCGGGTGTCCACACCAATCGGTGCTCCCAGTGGGAAAGGAATCACGCGGGCTTAACTGAAGTTTGACAAAGAAGCAGATGTGTCAGAATCGAAAGAAAACCAGTGTCTTGGGTACAGATTGATTTACCTGCTGTAGATGGCTAACTGCCGGGGCGTCACCCAGCGACGACGGCCGTGATGCGGGTCAGCAGCGGCATCCGCGCCAGGGGTGGCTCCAGCGGCCGCAGGGACGGCTTGAGACGGCCCGGCACCAGTTCCCGATCCTCCGACGCCGGCAGTTCCCGCCTCGCTGCGCAGGACGGTGATGGTCAGATTAGATTAGGTCAATCTATCAAGAAGTGAGCAGCAGCCTTACCCTAACCAGGCTCGCAGGCGATGCCTCCGTTCACCCACGGCTCGCAAGTTCCGGGTGAAGTTGTCACCTTCGACGGAACTCGATGCCGGCCGCTTGCCGTGGTTTCCGTCGCTAGCCATGGATTTGGGGGATTTTGTTTTCTCTGATCTGAGGAGAGAAGGCCGGGTGAGCGAAGGTTTTGATGTTGCGGTTGCTTGTCCAGGCCGAGCGTGTATTTATAAAGATGAGGGCATTGAGACGGTTCCTCCTCGGAAGGTGCGACGACGCGGCGGAATTGAGGTTGCGGTTAATCCGCGTTTCTTGAATCCGGAACAGTTGCCAGATCAGGGAGACGAAGTGCCGCCATCAATGGTCGTACACCGATCGGCTTTTTTGGATCAGGCTGCTTAGTGAGTGCCCACAAGCCGATTCGTAGTGAATCAGGCTGAGAGGTTAATTTTAAGGGAAAGCAGAACAAAGCCGATACTAAGAAGCAGGCCCGTAAGCCGATTCGTATGTAGAACGGATCAGGCTGAGTAATCGATTCTAAGGTACAATACAAGCCTGAGAGCCGATTCGCATGCAGAAACATATCAGGCCGAATAAGTCAATTCAAAACAGGGCGAAGCCGATATTAAGGTATGAATCCAAAGGCAGATCAGGCTAAGCGTTCAAACTCAGATTGAAACAACACGAGAACAAAGTTGCAAATAGAAAAGAACATGCCAAATAATACCCATCATGTTACAAAGTTAATAAAGATCGGATCAGTTCTACTAATTCATCACGGAGCGCATGGCCAGCCTGCAACAATTGTTGATCTCGGTTTTCAGTGGACTGCAACAGATCCAGGCGTTGACATGTCTTCCTGCCTGCAACGACCAAGCTGCTGATTTCCTTCTTTTTCTGGGAGAGCTCGATCGTGCTGGTGGAAATGGTGATTTCGTGCTCACTGATAGCCGACTCAACTGCTTCTAGTTCTTTTCTCAGCTGGTCTCGTCTCGTTGTCAATGTCTCTAGTTCTGTTTCGGCTGTGCTGATTGAAGATTTGAGCAGCCTGGCTCGATCAGCTAATTCGGTGGCCTCTTGTCTGTTGGCCGATTTGTTGCTCCTCAGCTGTTCAAGTTCTGCCAGGTTCCCATGAGCAGTGATAATCCCTGATGCTGTAACTTTAAGATCACCGAGTCTCTGCAGGGATTTCAAGGCTGTCAGATTGGGTTGCTGCTGGACAAGTTCGATTATTTGATCAACCAGTCTAGGATTGGAGGCCAGAGCAACTAGATCACCCTCTAGGTGGGGTAGAAGTGCACTCAGCCGATTGTTGAAATCTGGCTCTGAAAGCTTCTCGGAGGAAGAGGCGAGTTCATCTCTATTACAGAATTCTTCTATGTCGAATGAATAGCCAGGAGACGAAGGCTTCGGTACCTGCAATACGTACATTCTCTCATAAGAAAAGGTACGATATCGGTTAATTGTTTTCTGGCAGAGACAGGATACCTGAATGAGGCCTGAGGGTTGTAGGGTTGATGCCGATGTTGCTTGTTCGATTAAGGCAGTTTTGTCTCTTGCGGCATGCGGATCCTCAGCCGTCATTGCCCCGGGCAGATGGGTTTCTGCAAACTAGAAGTAAGAGCAGTATGGAAGTAAGGATAATTGCTAATAGCCGAATAGGAGTTACCTGGATTTCTCTCAGGGGGCGACTCCTCTTCTTCAAGGTTCGCCCAGACTTCGTCGGAAGGGCTGTTCGGCTGTATTTTTGAAAAGAAGATTTGGTCAATCAGGGCATTTGCGTTGAGGGAAGAAAAGCCCAACGAGTAGTACCTGAGTTTTGGCTCCTTCTTCCTGGATCCCTTCTTCTTGAGCAGCTGACTCTTCATGGCCGGTGGATTCTGGTGGTTCTTCGGCCTGTTTCTCTTCCAAGGTATCTTGAATTGGCTGGGGTTTCACCTGGTAGAAAGCCGATTTAAGAGTCGGAGCATACTGCAGTAAAGGAAGATGCTGCTTCTGGATACCTAAACTTTTCTTATCGAACGACGTTTCTTGGGTGGTTGCTTTTGAAGCTGAGATGCAGCTGGACGTTTTGAAGCAGAAGGGGGCGTCAGTACAGCAGGGCCTAACATTAGTTGTCACAGTGTCGGTGCTCGAGAACCTAGCCTCGCTGTCGGACAAGAGGGATAGCATTCCACTCGCTCTGGTGGATTGGATGATGGGTCCTGCGAGAAACATCTGTTAAGTAACATGTTTGACTAAAGCCGTTTTTACTGGAATCGGCTGAGAACACTTACTACTCGGGAAGATTGGAAGTTCGAGTCCAGGGCTCTGCATTTGTCGTGGACAGTCTGCCAGAACAAGTGAGCATGCCATCGCTGCCACCAGTCATCAAAACTCTGATGGGTGATGCAGATTTGATTCCACGGCTTCGGCGAGAATGTGGGCAGGTTTGCTCCGAGTTGAAAAATTCTGCCGGCCTGAAGGAGCTCTGTAATGTTCTCCCTGGGTTTCAAGGTATTCAAGAAAGGGAGCCGAGGGGGCAATTGGCCAAAGCCTAGCTGTCTTGCCGCTATATTTGGGTGATAAAATTCATAAGAGGGATAGCTAGTTGGCTTGCCGCTCGCGCTCCGAAGGTGTTTGAAATCTACTGGCAAGGCACAAGGTTTTATGATTGCATTCAAGATTCTGATAGCTTATCCTCAGAGCACCCGTTGTTGAACTTGAAGCTGGAGGGCGCTGAAAATTCATCTTCATCCTCATAGGGGAACCAGGTAGTAACCTTTGGTCCCAAGCCCCCGCATAATGTTTCCAGCATGTGGCCCTTTGAAGTTGGGATGGTTATGGCAGAAGCAGCTTCACCAAAACTTTGACAGCCTCTGGTTTTTGGATCCTCCTCCTCTGAGTACTCGGTGGATGGAAAGCTGAGGCCTAGAGTTGTGTTCTTACCAGCTTGCACAGATACAGGTTGAGCCACAGTTGTACTGGCCACCAAGGGCCTGTTATGCATTGTACTTCTTCACCTATAATCAAGGAACTGAGCACCCGGTTCATAAGCCTGTATGCTGCACCCAACAGGAGTTTGCCCAGGGGGATGGAGTGCCCTTGAGCCAGTTTCTCTGCTAAGACCCGATAAGGGTATGCTGGTGAAACGACCTCGATTCCCGCGAAAGGAAATCCACAGACTCGAATTGTAATTCAATAGATTGCTTGGGACAATACATGAAATTACCCATAGCTCAGTTGACACCAGGATCCATACAACGGTAATTAAATCTTACATAAACACTTATTACATCACCACACTGGCGGAATCAACATTCAGAGAAGCTTTAGAAGATGCGGAAACGTTTCATCCTTCACGGCCAACTTGAGTGTAGCACGTGACCCTATTCCTCGCCATCATCTTCCTCGAAGTCGTACTCATTCTCGTCACCTGACAGCAAATTTATCAGTACGATATGTACAGGCCACGGAGCCCACCTATGCAGCATTTGCTTTGTGGAAAGTGGATGCAAGGCTATACAAGCAGACCTATAGGCTGAGGTTTCCTATGCAGCTGTAATCAATGTTTAAGTAGTCATGTTTTATCTCCAATTACACCATCATCCCTTTTCCCATCACCACATCTCACATACCCACACCTCACTCTCATTCGACAGGCCCAACTCCCTCTCGGGCCTATCTCAGCGGCACGCTACCACAACGGGTACACTGCCGGGAAAATGTCATCCAGGGGGAGAAGAGAACACTCACTACACTAGTAGAAGCTTCACAGGAAAGGTTCATAGCCAACAAGTTGGCATATGTATCGATCGATCAACCGTACACTCTGCAGAGGTTTCACTACCCACAAGATTAGCCATCATAGGTGTTGCGCAAACACCTAGGCAGAATTCCGGGTGCTTGCTTGCCTAGGTCAATGCCACCCTACCACTCAGCCCTGAGATATTCCGGATCCTACACCGTTATGCTGAGACTGGGAGACACAGTACCGGGCCCATCCAGTGGTACTGTGCATCTAGAACGGAACGGGTACCCATCGACCGTCTTCGCCCACCCATATCACCTCTCAACCTAGCAGTAGTGGCACCGTCCTACCAAGTAGTCCAGCCGTCTCCCGCCCATCAGAAGCGAGTGAGTAGAAAAGGATTCCCATAAACCTGAAACTAGTCCGTCCTAGGTTTGACCAAGCAGGCATCTTCACTTAGGGGATACTCTCCCCGTGCCATCACAGCACCTCCGTCCACGGGCTTCAAACCACCAAGGCTATCCCACCCGGAACCTCCTCAACAACTTTACCCGCCACAGGTATCTCGCTTGGGGATGCCTAGGTTGCACCCCCGGCACGACTTGCCCCATGGGCTTGTCTCATATCCCACTTGGTCGACATCAACCCTTACCACGCACCCAAGACGCACGCAGCACTCTCTCCCAGTGGTTATAATCAGTTATACACCGTCCCAATTCCACCACATAGCATATAGCAAGTAGAAAGTAGTGGAAGAGTAACAGTAAATTAAGCAGCAGCTAACCTAGCAGCGGATAGCAGGGTAAAGTCTTATCAAGGCAGGGAATTCAAATACACTATCATGCAACCAATCCATACATAATCATAAAGCAATAGCAGCATTGTCATTTGCAATGCGTAAATACGATCTAAAGATTTGGTGGGACGTGGCACCTTCGTAGTCGTCTCCTAGCTCCTGAAGGTACTCGTGGTCGTCTTCCTTAGTCAGATCCTCCTCCGGCTCTGAAATCGAACACGAAATAGTCACGTCAGCGACTCCTATAGAGTATTTTAGAAAAATCCAATAAAATAAAAAGCCAAATGCACACAAACATAGTCTTAGATTGTAGATCTCCTTTTTCTGAGAATTTTGATATATGGTGCGCAATTTTTGGACATCGTATGAATAAGTTATGAATTTCCGAAGATTATCCTATTTTCTGAAAATGGAAAATGGTCGATTAATCAGGGGCAGCTCGGGATTGGTCCACGTGGCTCGCGGGTCCAGTAGTGTGGCATGTGGCGCCTCATCAGAACTCAGACCCGATGGTCGCCCACCAGGTGTTCGATGCTGGTTCCCAGAGAGTTGCCGGCGTCGGCGTAGCTCGGCGGGGCTCGGCGGAGCTCGGCGTAGCTCGGGCGAATCGGAGATTCGGGGCACCGAGGGTGCTGCTCTCCCGAGCTCTCCCGGGGAGGCTCGGGCGAATCGGACATTTGGGCGCCGAGGGTGCCGCTCTCCCGAGCTCTCCCGGGGAGTCTCGGGTGAATCGGAGATTTGGTGCGCCGAGGGTGCCGCTCTCCCGAGCTCTCCCGGGGAGGCTCGGGCGAATCGGAATTTTGGGCGCCGAGGGTGCCGCCCTCCCAAGGGTTGGCTGTCATTAGTGAAATGATGTCGTGGGCCTCCTTCTCTCCCACGGCATACGGCGGTTCTCCGACGAGGTGGAGGCGCACGTAGCCAAGGCGACAGACATGATTCGGGGCTCGGCTATCTACGCGGCGGTGCCGAGGCAGACTTGGCGAACCTCGTCGGCCTTTCTCCGCAGCGCGAGGCGATCGGGGTACTCGGAACGGATTTTAGGCGAGGCGGAACGTGTCGGCGGCGATCACGTTTCCCCGACAACGCACCTCTCGGTGTTCCGGGCTATGGAGGTTCGATCTTCCGCAACTAAGCTTGTCCGAGGTGGTCGGTGAGTTGGTGGTCACGCTAGCGGGTCGCGTCGGCGGTTTCACGGCTTGTGCGCGCGGGAACGCCGTCGAGGTGGCGGTGCTCCGAGCACATGTGACGGCGATGCCCGTCGGAAGTGGCCTGACGTCCATAGCCGATGTCCAGTGGTTTGATGGCCGGTCTTGTGCGCGTGTTGTGCGAAGTGTTCAGGGGCCGGAAACAGCCGCGGCCTACACGCTCGTGATGCCGAGCGCCATGACCGTAGCACGGCGAGGTTGGATGAGGTGCTCGGTGGCTCACCGTGGGGCTGGTGAGGTAAGGATGGCGGTGCAGTGACGAGGTGACGCTGTGCAGAGTGATCGCAGTGCCATGCCGCTCCTCGTCCACAGCTCGGGCTTCTCCTCCGTGTCCGGCTCCGGTGTGCTCCGCGGCGGCGGCGCTCCGGCAGCTTCTCCTCCTCTGCTCCGCCCTTCTCCCTTCCCCCTCTCCCTCTATTGTGCGGTGTGGTGTAGTGGTTGTGCCGCAGCGCGGCGGCGGCGAGTGGGACGAGGTCTAGGGCTTCGGGGCGACTCCTTTTATAGACGGCCAGGGCATGGCGTGGCGGCGGAAGACCATCGGTGCTCCCGAGCTAGGGTTTCCCAGTGCGCGCGGCTTCTTGGCGAGCAAGGCAGGGGACAGGCGAGGGACAGCGGGGTCAGGGCTCTGCCATGCGTGGCGCTGTCGGTCACGCCATTTGCGTGACTCTGTCGGCCACCGTCTTTCGCGAGGTGAGAAGAAGAACAGTAGCGAGAGCGGCTGACAGGCGGGGCCGGGCGGTCAGCGGCTGCGGGGGAGTGGGTGGAACGGTCGCGCGCGCGCTTGCTCGGTTGGGCCGCAGCTGGGCCGACAGGCTGGCTTCCTTTCTTCCTCTCTCCTCTTTTCTTTTTCCTTTTCTATTTTCACTTAAGTGTATTTATATACATATATTACCCTTTTTAAATATTGAGTAAATACAAACATAAATTGCAATAAATCCCAATTGTGATGCATAAGCTATTATTCTATGTGAATGGAATTAAAATGCAAGCTATACTCCTTTATTTACCAAATTCATAATGAAACCTATATGCTTGCATAAGAAAAATGGGTTTTCATAATAAATAAATGAAAAATTTTAATTGGTTGGGATTTTTAGGTTGTGTGGGTTTTTAGGGATGTTACAGCTGGTCCGACAGTGGCGCCACAGAACACGAATCTCTCAAGCCACATGGTCAAAAATACGACGTGTTCTTTCTCGCTGACGGAAGAGGAGGCTTTCTGGTGGTGTTGAACATAGCCACTCCACCCTTTTTATGTGTCCAGCTTCGGGAAGTACGGGTCCTTCTTGCCACTGGAGCAGAGATCTCAGAAGTCATATGATCCAGTGATCTGAAGCCCGGTGAGCATATGGATATCGCCCAGGGTAATGGTTTTTGGACCGTCTCCGAATACAAAAGCATTCAGGGAGTTGGACCAAAAGTGACTGGTGGCTATCAGGAGCGGCTCATTCCTTGCCATCTCTGATAATGATTGGTCAAGACATTGGCTCAGATGGCGCATCTCCCAGTCCGCGTGTTTCTTCGCCGCGATGCGGCGGAACTAGTTCCTCCATCCAGCAGGTACGCTTTGTCAGTTTCTGAAGGATTTGGCCCAACAAGAGGCACCCATCATGGAGCTTCAGAATGGGAACTGGTTGGTTTCTTGAACAATGAAATCTTTGGGGACCGGATCGCCCATCGGACCCAGGTAGTAGGTGTCGGGGATGTCCTTCAGCGGAATTAGAATATCATTCCTCAGTACCTGGATTTGAAACTCGTACTCAGTAAGGTTGAAGAGGGATTCACAAATCAGGAGGTGGATCGCTGAAATTGATACCTCAGGGACCTTGGAAGGAGTCGCCATTAGCTCGGGGATGGCTTGACGGCGGCGAATCGAAGCTGACGGCGGCGGATTGAAGCCCGTGGCGGAAATTGCGATGGTTTAGGGTTTCGTTTTGGTGCGAAAATTTGAAGCGCCGAGAGGGAAGCTGCAGTTTGACTATTGGAAGGCTCAAGCGCTAATTTCGGAATAAACCAGTTTATTCCAAAATTGGGGGGCATGTGTTAACACCAAATTTTGGACTGGGAGCCGATAGCCGATACCAGAGGAAGATAGCCGATCTCGGAAGCAGATTTCGTCCTGCGGAAGGAAGGAAATAGCCGATTGCACGGTGAATCGGTTATCGGGCCAAGGTGACAGGAGGCGTGCAGCGTCGGTATTGATGATGTCATCCAGAGTCCGCGCCGCTAGGATGCGATCACGATCGGAGTCCGTTATGGAAAGGGAAGGTGGGACTCCAAGTTACCTTAGATATAGGATAGTTTGTTAGTTTCCTTATCTATTGATGAGTTGTAATTCGAATAGGACTCTATCTACGCTCAGGGTATAAATATAAGCCCTCAGCCATTGAAAAACAGAACAACAACATCAATACAACACAACTTTCGGCTCCGGCCAACAAACCCTAGAGTTAGTCGAGTCCGGCGAGTTACTTCATCCAGGCTGGGTGTCATCCGGTGGACGCAGGCTTGCTTGTAAGTATCGTCAACCCCCTGTTAAACTATGTCTTTTTAGCGTCATCCGGTGGACATGGAAGCATGGCGGACCAGGGTCCTTGCTAAGCTCTGTTTCTTTGGCGTCATCCGGTGGACGTGGGAAGCACAGTGAGTCAAGATTCACGATGGTTTACCCGATCAATCTGTGTTAACCGTCATCAGGTGGACGAGATGCAGATTAAGACGGTTTTCACGCGCGAATTAGTTATCGATTCGTGTTTGTTTGCTTGATTAATCTATTAGTTAATGTCATCCGGTAGACAGGCTATAGATTAAGATAGTTTGCACGCATGGATTAGTTATCGGTTCTAGCTAAATATGGCAATTTAGTTAGATTCATTAAGCTATCAAGATGTTATTTGTTGTTTATTGTTCATTTATCAATATAACATCTCTCTGCCCGATCAAGATTGATAGATTTGGCCTTAGATTCACTTGAATCTGATCGTCGTTTATGCTTTTTATGCTTATCTTACCATGATGATCGGTTCCATGCTTACATCGGCTAATTCCCTATCAATCTTGTTCGTTACATGTTGTGCGTTCGGTTTTAATTGAGACATAAGTGGTTCTGAGGTTATTGTAAGTCTTATTTTCGTGTCCTTGTTTAAGTTAAACTGAGTGTCGTCCGGTGGAACAGGTTTAACCTAAACAAGTTTCACTAGATTAGACTTGCTTTGATTTGAGGTCTGTTTATGACTACGCTAGCATTCGTTCGTGTTTCATGGACCCTGCATCGGCTAAAGAGCTGATTCAGTTATGCTTTCACGAATAGATCGTGTATATAGACTTATTTGAATATCAAACGATCTAGTTTTGTTTGCTGGGTTTGTTGAAGCCCGCTGGCCGTTAGACCAGGTGAACGCAGACTTGGTGAACTTAGCGAAGAGGATTTACTAAAGCTGCCAGCCTTCTAGACCAGTTTTAGCCAATCTTAGGTGAACGCAGACTTGGTGAACTTGGCGAAGAGGATTTACTAAAGCCGCCAGCCTTCTAGACCAGTTTTAGCCGATCTTTACTTGTTTGATGTACAGACCAGATCTGTACACATGATCTGTTTTCTTTTATACACATTAACTGAATTAGATCGGCTAGCACGTTATTATCTTCATATGAGTATCCTGATAGCCGTTTTACTTCATTATTATACTATCGGTTCATAACATGACGGAATCGGCTTTCTAATCGATCTCCAATTATACTGGCTCTTTGGGCCGTACAGTTGGAACTATCTGGACCCACCAGTTAGTTACGCCTTGGGTTACTGATTATATCTGTTTCCTTGTCAATTGCAGGTCAAATTGACTGGCACGCTTGGGTGTTACCGACACTCTCAGACCGGGTTCGAAGCTAGCTGGATCTGCGAGAGCTCTATTGCTTTCAAGAGTCGTTTCCGGTTTCGCTGGTGTGTTGGGCTTAGGGAACCACTTTTTGCGCCAACACAATCAAGACAGGACAAGTACCAGGGGAGACCCTATGACTGGTGGGGATCACACCTGGTCTGGCCCCACCCATCATAGGGTTGGCCGAACCAGTTGGTGTGGGCCCCAGCCACCGACGTTCCCCACCGACTCCAAGCATGCTTCTCATGTGCTCAAATTGCCAAGACCGTCCATTTTGAGACGGTTACAAGGCGGTGGATCAAAGGGTGGAGAGTTGAGGAGCACACGGATTGCTAACGTGGCATCCCCCCACTCTCCACTATAAATAGAGGCTGTCCACTCCTCTTCAAGACACACTACACAACACAAGACAAGTCACAAGTCACAAGAGTTCTACTCTTTAGTAGTAGTATTAGTCTAATGTGGGAGCTAGAGTTGAGTCGAGCTACGCTCAGAGTCTCCGAAGTTGTCTGCTGGGGAGTCTGGTATAGCTCTTGTACCTTTTCTTCTGTAAGACTTTACCTTTATCAATATATTATCTTTACTTTACTTTACTAAGTCTGTACTTAGTGCATTACTATTCTTTATAGTATTGTTGTGTTTTATCTTAACTTATAGTTGAGTTATATTGGATAGTGATCCTGTAACCAGCTCACGTGTGTAGTTCATCGCCTGTCATAGGGTACTTTAGTTGTTGGTACGCAACTAGAATAGTAAGGCTTAGTGTAAGCGTGGTGCTTAAACTAGATCTTGCGTTTAAATGCCGCTTGTCGCACGGATTGTTTATGGGTGCTAGCAGGTGGTGACAGCCCTGTCTTGTCTTAGTATCCCTCCACGTATTTTAGACAAGTTCTTAAAAGGTAAACTCCCATAAGAGAATAGCCGCTTCGGGTAGAGGTTATATCCCTTACACATCAGAAGTAAGGTAGATGTCTTGATATACTTCATCTATTTGATAGGATAGTTCACAAGAGTAAAGTAAGTGGCATAGGAGTCTTATACTCACTCGTTGTCCTCCCACCTAACTATATTCTACTAGTTATCTTTAGTTATCTCAAAACCTTGTCGTGTCTTGGTGTCATTACCCTTTCCTCTATATATCGATTTACCCCCCTATCACTAGTTGATACTAAGTTGTTATAAACTTAAGGATCTCTCTCTTTATTAATTATTCCTAACAACCGCTTTCTCTTGAGATAAAAATAAATAACGATACCTTGAAATACTCACAGGTGAAGTGCTACAGTGGTATATTCTGTGCGCTTGTGGAATTATCCAATAGACATAAGAAATATCTTAGGGCACTTCTGGCGCCATTATCAGAGATAGCCTAACACCCTGTCTCTGGTGGTTACGCTAAGAAGTGTCAACAGAAGCGAAGACAAGATCTCCAGTTTAATTCATGGATACACAACCTAGTTCTTTTAGCAGCCTAAAGCTGTTTTTTTTTTTGTTTCTTTTTCCCCTGCCCCCTGCTGTGTCTTCTTGTAACTTTACCTTTCTGTTATTTCTAATGCTTTTACTATAGGGGCCTCGGCCTCTCCAGTTTCCTAAAAAAAAAATTATCCATCAATATCAAAACTCGACCGTGAGGGCCAGAGAGAGGCCCCAGGCTTTGTGCTCAAGATAAAAAACTTATCATGTAGGTCGAGAAAACCCTAAAACAAAAGGAAAAGCAAGTCTCCCTAAAGAAAGTGCGGGTATTGCCGTCTTCTTCCAGGCCACTTGTGTGTAATGTAGTTATATCTTGACCCCTTGCCGCATGTAAACATATGCATATGAACAAGTTAGTCCGTGTCATTATTCCTGAATCTTCTTCTCTCTGAAAATATAGAAAGAGATAATGAGCACGTACGCAAGGTTTACACATCATCACGCGCGTACGTTCAGGTTCAGCTGATGATGGAGTCATGGAGTAGGTAACTTTTGGCCGATGCGACCATATGCATGAAATTTTCTCCCTCCCATCCAATCAAAGGCTAGCGATCTCCCGACTTGCTGAAACTTTCAGACTCTCCAAATGGCGCCAACGTAACGGCGCCGACTCCTCCTTTTAATATTTTGTTAGTATTTGTCATGTAGTACATATATGTAGAAGGAGGCTGTACATGTTAGTGCTCAACAATTAATTAATCAACATATATAGGCGTGCGCACATCATGTCGTCATGATGCTTCTAGTTTGCAAGGTCAAGGTCACGGTCCGGCCCTATAGTTTTTAGGAATGAACATGACACCATGGGACTAATTAAGGCTAGATTTTTTTTCTTTTGTAATATGGTGATAGCATGGAGAATATGTGTAAGCAAAATAAATAATAAGCAAACGAATGACGGAGCATGCTACTACCATACAATTAGCAATCAACAATGACTGATTACGCGGGCATGATGATGAGGCAGTTGTCAACCGAGCAGATTAGGGGCAGAACGAACTAGAGCAATCCTCATTATAATGTAACTGTATAGCGGCTATCTGAAACATATATACGATGAAAATTTGAAGGTGGTAATAGAACGTTGAACCTCTACATACTCCAAGGCTTTGCCCCGACTTACCTGGTTTTCTTCATTTTTGAACCTCCACATACTCCAAGGTTTCTGTTTGTTTAAGCTTTTGGCTACTTTTAGACAACTTGTTTTTAGATTTTTTTTCTAGTGTCAAATAACTTTCAGAAGGCAAAAGCTCAAACCATGGCCTTTGGTTCCTGTGAGTTTTTTTCCCCCCCCAAAGGTCTATACTGTTCACTGAAAGTTGAAAGCTTAAAGCTGATTTTTTATAGGAGAAAAATACTGTTTCAGAGCTGAAAAGAAGGCGAAATAAATCGCTTATAAGCTCAAGCGAACGGAGAAAAAAAATGCTTAGAAAGTTCAAACAAACAGGCTCTACACAGGCTCTCAAGTAGGCTCCATGCAAACTTCTCTATGACCACGAGTCCATGACCATGCGCATGCATGCGATGATGATGCAAGCCACCAGAACCAGCAGCTATAGGATCCATTGATCCAAACGCGCCCCCATGCTGCCATGCATGACGCATCGTCGCGGTCTCTGTCGTGACGCTCGTTGTTTACGTACGCATGATCATTGCCTCGTCAGGTAGCTACAATCCAAGCGCAAGTCAAGTCAATTGGTCTTTTCATTCTTCTTTATTTGGATGCGATCAGCATTACACATTTTCCTTGCATAGAAGCAATCAATTGAGAAAGTTATTGACTACAAAGTTTCTTATATTTGAGAAAGTTGTTGACTACAAAGTTTCGCAGCTTTTTGACATTTAGTTTTTGATCATTTATCCATCCAAGATCGATTGAAAAATTGAAATTTATAACGTGAGAAATTTAAATATAATTTTCCTTGAATAGTTGATTGCAAATTGAAAAAAAACGTATGGGGGAAATTCGTCAGCTAGCAGCTACCAACGATCCAAACGCGAGTCAAGTCAATTATATCGGTCTCAAGTCAAGCAAATTAAAGGAGCCCAAATAATACGACGACAGCTAGCTTCCAACACTGCAGCTAGCTGCCACACTGCCATTGCCACATGGAGGTCGTCGTCGAGTGTGATCGATGTGATCATGTGATCCACATGGGACCTATACGGCGCCTGACGTCTTTGGTTGGGTGGGCGGCGACGAACCTGCACTAAATTTATTTTCTGCCCATTCTCCGGCTGGCCGGCGGCTTGCCATTGGGAGGAGAGGGTAGTGGCCGGCTTTGCGGTGCGCCAGCCGGCCAGCGAACACTATTTCCAGAACTGAGGAAAAAGAAGAGTATAACATGCGGACTAAAAACGAGTCTCTAATCTTATAGTTAATCCATTCCAATTTATAAGTCGTTTGACTTTTTCAACCTTAACTTTGACCACTCATCTTATTAAAAAAATTTATAAAAAAGTCAAATTTAACTTATTCTTGAAGAATTTCTATTAATAAAGCAGGTCATAATAAAAAGTGATATTTTAAACAAATTTTTGAATAAGACGAGTGGTCAAATTTGGAGCCAAAAAAGTCAAACGACTTATAAATTAAAACGGAGGGATTATTATACTTTGTTTCCAATTAGATGAGTCTCTAAGTAGACGTTGGCCAACGTGTTAATAATGACAAGATAATTATAAGAGACTTTTTTCCAACTAGATCAGTCTATGATAATAGGGACACGGGTACAGGAACTCGCATCTCTAATCATGTCGCCCCTATCCTATCGTGTCCTCCTCCAAGTCCACTACAGCTCTCTCTCTTATTTCCTCTTCCACAGCTGCAGCCCCTCTTCTTTCATTGTCGATATACCTCCCCTCCTCTCCACACTGCAGATCCAAGGTGGACCCAGCCCCTTCATTTCCCTTGGCATGCACGAGGAGGCACCAATGCAGGCCTACTGCATGCCCTCTTCATCGTCCTCCTCCACATGGATCTCCCGAACATGTCTCTACCTCATGCGTCAATGATGACATCTCCATTGCACGGTATCAAAGACTCAATTTGGCTAGACGAGTCTCACGAAGGTCCCTCAGAGACTAGTTTTAACTATATGACCATGTCATCCTTGCACATTTTTACATGTCACTTATGTGTTCATATCAGAGATATAGTATCAGTGAAGTGTTTCCCCACGTCTCTGATGATTTTCTCTAACCTACCGTTTTGACACATTGTGTGGAAGGTGCTAACTTTGTGCAGCGGTGGCGCTACTCGCTAAGGTTTTTCTTCACAGACATCCTCCTCCTTGCTCCGCACCATGTCCATAGCCTGTCTAATCCATGTATGTTTTGGGGCTGGTTCTCAAGGCAACTAACCCTGCATGAACAATTCAAATGTAATTGAAGTTAATTTTGACGTGAAAACAAAACAATGTATTTCATAGCGTAACAACCATACTCATTATGGCTATCTATTCTACCTCATCTTGTCTTTGATGCACTTAGACATAACTAATATACAAGTCAAATAGATTGTCTATATGTTGTACAAGTGGAGAGATGAAGTATTACAAATATAATTGAGCTTTACGTATAGTTGGCCACTAAGAGTTACGATTCTATATTAAATTTATCTTGTAATGAATATAAATGCATGTCACAACTTCTTAACATCATCATAAAAGTATTGCAGACGTGATAAGAACCATCAACCAAATGTCACTAAAAATATCATCCTGCATATAAGTGATTTATTAATACTTAATGCTAAAGTAATATTGATTATCATGAAGAAAAAAATAATGGGAGATATTGCCTTGTTTATGGAGCTAGTGTTAGATAATTAGGCAATTTTAATATCATTTTAATTCCATAAATTAACCTCATGATGACGACATAAAAGGAATTATTAATCATTGAGATTATAGCATCAATTATATTCATGATAAATATATATGCCAAAGCATATACCATGTGAATCATATGAATATCAAAAACATATAAACATGATTCATATAGCATAATTAACAAGAACACAAAGCATGATATATATATCATAGAAGCAATATAAATATGACAGCAGAAACGAAATGACAAAACTGATGAAACAGACTTAAGACAGCATACAAAACAACAGAACAGAAGAACTGAAACATATATACAGATTATATATCCAGCAGAAACAGACATAAGAAAACTTATGAAACGACATGACAAAACTATTGATACAAGCTTGCGATAGCATATGAAACAACAAGACAGAACTACTGAAACAAACAGACATGACATATAACTTATAGGAGAAACAGATAGGCAGAACATGAAACTAACAGAGACAGACATCAGACAAGATATGAACCGATATGATAGAACTAATGAAACAGACTCAAGACAGCATACGAAACGACAAGAAAGAACTACCGAAACAAGCAGGAACAACAGAACGAGAATCACAAAGGAGATGAAGAGATCATACCCTCCTATGCGCTCCGATGATCCGGATCCTTGTCCAACTTCTAGCATCATGTCTCTAGGAAGATGATGAAGTCCACCCGCGAGGAGGATGAAGAAGATATCGCCGGCGACTTGAGGAAGAAGACAACGAACAGCGGCGGTGATTTGGGCAGTCACGAAGACGCTCCCCAAAAACCTGATTGCCGATCCCCCGTGCAAGGTCTCGAACGGCAAGGGCTTCGGAGGCACCTGCCCTCTCGCTCCTTCGTGCGCGCGAAGTTATGAGATGGGAAAAACCTTACTTGCAGCGGAATTATGTTTCTGGTGTGATTTTCTCACGTGTACCGAAGAGATAATGGTCTCCCCTTTATCTCCCGCGCTGGGAGAGAAGTGAAGAGTCACACATGACATTCAAGAGACAGGCATGTGAAAGGCAACTCCGAGTTGAAACTCCCTCATCATTGTAAGTGAGTGCTAAACAGTTAACACGCCACGCCCGCTCGCCTGCCTAACAACCTTTGGAATTCTAATCCGGTACAAATAATAATATCCACAATTACATACCAAAGAGTTTATTGATTTATTGAATATATAAATGGACCTAGCCCATAATGAATCCAACAGCTAGCACCTCTTTATAAAAGAAATATTTTGTGTATTCACCATTATTGAGATTTGTTTCTCTTCTTCCCCCTGTTCACGTTCTTCTCAACCACTGTCATGACCAAGATTATTCTAATGCTAGATCTTGTTGTGGTTCTACACAGTGCTACTTACAATTGGTCACACGAGAACAATGGTTCTATGCCAGCGACGGAAGGGCTAATGGAGATGGAGCCCTTGATCACTACTTTTTTTTTCAGGTGGCCAACCTTTGTTTTTTCGATGTATATATACCTAATATTAAGGAGACAAACTCTCTACATTACATTTTTTTTCACCTCCCCCAAACTATCCGTACAGTGGAGAGTTCTCTTTGAATCTCATATGTGACATGGACTTATGACCCATACTCCTAAGAGTTAGGACTTGCATCTACTGATGATGAATACGAAATCTGATTTCTATACATATTAGCTACACCCTATTATCTCATATTGAACCAGACTCATGACCTATGTTTGTACAAGTTAGAGCGACTCGTATACAACGATGATACGAAGTTCTATTCCTATGTGTATTGGATTCCATTGCAACATACGAGCACTTTTGGGAGTATATGAATAATAATTCTGGACCTTGCCTTATTAACTTCGGTTGGTTCTAGTAATAAAATAATGATTGCTGAACTTGTTTTTATTGGACAGATATTAACCATGCCTTCCAAAGGAGATTACTAGGAGTCTAAGACCCCCGGCCTAGATTCTTAATAAAGTTCATTTGTATCTTTGTCTTGCAGTCACAGTTGAGATGCACACACATATGGATGATCGAGTTTATCAATGTCATTTTTAAGATTTCTTGCTCAAAAGATAAACACGCAAGCGTGTACAGGTAGACCTCATGACTTCGTTGTCGATGTTGAGATGCCGTCATGGATAAAATATTCTCTCTCCCAGCCAATTAATCCTCCTCCCCGCATACTGAAGCTTTGGAGTTTCCAAATGGCGTCAACGTAACGCCATCAACTTTGTTGTCATTTGTTACTAATTAGTGTCCCATTTGGCACGGCTCCACTTCATCAGTAAAACCATTATTTTTGGCTTTGTCTCCATAAACAATTTCATGGGCGAAAGTGAAGCCGTTTTAGTAAATCGTTTGGCAAAACGGCTTCTCATGCAAAGTTTCTTAAAATATGCTCTCACAAAACCACATGCAGGACCCACTAAAGCCGGGTGAAGCCGGGTGAAGCTACTATTTTGGCTCCACTCTCCATATGTGCTCAGTGAGAGCATGATTTGAAGGGCTCCTTTGGTGAAGCCGTTTGGTTTTGTCCCATTTGACATAAAACGGCTCCAAATGTGGTCGAGAAGCCCTGCCAAGCAAGGCCTAAGGCGCGGCTAACTATACAAGGCCTTGATAGACTATCTATATATACACCATTAAAAATAATACGAAAGATCAAAGGTTTCTTCCATCCAGCTCTTTTAGTTCCTAAAAGGTTGCATGGTCCTGTCTTATATGTGATCCGAACTCATGACTCGCTTGTAAGAATTAGAACAACTCGTGTCTAGCATTGAGATTGAGTTCCGTTCCAAGACGTATTGGGTTCTTTTGCAATGCACAAACATCCATGACAATAATGCAGGCAAGTTGTACAAATACTATGACCAAAAATCCTTATTTTAAACCAAAATCCTCAAATAAAAAGGCAATATAATAACACAAGAGTTCCAACTTAACCTATAGATAAAAAAGTGTAGCAACTAGAAGAAGATCATATTTTAAAAGTGAAAACCTAGAATCATAATGTCATGAACAATGAACCTCAACTAGAGCCACTGGCACTTAAAACAAGGTTTCAATTGAATGCATACTGAAGACACATTGTAGATATGTCATACAGAGAGAAACTAGGAACTTAGAAGGTACACATAGATAGATTCACAAGTTTATCATAAGCCGAGTACATATTTTAGAGTATCTGTATAAGTAATGTATTAGAAAATTACAAAGAGAGTGTGTGACTGTGTGGGAAGCCCCAGTGAGGGCCAGAGCGAGGACATCGAACTGCACCCAAAGAAAACATGTGGTCCGTCACAACTTCAGCACTTGTTGTCATCAAGAACAACTCAGTCTGTTCTGGAAGTAGAGCCAGGAATCGTTTGGGACGTACCGCGCGCTGACACCCAGTTAGCCTGCTATATGGGGATCCAAGAATATCTAAGTATTTGCTTGACAAGATTGTAGCTCATGCGGTAACATGGCTTGATGGACTATTATAATACTATCGTACGTGAGTTAGAATTTGCAAATCCCACCTCTCCTATTTTGAACCTTTATATATTAAGCTTATGTTATGGTCCAACAGCCTAGGGTTGACCCTTACTCTCATCTCTCTCTGACTCTCTCGCCTTCACAGAAAACATCTCTAGGTTTTGCAACATCTAAGGCGACCTAGATCTACCAAATCATGCATTAATTGAGATCTTTTATTACTCCCTCCGTATCGGAAAAGAAAGTCGTTTTGATAAGATTTTGGTCAAACATTGAGAATATAAATTATGAATAATTTTTAAATTGTTGAGTTTAGAAATATAAAACTATATAAATAGATTTATCTTCAAATATATTTTCATAAAAGTATACATATATCACTTTTCAATAAATATTTTTATAAAAATATAAAGTCAAAATCATGCTTTGAAGACCATGTCATTGTCCTAGATGACTTCTGAATCCGATACAGAGGGAGTATATAGATAGATAGAAACCGAGTATTTTGAATTCCCTCTTTGTCATGTAGCTTGACTGCTTGACTCCACACAAGCTGGTCGAAGAACAATGTTGTCCGCGTGACGCACATGGGGACCAGCAGCAAGGATCCAAATGGAATGACACGTCAACGATGCAAGTCAAGTCAATCGGCCTCTTCAAAATTTTATTATATCTAATCTAATTAAATTAAAATATTAACAAAAATAACGGATTTCTTGTCTCATTTTTCTTTTACTTTCCAAACTGTCTCCCATCCTTTGTATCTCATATATGTCCCGCTTATAACTTGTGATCGTATATAGGGGTTAGAGTAAATTGTGTTTAGTTGAGTCTGATTTCAAATTGTATTGGGTTTCATTGCAACGCACATTTGCTCGTAGAGAAAAACATAAATATCATTGAGAAAAGTGGCACAGTTGAACGGGAGGAAGTCATGCGCCCGCCCATCCCGTCTTCCTTCCCAGATAGCGACAGTGTCCAGCACCCGCCTCGCCACGCAGCCATCCCAGCCCCTCCTCGTCCCATCCAGCCACATATCCGAGATTCACGGCTCCTAATCTATCCATTCATGGGGAGCTCGTTGTGGCTTCGTCGAGCACTAGAGTTTCCCCAACCCATTTGGTTCTTCTTTCCTGGAGATCTCGAGTTCCAACCCGCCAGAAGCTGCTCCAGCTCCAGCGGCAACCACCCGCCCCTCCCCCTTTGCCCGTGGGGCCTCCTCACTCTCCCCCACTACCACTTCCTACTTCCTGAGTTGAGGTGGACAAAAGACTACTCCTTCGACGAGTCCGACGAGGAAACTCCATCGGCCTCCTCACCTCCCCATTTTGTTGTCGTACGCCAGACGCCACCGGTGCGGACCTGGCTGTGCTACAACGAGGAGGAGATCGTCAGGATGGGTGGCCATAGCCGTAGTGTCAGGGTCATTGGCCCTTGAGAAGGTTGGCCCGTCGTCGTCGCAAGAGCTCACACGTTCACTGTGATGCCGCTGGACGGGTCATGAGGGGTGGTGTGGAACACTTGTCGGCCCACGGAGGCTCCGACCTCGAGTTACCACAAGCTGCTGCCACCGTCTCTTTGCTCCTAATGAGGATGATTGGCATGATGGGTTGCCGCGCATAGGGAGTACCGGTCATAACAGCTCCAAGCTGATAGAGGTGCGGTCGTCAAGACGCAACCACTGAGTCACATCCCGAAGGTCCTAGCAAATGCCTTAACTATATTGCTTCCTCCCACCGCGAAGCAACCTGTATGCTGCCCCAATGTTATCTATGCAATTGTGGTTTCCGTCACATCGCCTCGACTACAAGTGGCGGCACAAGAATGCCACTAGTGGCTCCGGTATGACAGACGCCTTCAATGGTCCGCTGTCTAGTTGTTGCTTGTCAGCAATCAAGCGTCAGGGGTAGCCCGAGCCTATGCAGCACTGCGTGTGCTTGTCGATGATCACTCATGGACAAGATTCTTGAGGCTATGGTTGTGTCCAAGACACAGTTGCCCGACATCCCTTGGGATCCAATGTCCTGTGACTGGGGTGTGTGGTCAATGTCAGTTCCACTGGCCATCGCTCTGCATCGATGTGCCAAGCAGTTGGGTGCAGGCCATCTGGAGCTAGAGTTCACACTAGACTATTGCTCGGAGGTTACGCACTGGGCTCGGCCTTCGAGCCCATGTTGGCTGAAGTGGAGGCATGCCTGACCAAAAAGTCACCTCCTGACTTTTCTTTAGATGATGATGTCATGCAGCCATGTTCGTCGAAGTTGACAACGTCTACGGCACCTGCTGACTTGATGGATTGATCTCCTCAGATCATGCCTCAACGTCGGTCTCACTGAATGTCATCATCTACTTCGCTTCGCCACAGTGGCCATCTCACGGGCAAATCTCTTCATGCGTCTATTGCCTGGGGTGGACCTGGCCTCGGGCAAGGAGTTCCAGATGTTCTGCAAGATTCAGTCACTGACATGTCGTGCACGATCTAGGATGGAGTCTACTTGGACAATCTCTTGTGCTTCAGGGAAGACCCACCCTTAGGGTGCCTCGGGCTAAACCCAGCATCAGAACACCGAGTAGGAGTACTCACCTAGCTGCTACACTCAGTGCAACCAAGCCAGCAATTCACCCGCAACAAGTTCTTATGGTCAAGTTGGGGCTCATGGATTCAGCTTAGCCCATTGACACTACAGCTATGCTGAAGTAGTATGAGTTCTTTGTTGAACAACTTTCAAAGTCCAAGAATGAGGCATTCAAGGTCCTCTTCCAGGACAACATGTTCCTGGATGACGTCGCCCCGATGGTTGACATGTTTCTGGCTCAGTAATGTTAAGGAGCTGGACTTCGCGCTGCCTAAGGGGCCAAGCGCGACATCGAGTGGTTAGAGTGCTCGTAGCCAAGGTAGACTTTGTTTGGGCATTGGTAGGCTTTCCGTCGTTGGTGTTGCCTCTAACCATGTATAATGCTTAGCCTTTTTTTGGTCTCACTTTTCTTTCTTATGTTTTTGTCCTCCTTCTCCTTTCTAAGCTCAGCGCTTACCATCGATGGGGTAGCTTTGTAATGTTTCCCTACTTCCTCTTAATACAATATGCATCTAATGTTTCCCTACTTCCTCTTAATACAATATGCATTTAAGGCATGGTCTTGAAAAGACCATTTGCTCTTAGAAAGAAACAAGTACATTTGTTCTAATTTTTTGATTCTACCCATATGATGTTTTGTTGCAAACACCCATCCCAATGACCAAGGGTGAACTAAAAGTAAGGAGGGGTCAATGACAAAAATTATTGATGTGGTATTAGCTACCTAAACTTCTCAGATTTGACCATATGTGCAATACTATAAAGCGTCCAAGGGAATCATGCTATCAAAAGCTACAATATATTGTCACCGCCGCTAGGGCCAAAAGAGAAGACGCATAAATATACAAAACTACCCTACTCCTTGATGTAGTGTTGCCTCTGCCTAGGGCCCCTCTCCTTCGTCCTCTCTAGTGCATCTACTAGAGACAAAAGGTGAGAGGACATGTTATTTTCTTGTAGTTTCTAGTGTCATAGGGTAGGTCCAAATAAATTTCCTGTAAAATCAGATGATTTTCTATTGAGATCATTGTTGAGGGTATTTATACCATGTTTTCTACCATTATAACCGTCAACAAAACACTCTTTTTGGGAAGGAACAAGCAAACACATAGTGACATAGGTACAAATAACTTGGTTCCACATGTACATGTTAGTATTTATTTGCAGGTACTCAAAACAGGTGATTTTAGAGTTTAGAAGCCCAAGATGAAGGTATAATGCAAATCCAATTATGATGAAATGGTAAGACAATGTCACAATCTTGAAGGACTTCACTTCAGGATTGAGTGGGCACCGGATGGGCACTATTCATGGTTCGGCCGAACCATGAATAGTGGCCCTGGCACTCCAGCTTAAAGGAATCAAGTAATGAAGTGAAATGCAAGAGATCAGAGGCCACGTGGCCCCACCTTATGGTTCGGCCGAACCAGTAGGGAGCCCTCGTGGCCGTGTTGACGTGGAACGATCCGTGGCACATCCCCTGGAGTCCATCTCCACCTTTGGATCACAAGTACAGCGTCAATCAAAGGCTAGAGAGCAAAGTACATGGATTAAGGCCCCAACCGACAAGATATAAGCAGAACAAGCACATGGTCACAGTCCATGACAGGTGGGGACCACAGAGGTGGACTCACCTTGCTCCATGTGGGTTGGCCGAACCAAGAGATATGGACCCAAGTCACCAACACATTCCCAGGCAGGTGGGGATGCCTTCTAGAAGCCCTGGCCGAGCCCACCTGCCACAGTGTGGGTCGGCCAAACTAGGGATGGTGGGCCCAGACCACCGCCTCACTCCACCGACTTCCAGCATGCCTCCCACGTGTTCATTTTATCTCTGCCGTCCATCCAAGGCGGTTCTAAGGACGGTGGATCCAAAGATAGAGGTGAAGAAGCACGCGGATCGCTGACGTGGCGCTGCCCTTCATCCCCCTATAAATACCCCCTAGTCCTTCACTTTAGAACAATTAAGGATCAAGTATCAAGTGTACAATATAGATTAGTGTTAGTGTAAAGAGGGAAGAGAGTGAGGGAAGTCTCTGGAGAAAGCCCCGGGCCTGTTGGGAGTCTTCTTCAAGGTGTACCTCATCGGATTCAAGCTTCTAGTAAGTTTTCCATTCGAGTTCTTCCAGCATTTAATATTCTGATTCTGGTACTTTAAGTATATACTGTCTTCATCTGCACATTGCTTTACTTTGTGAAGTGCTCTAGTCTCTAGCTAAGATTAGAGTAGTAAGTATAGTGTAGACGTGGTGTCTAGGCTATATCTTATCAGTGTGGGCCGCTTGTCGCACGGATTATTTGTGGTAGCCAGCAAGTGGTGACAGGCTTGTCTGGTCCTCGTAGTCCACCACGTGTGTAAGACAAGTTATTAAAACGGCAAGGCATCAAGACAATTGTACAGCCGCCTCGGGTAGGAGTTTTGTCTCCTACTGTTTCGCCTGTCGCCTCTTGTGAAGGGAGGAGCTGACTAAGCTCTTTATACTTAGAAAGCCGAGACCAGGTATCTTTTGCTGCATAGGAGCCTCTCTATATCTACAAGCTTTTATCGTTGATCACCAACCCCTTTGATTCCTATTAACAGCCTTGAATCTAGTTAGTACACTTCACGTTCCCCGTGAAAAATACGATACCTGGAATACTTCCGGTGAAAGCTACATTGACTACCGTACGCTTACGGTATATCCGTTTGCCACCTTTGGTGTCAACAATCATGTCATGTGATGACTTTGCTAATTGCCACGACGAGATTGTCAATTTCATCAGTAGGAGGCCAATTTATGGCCTTTGTCTACAAGGGGAGGGGTGCTTCTCGGAGCCCCCTACAAGGACAGCGACTCTAGGTCATCGAGCTGATATATCCGCATATGTCATATGAGACAATGCAAATCTAGATATTCTTTTAGCGATTTACATATGTTTTGAACTAGTTCCAAAGTGTTGGATCATGTGACATGTCCAATGTTTTGGGGTTGGTCGTTAGATTCGGCATAGTTACACTTTAGCTCATGCGTTTGAAAGAAGCCACTGGAGAAGAAGACGACGGAAGAATCTGGATAGAATATTATGTAATTTTTATTTAGATTTTTCATGTGTAATTTCGGTGTGTATTGTGCCACGATTTAACACAAGTCTACCTTCCCTTCACAAAAAATGGCTATTACTGTTGGAGGAAGGGAGGTGGAGGCCTAGGTGTGTTTGGTTGAGGCATGGCTTCTTTTGTGAGTTATGAGCTATGAAAATTTGATATGATTGTGGGCTATGGAAAAGTTATAAGTTTATTGGTTCAAAATGGTATAAACCTACCTCATATATCTATCTTAAAACAACTGCAGAATAGCTCTCTATTTTCATGATTTGAAAAAACAGAAAGCCAAAAGGAAGGTCCAAAATACTTTTGAAACTGTACTCTTGTTTTCCTACCCCTTAGTTGGCTTTCGTTTTTTTAAGAAAAAACAGCTCCAAAAACCTTTACCCCTTTCTCATCCCCAACTCGGTTTTGTCCAAGATCCAGCACACTACCTGCGGTAACTAATAAGCCAATTATACCATTTTCTGCTTTCTAGAAATTAAACGTCTATTTATGCAGTTGTGCTATAGGGCGTGTTTGGATTCCCACCATAGTGCACCACGCCGAGGATGCGGCAGGTTGTGGCGGCCGCAGTTGCGGCGGCGTTTTCGGTTGCCATAGCTTGTGGCGGGATTTTCTCTCTGCGATATCGTGGCCACCTCGTTCTTCGCGTCAACCAAACAGCAGCCATGACAAGTGTGGCTCGCCACATCTGCGGCGTGGCGAGTTGTGGCCGTAGACCAAACACTCCCATAGTTATTAGATACTATAAAATCATGCCCATATGTTGCAATGAGGAAAAATAATATCTTAATAACCAAGACTTTATTAGATTTATAGCCAAATGTGTAAATCAAATTGGAAGAAAATAATGTGAATTTATTTATGATTTCTATTTGTACATATAGAGGTGTACATATGGGTATGGCAAGCTCCATGATCTCTTTCTCGGAGTGTTGTCTAGTAACTCTCGAGTTCTTCTCGTGGCATTGGCCTTCCTGCAGAGAAGGTAATTAATACTCCCTCCGTTTTAAATTATAATTCGTTTGACTTTTTTGAGCACAAGTTTAAACATTCGTCTTATTCAAAAAAATTGTATAAATATAGTCAAATTTAAGTCATTATTAAAAGATCTTTCATTACTAAAGCAACCCACAATAAAAGAAGTGATATTTTGCACAAATTTTTGAATAAAACGAATGGTCAAACTTGGGGGTGAAAAAAGTCAAACAAACTAAAATTTGAAATGGAGAGAGTATATAGCTGCTACATGGGATATAGCATAGGCATTTTGGTACAAGTTTACGTTAGGTTGATCTCCCATCAGTTGGTCCTACTTTCAGTTAGGCCTTAACCTCACTCACCAGCGTTATAAAGAGGAGTTGGGGACCGGAGTATAAGACACGAGATTCGTCACAACCGTCAAAACCCCACTGTCCAAACTCTAATTCGATCTCGAGAGCCATGCTTCCAGCAACGGGAAGTCCCTCACCACACCGTCACTGGACATCACCGGCACCGGCACTTCATCGACCGTCGCTGCCCATGAGCATCCTCCGCCAAAGAACCTGACCAGATCCTCCTCCTTTAAGGTTGATCTCTCGCCAGTTGGCCCAACGGCAAACTGGGCCTTGACCTCGCTCCCTCATCGGGGGAGCCCAGCCCAATATATGGCTGGTGGGCCCCCGTCGCGCAGCGCAATATAAATAGGAGGTTGGGGCCAGGGCACAGGCCTACGAGGTTCACTAGTGCAGCCTCCACCCCACCTCAAACCCTAGACCGATCGAGAGGGAAGCGCTGCCAGCGATGGGAAGCTCCATCACCACACCGTCGCCGCACTACGATCAGCTCTTCACCAACCGTCGCTGCCCGTGCGCAGATCTTCCCCGCCGAACCAGTGACGCGAATCCTTCTCCACCAAGCCAAAGGTCTGTCCCTCTATCTATCGAACAAGTTTGTTCCAATAGCAAAGGATTCCCCACTGGTCTGCCTGCTAGTCGATCTAGCGATTCTATCAATGGTATCGGAGCTTTAGGTTTCTAGCAGGAAGATCTGGTGGGCAAAGAATAGAGAAATGGAAATAGAAAGAATCGATTTTCTGTTAAAAAAAAAGGTAAATTCGATTTCGGATCGGATGAACCCTAAAAAAGGGCGAAAAGAAAAGATGGCCGGATCAGGGAAGGGAACCTACCGGGACTTCCCCACACCGGAGTTGCCGCCATCGCGCGGGAAAGTAAGACAGCGCCGCCAGTTTCCTGGCGCGCAGGAAGCACCTAAACCGGTCATCGGCCGGGACGCATGGCACTACCGCACGGCCGCTTGACGGTGGTGCGCTCAGCTCACGCGAACGTACACACCGGCAAGGAGCTATGCGGAAGCACCGCTATCTCTAGGTAGCCTCGCTGCTCACTGTGAAAAGAGAGAGAGAGAGAGAGAGAGAGAGAGAGAGAGAGAGAGAGAGGGGAAGGCCGGGGGCATCGCCGGCTACAGCTGCCAGACTGGGCTGCCGTCGCCGTCGTGCCGCGCGCGGCTCGTGCAGCTGGCGGTCACGACCGTTTTGCCTCAGCCGGCCAGATGTGTTGCGAAAGAAAAGAAAAAAATGAAAGAAAAGGGCTCTGTGGAGTCGCCCGCCGTGGAGCGGACGCCGCCACCGCCGGCTCTGCTTGCTGTGAGACAGAAAGAACAGAGAGAGAGGAAAGAAAAGGCAGCAGACCAAGGCTCTGCCACCGCCATTGCCAGCAGGTCTCCACTCCCACCATCTGTGCGCGCGTGAGGAAAAAGAAAAGAACAAAGAAAGAAAAGGCAAAGCAAGGCACCGGCAGCAGCGTGTGCATGCTCGGCTGTACGCCGCCACCGTTTTGCGCTGCGGAGAGAAAGAAATGGGAGAGAAAAAAACAGAGCAGGGCAGGGCGCTGCTGGCCGCTACGGAAAGTGCAGAGAAGAGGGAGAAGGCGGGAGGCTAGCCGGCCGATGCGTCGCCGGTGACCGGAAAGAGCCACCGCCGCCGCCGTGTATTCTCAGCCAAGAGAGAGAGGCGGCTGAGGCCAAATGACCTAGGGTTTTGGAGGTGCGGTTTTTATACCAGCGATATTTCCTCTCAGCCGTCGGATTCAAATGGATGGATGAGATCGCTCCGGCCATCTTTTGGCCCAGGTGGGCGAGGAGTTTGCCGGCCCAGGCCCAGGTTGCGCCCTGGGTGGCTGGGGACGAGCACAGGAGCTGGGTCGTTTTCAGCGAGTGGGCCACAAGCCAATAAACAGAATAAAAAAAAGTAAAGGGGCTCACGGCTGGGCCACGTTGAGGCCCGATAGAGCGAAACAGCCCGCGTGCGTAGGCGCTGCTGTGCTGCCAGTGGACCGCAGTCGCGCTGGCTTGTTGAACAGTGAAATATTGTTTTTGCTTCATTCATTTTCAGAAGCTTTTGTCATAATTTAGAGTTAAAGTTTTGAAGTTTTAAATCTCTGGAAAATTTGAACCAACGAGAGTAGATGAATAAAGTAAACTGATGCTTCTGAATAAAGTATTATTTAGATGTTTCCGCTGCAAAGTTAATAATTATCATCTCTTAATTAAATTCAAACCAACGGGAGAATTTAATTTTGAGAATGGAAATGCTTCATTGTAAATCATAGTATTGTTATTTTCTGACCAACGTTGATGATAACAATATTATAATTTGTTTATGAGTTTCGTTTGAAGTTTAAATCTCTGATAATTTTGTATCAATGTGATCAATTTTCAGAGAATAGCAAAGATAAATAAATGGTTATGAAATAGAAAATGTATTCTTCATGTTTCCACTGTAATGATGATGAATGTTGAATACCTTCTAATTAAATTCGAACCAACGGGAGAATTTAATTTTGAGGAGTAATTACATGTGTTGTAAGATAATTGAGCATATTATTTCCATTTCTGCCCAACGGTGATGTGGAATTAATGATGCATATTCTATTTCTGCCCAATGGTGGTATAGAATAAAATTGAAAGTTTATTGTTGATTATTGTCATATGTCTTTCTTTGGATAAAGATCTCCATTTTTTTTTGAAGGCAGTGGAAAAAGTCACCTGGGTACTAGTGACTCAGGAAATGATAAAGGAAAGTTCTGTAAGAAATAAAATGATTGCATCAGAGAATGCGTTCTAAAGAATGGCTTGAAATGGAAAGAATCTATGGACATTGATCCAAGAATGCCTTTCATGTACTCTCCATGAAGGAGAATTCATGAAAAGAAATGTAAAAGTCATACACATGTTTAATTTGACCAACGTCGCATTAAGCATGTGTGTAACAAAGTATGTGAATTGATTTTTGAATAAAGTTCCACTTAAAGAATTACCCGCATGACGGGAAAAGTTTTTGGTACAGTACTTATCCTGCATGGCATGAACGGTTTATGATGAATTATGTGCTTTTCAGTGTATCCCGCACAGGGAGAAAAGTTTGTGATAGCTCTTATGCTATCGTAATGTTGTCCATGCACTTCTATTGTGCAATCAAATGAGTACAACAACGAATGAAAGTCGTTTACGAACCTCAAGATAAGAATGATGTGCAAGTGTGACTTGCAAAAGTACTAGTTGAATGAGAAAAATGTACTCCATACGAATTGAGAAATAACTATGTTTGCATGATGAATCATGTGGGTGAAGTAAAGTAATCAAAGTTTTCTCATTCACAGAAGTTCTGAATGGTTTCGAAATAATGGCAATAAAGTTAATGCCATATTTCGAGGGGGGGATTGTGATATTAATAAAGATAAGAGAAAGATAATGATTATGATATTAATAAAGACAAGAGAACCCTAATTTATAGTTTACATTCAAGGAAAAAGTGATCTATACAAGATGAATGTGATCGTTGAGAAGTACAACGGTCATAATAACGATACCCCTATATAGATATATAGAGAAATAGCATAGTGAGCTAGTTTTTTATACTGGACAAGTCTCAGCGATAACAAGACAGTGCTTCAAGCGCCATATGACAGAATAAACCCAAATAATAAAGTTTAATGATGGAGTAATCTAGGGGAGCATGGTATGCAAAGGTTTAAGAATTGAATAAAAGTGGGACTGCATACCACCCTAGTGTTATGAAAGCAATAAGTTGCTCAATACTTGGATCTTGTGATACAGGAGTCTATAGAATAAATTCCTCTTGGCAATGAAAGTGCAAGTAATGAGAAGCGATGACTCGCTTAAAATGAAATGAAATTGAAGAATTCCAACGATGTTTGGGACTCAAAATAAAATTCCTAATGGAGCCAAAACAGTAGGTCATAAGGGGTCTACAAGACAAAATGTGACTCCAAAGGGAATGCATAAAAATATAAAGCGTGACTTGTGCCGAAGGATTTACGCCAAAAGAATGAAAAGATTGCAATGCATGTCAATGGCACATTATTATTTGAGTTACATATGATGGATATAAAGATGGAATTCCTCAGCGAGATTCTAATGAAATATTTACATGGCACAATCCAAGGGATTTTGTCAAAAGGAACGTTAGAGATACCGTATGAGGAAATCATTAATGGATTAGAGCATGTCTCTATACAAATATTATTAAAGTTGATGGTTAATGAGAAAGTTTGGGTTTTAAAGAGATTAAGGAGGGCAATTGCATTTGTGCAAAAGTTTATGAATGGGAAATTCGTTTTCCTAATCTTGTATGTGGATGGTAGTGATGGTAAATCTACTATTAGAAAAAGTTTTGCCCTCAAAGATTCAATAAGAATAAACTCGGTGAAGTGTTGTCCGTTCTAACTCACCGAGATAAAGAATGGGGTATTAGGATTATTGTAAAAGCATGCTTAGGAAAGATTCTAAAGAAATAAAGTATGCAAGCAAATAAGCCTACGCCTGATCCCATGGTCAAGGGTAATAGTTTTGAAAATATTGGTATTCAAGGAACAAATGTATGATAGATCAAACGAATATGGATCCATATGCTTCAGCTGTTGGAAAGCATGATTTTACCCTGACCTAGTTCATGTATCCAGGTTTTTTTGACAAAAGTCCAATCCAGATATAGATCATTGGAATGGAATAAAGAATGTTGGCCTCATGCGAAGTAAGAAAGAACAAGTACTTTCAAATGGCTGTGAGTATACAAATGTTGAGTTTGGCAACATATATAGAATCCACAATAGTTGCCAACACTCACATTTGGAGCTTTGTTGTGGATAAGCTCCAAATGAAATAGTTATGATATCATCAATGATGCAGAGCTATTGTATAGCTGGTTATGAGGCTAAGGGACAGGCAAGTTGGTTAAAATAAACCTGTACCCGGAATTGAAAATGGGTAACAACAGGAATAACCATTTAAGTATTATACTCCTAAGACAACGCGGCAAGTATGCTGCCAGACACA
Source organism: Eremochloa ophiuroides (assembly GCA_038502445.1). Classification (NCBI taxonomy): domain Eukaryota; kingdom Viridiplantae; phylum Streptophyta; class Magnoliopsida; order Poales; family Poaceae; genus Eremochloa; species Eremochloa ophiuroides. Next base: position 326,241 of record JAHLJS010000083.1, read on the forward strand.
TTGACATTAAGGTATACGTTGTAAGGGAGATAGTCCGGAATCATACCAAAAGTATTGATCAAAACTATTGAGCAAGTGTTTGCGGATCTGCTCATCAAAGGCTTACCACCCAGTGAGTTCAAAGAACTTGCAGTCGACATGGGTTTAAGGGAAAGCCTATGTTTTCAGGACAATAAGGGCCCTAAAGTTAAAGAATTTATTTCAGATCAGATACGTGTAAAGCTGTCAAATCTATCAGCAATTGACCGTGACGATGAAACTGCTCTATGTACTAATCTGTGATAGAATGAGTAAAGTGAATTTGAAGTTAAAGGTATAAGGTGAGATCAAGGGGGAGAATGTAAGGTTGATCTCTCACCAGTTGGTCCAACGGCAAACTGGTCCTTGACCTCGCTTTCTGATCGGGGGAGCCCAGCCCAATATATGGCTGGTGGGCCCCCGTCGCGCAGCGCAATATAAATAGGAGGTAGGGGCCAGGGCACAGGCCTACGAGGTTCACTAGTGCAGCCTCCACCCCACCTCAAACCCTAGGCCGATCGAGAGGGAAGCGCTGCCAGCGATGGGAAGCTCCATCGCCACACCATCGCCACACTACGATCAGCTCTTCACCAACCGTCGCTGCCCGTGTGCAGATCTTCCCCGCCGAACCAGTGACGCGAATCCTTCTCCACCAAGCCAAAGGTCTGTCCCTCTATCTATCTCCCCCCTCGTTTCTGTTTCTGTGAACAAGTTTGTTCCAATAGCAAAGGATTCCCCACTGGTCTGCCTGCTAGTCCATCTAGCGATTCTATCACCTCCATCAAGCCCCCGAAGGTCTACCTCTCTATCTCTCTCTCCATCGTCTCTTTGTCTCTGAGCACATGCATGTTTATTCAATAAAGAAGAAAATCCCCACTCTACACCACAGGCGATCCCACTGTCCAACAGTAAATTTATGCAAGAGCTGCAGCCCAAAGAACACGCGCGGTTTCATTCCAAGAAAGCAGCTGCCACTTATGGAGGACGCCACAGGCTGCGGCGTCCATGTCGTCTCCCGGCGCATGGTGCGCCCATCGCCGCCGCCCATGGTGAACGGCCATCCGCCGCCGACGGTGAACGGAAACGGCTGCCATAGTCGGCGCAAGGAGGAGGAGGAGGTCGAGGTGATCCACTTGACGCCGTGGGACCTACGCCTGATCAGCATCGACTACATCCAGAAGGGCATCCTCCTGCCAAAGCCTCCATCATCATCAGAGGGCGACGACAACGACCTCGTCAACGCCCTCCAGTCCTCGTTCGCGCTCGCCCTGCGCCTTTTCTACCCGTTCGCCGGCAGGCTCGCCGCCGAGGAGCGCGGCGGCGACGACGGGACCGTGTCCGTGTTCTTGCGGTGCACCGGCGAGGGCGCCGAGTTCGTGCACGCGGTGGCGCCAGAGGTCGCCGTCGCGGACATCGTCTCCTCGCTGTACACGCCCCCCGTGGTCTGGGACTTCTTCCCGCTACCACTGGTGCTCGGCGCCGACGCCGCCATCGACCGGCGGCTTCCCGTGCTCGCCGTGGAGGTCACCGTGCTCGCCGACGCCGTGTTCATCGGGATGACGTTGAACCACTCCGCCGGCGACGGCACCGCATTCTGGCACTTCTTCAACGCCTGGTCGGAGATCCACCGTGCCGGCGGCGGCGTTGGCATCGTCAGTGCTAACCTCCTCGGCGATCTCTCCACGCCGCCGCCGGTGTTCGACAGATGGTTCCTCGAAACATGTCCGGTGCCGATCCCCTTGCCATTCCCCAAGCTGGAGCACGTCGTCCGGCGGTTCGAGCGCACGGCGGTGAAAGAGTGCTTCTTCACCTTCTCCGTCGCCAGCGTCAAGAAGCTCAAGGCGCGCGCCAACGCCGAGATGGCCGGCGGCGGCGGCGCCACGGCCACCATCTCGTCGCTGCAGGCGGTGCTGGCGCACTTGTGGCGCGCCGTGTGCCGTGCCCGGCGCCTCACTCCAGAGCAAAGCACGTTCTACTCGGTCGTCGTCGGGTGCCGGGGGCGCGTCAACGGCATACCGCCGGCCGGCTACCTCGGCAACGCCTTGGTGTTCGGCAAGGCGGAGGCCACCGCCGGCGAGATCGAGGAGAAGGGGCTGGGGTGGACGGCGTGGCTGCTGAACCGCGCCGTGGCGTCGTTCGACGAGGCGAGCATGAGGGAGTCGCTGGCGCGGTGGGTCCGGCAGCCGGACTTCACGTACATGGACAAGCTGTCCTCCGCCGGCACGGCGCTCATCACCGGGAGCTCGCCGAGGTTCGACGTGTTCGGGAACGACTTCGGGTGGGGGAAGCCGCTCGCAGTCCGGAGCGGCGCCGGGAACAAGGCCGACGGCAAGGCCACGGTGTTCGAGGGGCCGGAGCGGGGAGGGAGTATATCGCTAGAGGTCTGCATCGCGCCGGAGGCGCTCGAGAGGCTCGTCGCCGACCAGGAGTTCATGGACGCCGTCAGCACGCCGCCGGCGGCGTGACCAGGTTCATGTATCATCGTTGACCGTGCATTAATCACCTACTGGTTGACAACAAACTGCCGTCAGCCTGTCATGCATGTTCATACATGGAGAGTTTAATGTTTAATTTGTTGCATGCATGTGCGTGGTTTGACTGTGCATCAGCTTCGTGGTTTATTAGTAATTATTATTTAGTTTGCCTAGTTATATATCAAAGTCAACTTGTTTGTTTAGGAGTTCTCGGCCTTGGGGGTCAAATAATTTGAAATTATCAAGTTATAAACTGTCGTGTTTGAGGATCTGTCACCAATTCCTAGTTCAAATATATATGCATGTACTTCATCAGCCAGAATGAGAACTAGGGGAGATGCTTACTTATGTTGGGTATCGCCAGACTAGCTTTGATGCCTTACTATTTGTCTTTCAATGTCATTTATTTTGTTATTTTCATATTTATGTTGAACAATCCTCAATGATAATAAGTTCATGGCATCTTATGATCATCCCATAAAAACACACATATTTAGTGTGTATATCTTTTGTCTTAATAAGTGGGATTTGACATTATCAAGAGAATATTTGTGTTATGTATAACAAATATTACCATTTACCTAGACTGACTCAAAACCGTAGCACCTGCCTTTAGCGACACAGGCCTATGCCCTAGAGCCGCTGCCGCCGCCACTGCCGCCTCTCCCCATCCACCACCGTTGATCCCCCTCCCTTCCCCTCCGGCATCTTGCCGAGGGTTGAAAGAAGCAGGGATCCATTGTTTTTAATAAATTTTTCCTAGTAGATCGAGTTATTAGGGTTAGTGTCTTTCTATGTCAAAGTTCTTGGTATTGGATTTTTATCTCCTCCTTCTTCTCTTCTCCGGCGACGGCGAAGGAGAAGAGTGGAATCGTCTTCTCCATAGCGGCTTCGTTGAAGATGAGGGCGGCAACCTCGGCGTCAGCATCTTTATCAACATGACGACATGGAGACCTTTGTTTCCAGATGGCGGCATCGAGGCGGAGATAATGTCGTCGCCATGGAATAATTTTCTCTTGTCTCTTCTCTATTTTGTTATGGTTAGATCTGGCCATAATGGAAGACTAGGAAGAACAAGTTTCAGATAAGTCTTCTTCATTTTTTGGTGGTAGAAAGAAGGAAGACGCCAAAAAGAAAAATTTCCTCAATTTCGTCTATAGGAATGTTGCCCGTCGTTCATTAGGCATTTGTTCTAAGGCCATTTGCCGAGTGTTTGCCTGTGCGGTCATCCATACTGCAAAGTATCAAACAGGTTAGGTTTTGAATTATGCTATTCACAGCATGGGTATTTTTCTGTGATTCAGAATGCTTGTAACGTTTTGATTTACCCAACTATCATATAATAGTTATGTTTATCAAAATTTATCATAGACCTCATAATGCATCAAACAGATTAGGTTTTAAATTATAGCCCCCCATTATAATGTTTTCCTTTTTGCTCAGTGCTGGTCAGGTAGAGGAAATTTATATATTTTATTGCTAAGTAGTTTAGATGCAAACAATTTGCCATAGACCTCATAATTAGTGTACTTAAGAATTTAGAAAATATATTATCAAAATTTGAAGTCACGGTCATGAGAACCCACGGGACGTCGGACTGGCGTGGGTGGTGATGCTGGAGCGTGATGTCGGCAAGGTGGAGCAATACGCGGAGGCATTGCGCTTCAAGGGCGGCGCCAAGAGGTCACGAGGACAATCTTAGTGAGGACAGCACGATGATAACAAGGCGGTTAGGAGATGCTAACAATATAGTGTACATTTTTTTGTGTGTCTATAGAAGTTACTCAATATGTCTTGTAGAGTTAACCAGGACACTGGGTGGGGGTTTTAAGTAGTTTAGCAAAACAATGAAGATAAAAATTATGTGCAATGACATGAAAGCTCCAGTTAGTTTGTGAACCTGCGACAACGTCCTGACTGTGTTAACTTAACAAACTTAGGTTTTGACTAACATTGATGTTTAATTTCACATATTGTTATCGTATCATGCAATCCATGCTTTTTTATATAAAAGTTTAGTTGTCCCGTAGCAACGCACGGGCATGCTACCTAGTCTATGTAAAATATGTTAGTTTCTCCTTTTTTATCATAATTGGCGGGTTAAAATGTGTCTATAATTACTGCCAACAATGACAAAAATATAATATAAACTGACTAAGGGATTATAATAGATAAATAAGTAAATGAATATGTTGGAGAAAACAGCAAAATAGATGAACAAAATAAGAACTTTACAATACTAGAAAAGCGAGCAGTATGTCCAAAGCCACTTTACATATGTTATTTTACAAAATGGCTAAGCAATGAAATTTGGCTACTAATTTTAGCCAAGTAGTTGGAGTTACTTTGAACCTTAGATATTTGTTGGCACTAGTTTGGCTGCATTCTCCACCACAGACATGAGAGAGAGGAGGAGCCGGAATAGAATTCCTTACCTAAAAATGATTTACGCATGTTTGGTTGAGAAGACCTGCATTTGTCATGCTCCTAGGGAGTTGGTGCTAGGCAGTGACATTGCTAGTATCTATCGTGCACTTCCAATATATTCCATTTAATTTTTAATTTTGTCCACTTTGAAGCGGAGAATCACCAAAAGCTTTTATTTTAGAAAGCATAAGGCATCGTACACATAATTTTATACTATGCAAAAAAAGACCTATTTTCACTAGGAAGTGTGTGATCATGTGAACAAGATGGAATATACATCTCAAATTGCAATATTATAGTGGTGCAAAGATTATCTTTTTCAGAAAACAGATGTATACAAGAGTAAAAGAGTTTGTAACATTTAGAGAAGAGCGAAATGCATCATGGGTTCCTAAACTTCTCATATATTATCATTAAGTGCAACATTTAGAGAGAAGAGGGCTGCTTCGTATATATGTCATCCATTATTTATTTTATAATTTTGCCTACATTGAAATGGAGAATCACCATAAGATTGCTTTAGAAAGCATAAGGCATCCTGCACCTAATTTTATAGTATAAAAAAAACTTACCTTTACCGGGAAGTGTTTGGCCTTGTGATCTATATGGAATATATGTCTAAAATTTCAAATAATATATTATCCCAGAGATGCAAATCATATCATTATTTTTTCTTGCTATGATTTGTGTTGTGGAGAATATATGTCTGATATGAGTATATATGACTATGTAATGGCATATCTTTGTCCTTGACACATGAGGTGTCGTCTTTTCTCGACTTCTACTAATTCTTCTTATTTTACTACGAAGGCTCATGGTAGAAGTTGATCTGAAAGGTACTGTCGTGGATTTGGTGAAGCTGAGAACGTGATATTGTGCGCGCGTATTAATCCTCAGGATACGATATTTTTTTAATCGGATTTTTTTGAATAGGGAGGATCCAATAATAAAATAGTAAAATACGTCAACAAAAGTGTTAGTATTATGCTATAAATCCTTCGGGCGTGTTCGCTGTGCTGAAAGTCGGCTGAAAAAGTACTGCGGGTTGATTTTTTTGAGAGAAAAACTGCAGACACAAGTGTGAGACTTAGTGTCTGGATTAGTGATGAGTGATTGTTAACAGAGTTCACTTAGCATGTTGGTCGGCTTGTAGTATGCAGGTGTTGAGTACGGAGGCAGTGGCGTATAGCGGAGTGAATGTCAAGTGAGCGGGCCGTGCCAATGGACCGGGAGCGGTGAAAGACGGACGCGGAACTTGGGCCGAGGGACTTGGATGCCAAGTTGCGGTGGCGGACACCTGACGACATCGACAGGTGCGGTCGAGCATGGTCGAGGGACTCAGAGCAGTACGTGGGCCGGGCGGAGCTGCTTCTGGGGGAAGCGGTGCGGCACGTGGCAGAATCTCTGAGATTGCGTCAAGGCGAAGGCAACTCTGAGTAGAAAGCGGGGTCGTCCGATCACATTCACAGAGACAGGTTGTTCTAAAGTGCTCTAGGATTAGTTGCCTCGCCTGATTAGCTGTAGTGGGTAGTTATGGGGGTATTTGCAAAACTGTAATAGGTGAATATGAAGGCGTATGGCAGCCCCCCTCCTCTCTATCTCTCTTTCATTCACTCTCATCCCCTCCACCATTTACGATTAAGAAACCTGCTTAGGGAGAGATCCACTACTTGTGTTCATGGTAGTGTAAACTTGTGATTTGAGCTGGGAATCGAGGCTCTAACCTCGTAGCATCTCCGGGATTCAAAGTAAGGCATGTGTTCTTCTTGTTCTTTGTGCGTTCTTCGTTCTTCCCTCTCTCCTGTGGCTTGATTCATGAGTTTTAGGTTATTTCGATTCGTTCCTTTTCCGTGCACTTATTGTTTATCATGTGAAGGACATATTGACCGAAGGAAATCTCCGGATTCCAACCCTACTTCTAGAACGGGTCAATTTTTCATCATGAACAAGTTCAAGGGCACTTTTGGGGCGTTTCGATTTCCTGATTCAGTTCGAATTGGGTCTTTATCTTTCGGGAGTTGATTCTAGGCTGCCTTATGACCTTATGGCCGAAAAATCGTGATAGTTCATCTCCGTTTGATCGAGCTTTCTTCGATTTTGATTTCGGGCGATTTTGAGGGCGCTTGGGCTGTACAGGCGCGGACAGTCCGCGGGGGTACCCCGGACAGTCCGCCCATCGGGGCCCAGCATAGAGGAGCGCAGCGCTCTGCTCGGGGTACATGCTCGGACAATCTGGACCCTGACCGCGGACAGTCCGCAGTTCATGTTTCAGTGGTGTCCAGTGACTGTTTTAGTAAGTCGTTTTCAGTGTTTCCCCCGTCGAACAGTTCGGGCTTGCACTGCGTACAGTTCGTGTTGTTTTTCAGACAGGAACAGAACCCTTCCAGTTCGGTGTGCTCTCGGAAATTTGACCGGAGGACAGTCCGCTAAAATTCACGGATAGTCCGCTGCTCATGTTTCGGTAGCGTCCAGAGTCTGTTTCAACAGTCTGTTTTCGGTGTTTCAGCCGACGGACAGCCCGCACCTGACCCGTGGACAGTCTGCGTCTGTGCAAAGTTGGCTCGTTTATAATTTGCTTCCGCGTCCTCTCCGGTGTTTCTGAGTATATCGCTGTGCTTCTTAAGCACCCAATCACTTATTGATTTGTGGATATCTCGTGAGGGTTTACTTGCTTCTTGGAGATAGTGATTTGGGATAGTGGTCATTTAATTTCGGAATAAATTTTTTAAGCTCCTATTCACACAACCCCCCCCCCCCCCTCCCCCCTCCCCCTCTAGGTCAACTCTTCGGTCCTTTAAAAACACTGTAGTGCTGGTGAAATAAGACGGATTATAAGCCAAGCGAACACAACGTGGAGATGGTCAATGGTCGTTCGGAGCCCGGTCTCTAGCCAGCAGGTCTCAGTTATGACGAAGACAAAATGTCTGCACAGGTGAAATTTGGGGATACACGATGCTGATGCTGTCTAGAAATTGTACTTGTCAAAGAGAAACCTTGGTGATTGTGTTGGTTTCGCTGTACCATGCTGCGTAGAATCTGTCGTTGGTCGTACGTGGTCCACCTTTCAGAACACAAGCTAAGCCGCTGGATGCTTTAGCTTTAATTTATTTCAGAGTACGTTACGTTGTTGACTGATGATGACGGTGCAAACTAACAACTAGAGTTGCTATTGGCTTTGCAGCCGGCATGGTCTACGCTGATCGAGCGGAGATAGTCGTCTAACAACGTTTCACGCTGCAGTTAGCGCGGCGGCGAAGGGATAATATGACTAGCTCGCGAATATATATGCACGTGCATGCCCAATTCCTCCTTTTCGGCGGCAAAATAGCACTAGTAATGCTGAACTCTTCGTTGATGTACATCCCACCTGCTGCGTGCTCCTTGTCAAGCTGTGTCATTGCACAGTCAGATTCAGACAATGCAAGATCGAGTAGTCTTGGGAGCTGACTACGTCTTCTCATCTCAGGCTAGCTGTCCACCGCCAAAGTCAGCCTGCAATATATAGATACAGTCCCATGAAGATGAAGTAGCGCTTTAGCAGCAGATTTCAGCATGCTGCAGTGTGCAGTAATGTTCAGTCGTGTTATCTACGGGGAGCATCGGCCGGAGAATATGTGTGAATTTGCTTGACTTGTAGCCAACGAACACAACACCACCATCGACAGCGACGCGGCCGTCGCCGCTGTCGCTTTCGCGTTTGTGAGGAGGGTACGGGTGCCATGAACTCAGTGTTCGGACAGTGGAGGTAAAAAACAATCCGGCCGACTCCTTACTAGGCCACCTAAATTTGTTGGTCCATGCTTTTCTCCTCCGCTGTTAAATTCACCCAAGGCAGACATCTCGTCCCTCGGGCGCAGCCGCACCCTCGGGCGTTATTCTCCGTCTCGCTCAACCCCCTCAGCACGCAGGCTCGGGAAGGGACACCCTCGGGAGAGATTCTCCGCCTCGCCCGACCCCTAGCCAACAGGCTCGGGAAAAAACACCCTCAGGCGTAACTTCTCCGTTTTGCCCGAGCCGCCCGCTTGACGTCATCACAACCCCTTGCGCCTGAAGGGTCTCGTCCATTCTTTGGGCTGCTCTCATAAAGTGAGCGCCGTCACATCAAGCAGGCCCACACGCATGACTTTTCCGGCCAAGTGCAAGTCTCCCGTACAAGTCACATCGAACAGCCTGGCGCCGGAGTCAGACCACCTCTCCACCCCCACGACGCCACAGGAAAAGGTTTACCAAACACTGTACTGCCTAATCCCCCCCTGTGCGGTATGGGGCGGCCAGGACACGACAGCCATCGCTTCTCAACACCTGTGCCCACGCCTCGGTCAGGGCTGACCATTTCCACTGTGCGGGTCATTCATCCGAGTGCCCATCCCTCAGGCAGCGTCCTTCACGGGGGACAGTACGCCCGAGGGGGGAAGCCCATGCCCATACAGTGTTCCAAGAACAACCCCCCGTGACGACGCCCACAAGAACAACTACGTCCGAGGGGTAAAACCCATGCCTGCACAGCATCAAAGGACCGGTGCCCATTCTTACACAGTGCAGGAGGGACATCGACCACGACGGGTACTGTTCCAAGATAGCCAAAGTCTATATCTCTACAGCGCGAAGTACACCTGAAAGACAGCCGCCATGCCTCTGCAGTCCTGACTGCCTCCTCCAGAAGATGATGGACACACGACCCCTCGGGATCGCTTCTCCACACTTGCCCACTATGTGTAGTCTACATGTAACCCTGCTCCTCCCTTGTGGCTATAAAAGGGAGGGCAGCGACCACTATAGGTTGAGACCCACAATTCACACCACTTCTTTCACACATAGACTTACGAGTTCCTCCCTTTCTCGCCCTAGCTTGTATTCCTCTACTGCAAGCACCCCCATGCAAGATAATACAAACTTCCATGTTCAAACTGGACGTAGGGCATCCTGCTACCTGAACCAGTATAATTCTTGTGTTCATCTTGCACACCATCCGATTCTAGACACGCAAATCATAATTACTAGCCGGTGTTAGGACCCCCACGGTTCCTTCCACCGACAATAACTTAGCAAAAAAAAATGCTCAAAAAGATTCAAACCAAAAATAAATCCACAAAATAGAAAAAAAAACTTTTACGCTTACTTAAAACAATTAAGAGTAAGATATAAAGGAAGTATAGGCTATAAAACATAATTGAAATAGAGAAACATAGAAGATACACATATATAGGCATCTATACTCAGTTGATCACAAATAAGATCCATAACAAATGAGAGCAATCTTCAAGAATCAATTTTATTACATGTTGATATGTCTATTTAAAAACACATGAGAATCTGTGGTTGACGTAATTTGCCAACACACCTTCTCTGGAAGCTCAACGCGGACTCACTTCCCAAATAACAACTTGTACATGTGGCCCCTGAGGATATGTACGCAAAAGTGGTATCAATTCTCCCGGTAACCAACTCATCTAACTTAGCACTAACCTCGGCATCGTTAGCAATAGTAAGAAACACGGTCTTCGCCACTCTGCTCATCTCCGCCTTGACGTAACTTCTGCCTCCTGCGATGTTGTAGAGTGTCCCAACGGCAAGCACAACACAAATAACCATAACAACTCCACCGAAAATCCACCAAATGGGCAGCTTGAGTGAGGTCTTCATACTCATCATATCATTATTAAGGTAGAGTACAAAAGTCAATAATAAATGTACCAAATAAAATTCTCATTATAGCACAAACAAGGCAAATCAGCATACCAAAGTAAGCAGAAGAACCTCAATTGAGTTCTGAAACTCAAAGTCACAAAACTTAGTCAGACAAGCACATTAAGTCATCACAGCAACCGTAGTCAATTTCTATCACAAGATAAGCAAAACATCAACCAACAACAGCTACTAACCCTGTAAAAGCAAAATTCAGCAGCTCTGTTGACTTACAGCAATACCCATATTTGGTTTCTCAAGTTCAGCTTGAATAAATGACAATAAATCCTATTGTTTACCAGTTTGCCAGGAGACCACAGACCAAGCAAATCAATACGATAAATAAGCAAAAGGACCTGACTTGAGTTCTCAAAGTCACAACACTCCATCACACAAGCACATTAAGACATTACAGCAAGACCATAGTCAACTTCGATCACAAGACACAAGCAAAAGATTATCCAACAACAACTACAAGCCATTCAAAGGCAAAATTCAGACTTATAGCAATACCCATGTTTGGTTCCTCAAGTTCAGCTTGAATAAATGACACTAAATCATTATTTAATAGCTTGCCAGAGTAGACCACAAACCAAACAAATTAGTACAGTAAATAACCAGAAGGACATGACTTGAGTTCTCAAAGTCACAACCCTCAGTCACACAAGCACATTAGTTCATCACAGCAAGACAGTAGTCAATTTCGATTTCAAGACATAGGCAAATGATCAGCTGAGTTACAACAATACCCATATTTTGGTTCCTCATGTAGTTGTCTGTTTTGCCCAGGATCGATGTCTGCCCATCTATTTGGCACAATCAACAAGGCACATTTCATTGATTTCAGCATATATCTTCTATCTTTTATTGGACGAGTCCAAAAGGACAAAAATAAGGAGATTTTCCCTTGTCTGAGAAGGTCACACAGGTCTAAGTCCATCATCAACATGAAGCAGTTGGGCACCTAGAAGGTGTTCAACAAGTATGTGGCCCTCACCTCATCCCCATCATCGCCAGCGCTGCGACATCTGCTACCATGACATGGAGGCTGGAGCCCCCCACGAAGCAGCGAGCTTGGCCAGTGGCCACCAAGAGGCAATTCAATTGTTGACAACGAGTTCATGGAGCCATTCAGTCCCTTTATCTACAATTATATGTTGTTCCAAGAATAAAGTTCTCAGAGATATGTTTTGCCAATTTATAATAACATGTTAGTTTTTTATAACATGCAATCATAGCAGCTACAATGATAAATTCACCGTCCATCAGAAAATAAGCTAAAAACAATTTGCATGAGCTAAGACCGCAATACTGAATGGTTGATTGCATGCCTTAGGTAGAGGAGGGGCTGGAATAGAATTCCTTACCTAAAAAGGACTTACGCATGTTTGGTTATGCATTTGTCATGCTCCTAGGGAGTTGGTGCTAGACAGTGACATTTGCTAGTATCTATCATGCCCTTTCAATATATATCCATTTACTTTTAAATTTTGTCCAGTTTGAAGCGGAGAATCACCGATAATTTTTATTTTAGAAAGCATAAGGCATCGTATAGATAATTTTATACTATGCAAAAAGACCGATTTTCACTAGGAAGTGTGTTATCTTGTGATCAAGATGGAATATATATCTCAAATTGCAATATTACAGTCGTGCAAAAATGATCTTTTTCAGAAAATTGATGTATACAAGAGTAAAAGAGAGTTTGAAACATTTAGAGAAGAGTGAAATGCACCATGGCCGGGTTCCTAAACTTCTCGTATATTATCATTGAAGTGCAACATTTAGAGAAAAGAGGGCTGCTTCATATGCCATCCATTATTTATTTTATAATTTTGCCTACTTTGAAATGGATAATCACCATAAGATTGCTTTAGAAATTAAGCATAAGACATCCTGCACCTAATTTTATAGTATAAAAAAACTAATCTTTACTAAGAAGTTTTTGGCCTTGTGAGTTGTGATCTATATGGAATATATGTCTAAAATTTCAAACAATATATATTATCCCAGAGATGCAAATCATATCACTATTTTTTCTAGCTAGGATTTGTGTTGTGGAGGGAATATATGTCTGATATGACTGTAACGGCATATCTTTGAGGTGTCATCTCTTCTCGACTTCTACTAATTCTTCTTATTTTACCACGAAGGCTCATGGTAGAAGTTAATCTGAAAGGTACGGTTGCGGATTTGGTGAAGCTGAGAACATGGTATTGTGCGCGTGTATTAATCCTGAGGATCTGATAACTTCTTTGGAACCGGATTTTTTTTTTTTTTGAAATGGGAGGATCCGATAATAAAATAATAAAATACTCTCTTCATATAAGGAAAATAAAATTGTTTTGGACAAGGTTTTAGTCAAACACTGGAAATATAAATTATAAATAATTTTTAAATTGTTGAGTTTGAAAATATAAAACTATATAAATAGATTTGTCTTTAAATATACTTTTATAAAAGTATGCATATATCACTTTTTAATAAATTTTTTTAGAAATATGATCTAAAAGTCATGTGTTTGAAGATCGTGTTGTTGTTTTAAACAGCTTCTAAATCATATACAGAGAGGGAGTACGTCAATAAAAGTGTTAGTATGCTATATATCCTTCAACGCAGAGATGGTCAAATAATGGTTGTTCGGAGCTAGCTAGCCCGGTCTCAAGCCAGCAGGTCTCAGTTATGACTGACGAACACAAACAGTTGAAATTGGGGATAGATGCTGTCTAGAAAGTAGTGGTTGTCATAGAGAAAACTTGGTGATTGTGTTGGTTTCGCTGATGCCATGCTGCATAAAATCAGCTGTCTTTCGTCGTGGTCAACCTTTCAGAACACAAGCTAAGCCGCCGGATGCCTTTAGCTTTTATATCAGAGTTTCATTGTTGACTGATGTCTGATGATGGTGCAAACTGAAAATTGACACTAACAACTACAGTTGCTATTGGCTTTGCAGCCGGCCGGCATATGGTCTACGCTGAGCGGTGATAGTCGTCACAACGTTTCACGCTGCAGTTTGCGCGGCGGCGAAGGGATAACTATAGCTCGCGAATCTATGCACGCGCATGCCCAATTCCTCCTTTCCGGCGGCAAAAATAGCAGCGGCACTGGTAGCGCTGAATTGAACTCTTCGGCTGTGTTCGGTGAAGCTGAAGTGCTGTAGATAAGCGCTGAAGTGCTGTAGAAGTGCTGAAATCTTGTGAGAGAAAAATACTGCTGAAGTGCTGAAAAATAAGCGCTTATAAGCGCTTATACCCTCAACCGAACGCAGCCTTCGTTGATGAAGTAACTACATGCCACCTGCTCCATGCTCCTTATCAGGCTGTGTCATTGCACAGTCAGATTCAGACAATGCAATTTCGGCCTTATTTAGTTGGCAAAAAGTGACCTAAAAAGTCACGGTAGCGGCCGGAGAATCTTCTCCAATAAGTGTCCAATCATAGTTTAAGTAGACTAAAAAGATTCGTCTTGAGAAAGCCAAGTAAAAAATACAAACATAGCACAGCTGCTACTTCATTTAATACTTCATGCATGCGTAAAGGACAATCCAGTAGTCTTGGAAGTTGATATATACGTCTTCTCTTCTCATCAGGCTCAGAGTCAGCGTACGATACATAGATACAGCCCCATGAAGATGAAGTAGCACTGTTGCAGCAATTAACTCCGCTGTAGCGTCAGCACGATGACCACTCTGTTCGGCTGGTTGGATTGTACGGCTGACTGATTACTGTAAAAGAAAAATACTGCTGAATAGCTGCATGATAAGTTCAAGCGAACAGAGCCGACGAATGAACCTAAAAATGTTGGCCTTGTTTTCTCTTCGTCTCTATCTCTTCTCTGCAACTTAAAAAAAAATGTCCAGAGTCGTGCGGAGCAGAAGCCACCGTCATCCATCGCCAGAAGCTTCGTGGCAACACCGAGCTCCTTCGTCCAAGCCTCCCTCGACCACGACGTCGCCGCCACCAGTCTGCGGCATTAATGCCCCGTCACAGCAGACACTACCTGACGGTCAATGCAAGGGCCAGACAGCAGGAGCGTCAGACTAACTCCAATAGAGTAAGCAAATGAGAAGGCAAACCTAAAATGCACTGTCTACAGTTGTTTGGGTCTCAAGAAAATGTCTCCAACAAAGAAGGCAGACGGAGCAGGCACTTTGCATAGCGGGCGTAGCGAAAGGCAAAAAAGCGTCTCCTCTCTCCTACGAATGCAAATCTCTGGGCTCTTTCTCTCCCCTTCGTTTCTTCCCCGTCTTCTCCGGCAGCCGCGCCCCTCCACGGCGGCGGTGGAGCTCCGTCTCCCTGGTGTACCGCGTGGTGGAGCTCCGTCGACCGCCGCCGCAGGCACCGGAAGCCCTGACCGGCTGCGCACAGGCACAATGGTCTCCTCCTCGTCGTCCTCGGATTCCGCCTCCTGGAAGAACTCGTTGGCGAGGTCGTCGAGGCTTTCCTCCAGTGAGAACCCGCCCCGGTCCCTGCCCCGCACCTTGGTGACGAACCTTGACGACGGCGTCACCGCGTCCTCAGGGCGAAGGCGGAGGTCGACGTGACGGGCGAGGAGATAGCGGGCCCCGCGTCCATGTCACTAGTGCCGGCGGCGGCGCTGCTCACCATCTTCTACGGCGGCAAGGGGCGGCGCCGTACACCCGCCCGGCCCTCGCGGAGGAGGCGGAGAAGACGAAGCAGGTGATGGCCTCCTCGCTTGGGCTTGGCACAGGAGGGCGAAGCAGGGCGCGGCCGCTCGTTGACACGAGCCACGGCAGAGAGCTGGGAGACGAAACAGAGGAGCGGGGCGAGCTGGTGCGGCGGCTCGGGGAGGAGGCGAGGGGCGGCGACGGGCGGATTGGGAAGCGGATGCTTTCTCATCTGCGTTGCCTGTTGGAGAGGCTAACTTTTGGGTGCTCATCTTTTTTCCCTGTACATGCCCTAAATCATAGAATGGGTGTTGGATTTGCGTTCTCATTGTTAGAGATAGTCTCAGGGAGTGTTTGCAACATTGTCGCCACCTCCTAGTCCTACACGACAAAGAAGGGTCAGCGGCCTACTTTGGGGCAAAGCTTGGGAGAGAGGACTTTGTCAAAAAAAAATCATTATTTAGAAAGGTATAGGTTGTTTCTTTGAACTTTGGGGCATAGAAATTGCATAGTATTTGAAATAATAGAGTTTCAATAGTGTGAAAACCCAGGTAAAATAGGTTTGTGTCAACAAAAACTAAATTCTTAAAATGATTGACATAATATAGTCGCAATAAGTAACAACCTTGATAAATTAATTAAACCTGAGGTGTACCGGATGCTTGAGTATATGGTGGTTAGCACTAGACCTGAGCAAAACTGAGTCGGGCCATGTTTGAATCGAGCTTGCAAAAGCCTAACTGGTTTTGGGCCTAGAATCTAGGCCTAGGCCTGCCTCGTGAGTTTTCAGTATAAAAAAACAAAAATAATGTTTTGGGATAAAACTGGTTTTAGTGCAAGTCAATGCAAACGTAGGTGTCATCACTAATCTACACAGGTTTTATAAACAAAAATGATGGTGGTACTGCTTTTTGACGTAGGTGTTACCTTGATAAAAACAATGGTATAACTCTGCATCCTAGATATAGAGTAAAAAAAAAAAAACTGAAAATGTCTATGCTGACAACTTTTGAGCGTGTTAGTGATTTGTAAATTGTAATGCGAAGGCTGATATGTACTCATGACATTGTAAATCATTTGAATAATTCGGTTAGGAGTCGTAGTTGTGTGAGGAAATGCTCATGTAGATATAATTCAGTCTGGGTCATGCTGTTTGACAAGACTTTTTTCTGCTGCCAA